>OZ022421.1:12632559-12740597 GCA_963989365.1 Rhimphoctona megacephalus | reverse complement strand
AAACCCACGGCCAAATGTTGGATGCCCTGGCATGCCAGGAAATCCAACTTTCGGGCCTAGGGTCGTAATATACTAATTATTATATATTCATGCTAATAATTTTATTCCGTAACTGTTTCATTACTTCGCGGTTTGCTAAAAATCTGAAAAGATATAGCCTTCTTCAAGACGTTACGAACATTGATATGCAATAATGAAACTACCTAAAAAATTATTCAAAAAATAATCCGATGTTTTTTTTCGCCATTTGAAATTCATTTGATTTCGTAACATACTTTTGGCTTTTCCAGAATTTTTTCTTTCTATCGACATTCGTTTTTTCAATTTTTTATAGAGGCGATATTTGAGAAAATCAATGAGTATGCATTAGAAATGTTGTACATATGAGAATGTAGATTTTTTTTACAAAAACATGTGCAATATTTATGATTTTTTATTAAGGGATAACACCACTGTGACGGCTTCAAAAAATCGATTTTTTGAAAACCATTTTAAAAAATCTAAAATACTTTTAAGATTGAAATGCCGTTGGACCCAGGTCGAAAAAATAATTATTTTCGTAGATATTGAATATTTTGTGGAGCGGTGCAGCGGTCCGCGACGCTCGGGGTCCCTCGCAGCTGGGCGCCTTAGGGTCGCCAGGTATTCTTCCCGCCTTTCTCAGGTATTCTTTTGGCTCCCTTCACAAAAACCGGCTATTGTTAGCCGGTTAACTATTGTTATAAATATAGTTTCGAAAAATAGTACTTGGTGGTTGTTCCATGTGTGGGAGATAGGTTTCACAATAATAATTATGAAAAACTTTTTCTTATTGATTAAAACAATTAAGAATAATATTTATTAGAAATTAAATAATAAAACATAAAGTCACAGATATTATATGCTTCTCGCTGAGCGTGACGAACGCAACTGACTCCCCAAACAAAGGGTCTCAGAAGCTCTGAGTTGGGAAACAACAAAAAAAGGGGGGGCGGTAGTAAACATAGGTTCGAACTTCGCCGAGAGAAATATAAGAAATTAAGCTATAGCACGGCAAGTATGAATACAAAAATAATCCGCGCGAACATGCCGGCCCCCATTGAAAAGGTTATCTTTCGATAAAGTAGCAATAAATGAAAATACGAAAATAAATTTAAATTTTGGTTAAATGTGAATTTAAGTTAAACGAAATAATTATTGAGAGTGATCGGTGGTCTCTTCAGAAAGTGGGCACAGCCGAGTTGCGGGCCTCTTATAGACTCCCTTCGAGGTTTTTATGGTTGCCGCTCTTACGACGCCATCCGTTCCTGGATGTATGGTTACGACCCGTGCTAAGGACCAACACAAAGGTGGGGTGTTATCCTCTCGAACAATCACCAAATCTCCTGATTTGATGGATGAAGCGTGAGTTTTCCATTTAGTGCGTTGCTGGAGCTCGTTTAGATAATCGATTGACCATCTCTTCCAAAAATGCTGTTTAATTTGCTCAACGCGTTGCCATCTTGATAAGCGGTTTTCCTTGGTGTCAA
Source organism: Rhimphoctona megacephalus (assembly GCA_963989365.1). Classification (NCBI taxonomy): domain Eukaryota; kingdom Metazoa; phylum Arthropoda; class Insecta; order Hymenoptera; family Ichneumonidae; genus Rhimphoctona; species Rhimphoctona megacephalus. The sequence goes on along the minus strand of OZ022421.1, from coordinate 12,739,089 downwards.
GCAAAGTGGGTTCGAGCGACGCGATGAAATTGTCTCCAATCAGGAAATGAAAAGGACTCAGATAGGTGTGATCGTTTGGATCATTGCACAATGGGATTAAAGGGCGAGAATTTAGCACTGCCTCAATTTGCGATAAAAGAGTCTGAAACTCATCGACCATCAGCTTAGCTGTTCCAGCTACTCTTTTGAAATGATATTTCATGGACTTTACTGCCGCTTCCCATAAACCGCCAAAATGCGGTGAATTAGGCGGAATAAAATGCCACACAATTCCCGCGTGAGCCGAAAAGTCTGCAACGGAGTCCTTGCTTATCTCCTTGAAAAACTCTTTCCGCAGTTCTTTCAGCTCTTTGTTTGCGCCCACGAAATTTGTGCCGTTGTCGGAGTAGATGTCCGATGGTGTGCCTCGTCGAGAGATAAATCGTTTTAACGCGTTCAAAAATGCTTCTGTAGACAGGTCAAAAACTAATTCGAGGTGCACAGCCTTACAGGCTAAACAGACGAATACAGCCACGTAAGCTTTCGAATCTTTAAAATTTCGTCTTCTAGATTCGCGTATGAAAAAAGGGCCACAGTAATCTACGCCACAATGCACGAAAGGTCTTGCTTGAGAAACTCTGTGATGCGGAAGATCTCCCATTATAACCTCGTTTAAGCTTGGCGCAGCACGAAAACATTTGTTGTAATTGCGCGTAACTCGCCGAACTGCAGTTCTTCCAGCGATTGGCCAAAAACGCTGTCGCAGACTCGCTAATGTAGTTTGAGGACCAGCGTGTAACAATTTTTCGTGCTCAAACGTGATTAGCATCGTGGTAAATTTATGTTTTTGTGGCAGAACAATCGGGTACTTGGTTGAAAAGGGTAATTTCGAATGCGACAATCTACCCCCCACTCTAATGAGACCGTCCTTATCTATGAACGGTGATAAGCCAAGCAATTTGCTTCCTCGAGGTATAACTTCGTTGGTTTGAAGCGCCTTAAATTCCATGGAAAACGAATAAATCTGCACTATCTTTGCCAATCGTATGATAGCATCGTTCAACTCTTTAGAAGTTAAACACCCAAATTTGCGATCTTTAATTTCCTGTTTTGCGTTGTTAATGAATCGTAAACTCCATGCAGCGATGCAAATCAAACGATTCCACTTGGAAATCCGATGGAAAATATCCCACTCCTCACATGCAATTCTGGAGACCAACGAAATTTTCCGTGCTTCAGGAAGCTCATCCAAAACGGGTATGCGAGGGGTGCTCATGTTAAAGTTAGTGGGTTTAGAACTAAGCCACTGGGGTCCGTTCCACCATAAATGAGATTGAATCAGTTGCAAAGGCGTGATACCTCGTGAAATAGCATCGGCTGGATTTTCCTTTGTGCTCACGTATCTCCAGGATGACTGTTCGGTTAATTCGTGTATTTGGTTAACTCGATTTGACACATAAGTATTCCAGCGTCTAGCATCGGCGTTAATCCAACCCAACGTTATCATGGAGTCGGACCAATGGTAAATTCCATGGAAATTCACATTTACAGCTTGCGTGATTCTGTGAGTCAACTGACTGAGCAACAGTACAGCACAGAGCTCCAACCTCGGAAGAGTGACGCTTTTTGCTGGCGCAACACGTGATTTTGTGCAGATTAAATGCACTTTGTGATTTCCTTCTCGATTTGTCGTTTTAATGTATACGGCGGCTCCGAACGCTTCCGTGCTCGCATCGCAGAAGCCGTGTAACTCAATGAAATGAGGAGAGGAGTGTGAAATGACCTTCCTAGGAATTCTTAAAGAGTTTAATTGTGTCAATTGGCTTTCGTAAGCGCGCCATTTTGTTTCGACTTCGAGGGGTACTGTCTCATCCCAATCCATTTTAAGCAACCAAAGCTGTTGTATTAAAATTTTACCAGCTACGATTACTGGCCCGAGCAATCCAAGCGGATCAAAAATACTCGATATGCTTGAAAGAATCGTTCTCTTTGTCACTACTTTACTGAAAGGTGGCGGTTTCACATCGTATTGCAAAGTGTCGTTAAATGAATGCCAACGAAGACCCAGCGTGGATATGTGTTCACCTTTATCCAAGGTCAAAACTGGATCCGTGGATGTTGCGCCGGTCAGATTTTCGAGTAATTCTGTGGAGTTTGAAGCCCATTTACGCAGGTTGAACCCATACTTGTATAATATAGCTATTACTTCGTCACGGATTTCAGCCGCGCGTTTGATATCGTTGGCGCCGGTCAAAAGATCATCAACATAAAAATCTGACAAAATCCTTTCCGCGCCCAGCGGATGATGCGTTTTTTCAAGATGGGCTGTCTCCTGAAGACATCGTATTGCAAGAAACGCTGCAGATGCAGTACCGTACGTCAAGGTCTTGAGCTCGTAAGTTTTGACCTCCTCATTTGTTTCCGCTCTATACAAAATGCGTTGATATTTCGTGTGTGACTCGTCGACCCGGACCTGCCGGTACATTTTTTCGATGTCAGCAGTGATTACGTATTGCCAAGTACGGAATCGAAGAATGATATCTGTTAAATCCTGCTGCAGTGCTGGACCAACCATGAGCACATCGTTAAGCGAAATACCGGTTGAAGTCTTGCAGGATGCGTCGAAAACTATGCGTAATTTCGTGGTCAAACTTGTTGCGTTAAACACTGGATGATGTGGAACGTAATATCCCTCTGCTCCTGACATTTGCTCCTCAACTAACTCCATATGGCCCAATAGCTCGTATTCCCGAAGGAAATTCGTATATTGAACTTTCAGTGCTTGATTTTTCTTCAATTTTTTTTCGAGTGCGTAAAATCGACGCAACGCTATGCTTTTTGATTCGCCAAGTTGTTCAACGCTATCTCCTCGGAACGGAAGTTGTACTATGAAACGGCATTCGTCATCCTTGTCATAAGTTTGAGTGAAATGAGCCTCGCATAATGACTCTTCACGTGTGCGATTCCTCTTTTCAGGATATTGTTCACTTTCCCAAAACTTTGAGAGCCTTTTGTCGAGTTGCTGATTTGTGATCAAGTTACAGACGGTGTGATTACGAATTCGTGTTGTGAGGCCAGCCGAACCTCCGACTATCCAACCAAACAATGTTTTTTGAAGCATCGGGCGCTCTGCGGTAGAGCAGATCCTGCCATTGCATAAAGATTCCCAGAATATATTCACTCCGATCAAAATATCAATATCTCCTGGGATATGGAAATTCGGATCAGCGAGTCTCAAGTTTGGCGGAATTTTCATTTGAGCCTTGTTTGCGGGCATCAAAGGGAGCCTTTCGGTTACGTTTTTCAAAACTAGGCAATACGCTTCTCGTTTGAAATCATAATATTGCGAATCCATTGTGATTTTATTACATTGTTGACCTGACTCACCTTTCTACTTACCCCCGAGAGAGGAACGTTTGTAGGATGAATCTTAAGCTTCAATCTTTTTGCACAAGCTTCGAATATCAAGTTGGACTGTGAAGCAGAATCGAGAATCGCTCGGCATAGAACTGGTTTCCCATTGCAGTCCAATACCTTGATGATCGCAGTCGACAACCAATTCTCCGAGTTATCGTAATCTTTAATATTGTAAGCGACTGCCGAGTCCTTGGGTATGGCCTCGCTTTCACCGTCAGTTTTTTGTGAATCGTTCGATGCTTTTGACGATGTTTCAAAATGGAGCAATGTGTTATGTCGTCTGCCACATGTTTTGCAATTGCTGATAGAAAGGCAATCCTTTGCCTGGTGGGAGCTTGATCGCAAGCAGTTTATACAAAGCCGGTGCTCTCTTACCACCTTGGATCGTTCTGAAACGGGCAATTTTAACAAAGTTTCACACATGAACACGAAATGTCCACCTTTGCAAATGGGGCATTTAGGTACATGCGTTGCGACATTCAATGACGTCGGCCGAGGACGCTGCTTGCGCCCGTCGCTGTTGAAGACTGACGGTCCGGATGCTTGCGGTACCTTTCGTTGAATTACCTCGAGAGTGTGGCATCTGTGTTATAAAAACTCCGTTAAGTTTGATAAAGTTGGTATTTCAGGATCTTTTAAGCTGTTTTCCCATTCGCGGTTGGTGGTAATGTCAAGTTTACTCGTTATTAAGTATATGAATAAATCGTCCCACTGGTCTGCTGAACGACCGAGGGATCGCAGTGCTCGTTTGTGCTTCGAAACACTATCAATAAGTGCACGCAATGCGACGTGGCTTTCTTTAGAAATCGCGGGTAATTCAAAAATCGATTTGATGTGCTTCTGAACAATTAACCTTTTGTTATCATATCTTTTTTGAAGCATTTGCCATGCTTCGGCATAATTGTCGTCAGTGACTTCAAGGGATTGTATCATCTCGGCGGCCTCTGCTTGTAATGAGGATCTCAAGTAATGAAATTTTTGTATGCTAGATATGCTTTCTACGTCGTGGATAAGTGATTTAAAAGTGTCCCGAAAATTGTACCACTCTTCATATCCGCCAGAAAATCTCGGCAATTCAATATTTGGGAGACGCAAATTATTGTTTCTTGGGCCTTGATTGTCTTGATTTTGATTGTTTATATTTGGATTGTTTTGATTGCTTGTGCCTTGATTATTTTCATTTCCTTGCTCATTAACCGCGCGTAATTCATTGGCCTGTTGAGCACTTATAAGTTCCTTGAATCGTGAGCAAATCGAGAAACATGCTTCTTCGAACGCCTCCCTCTCGTCCTGCGTAACTTCATTCTCTTCCGCGAGGTCAATTTCTGTTTGTACTTCGTCAAACTCCTCCCACAATGCTTCAATTTTGAGTTTACGCTCTTGTAACTGTGCGAGACCTATTTTCTTCAAGTCGTCTCGATTGAGAAATGTTTGTGCTCTAGTGAGTGAACCCTTAATCGCGCTGCGTCGTATTATCGCTTTTTTAAGTTCGGTGTCCATGATGTTGAGACAGTGCTAATTTTGACTTTGAGACTGTATAAGGGAAGGAGATGGAAAATGATTGGAGACTTACCGACCGGCTGTGCTGGTGCCGCTCGTCGTGAATATCCGTGGTCGCGCTATATCGTCAGCCGTTGCTTCGCATCGTCACTCGAACTCGTATTCGCAGCTCTCGTGTAACTTGCTACTGTCGCTGATCGATGATGTAGCACAATCCTTATTGATGAATCGATATATTTCGTGCGACTATGCTATCGTGCACGGCAACTTCGAATCACACGAAATACCGATTTGCAAATATATGTATGCTTGATGAATTTTGTCTTGAACGGAAATGTTTTTCTCGCACTGAATAAGACAAAAAACACCGAATTCAATGTTTTATCGCGCAACACATTTGAAGAAACGCGATATTGCTTCACAAAGTTCCTTGAGTATGCTTCGTTCACGAACGCGAGAGTAACGAACTTGCTATGCTTGGTGCGTTGATGAAAACGTTTTTACGCTGTATAAACGCTCACACGATATTTGGGAAAATCCGGCTCGAAGGACCATGTTCCATGTGTGGGAGATAGGTTTCACAATAATAATTATGAAAAACTTTTTCTTATTGATTAAAACAATTACGAATAATATTTATTAGAAATTAAATAATAAAACATAAAGTCACAGATATTATATGCTTCTCGCTGAGCGTGACGAACGCAACTGACTCCCCAAACAAAGGGTCTCAGACGCTCTGAGTTGGGAAACAACAAAAAAAAGGGGGGGCGGTAGTAAACATAGGTTCGAACTTCGCCGAGAGAAATATAAGAAATTAAGCTATAGCGCGGCAAGTATGAATACAAAAATAATCTGCGCGAACAGTGGTGATAATTGAAAAAAATCCATGGCAGGTATAGGGATAGCGTCATAGCATCAGTTTGCGAATAGAAGCGACGCTATTTGTGTCTAATCGCTCCGAATCGTTTCGTTTGTGAATATCAAACGCTCCAAATTATTATTTTCAAGTTGAAATGGAGGATAAGAAAGTGTACACGGGGAAAAAGGGAACAAAACGGAGCTATGTGACGAGGAGTCGATCGAAAATTTCGAATCGAAAACCTCCGAACCGTTATAGCTTCGAAAACAGTTCTGCAGAGCATGTGAGCACGTCGGCGAAAAAGTTAAAATCATCGGACTATTTAGAGGTCGGTGTTACTAACGATTTCAGTTATCGTATAGTACAACTTTTGACTGCATTGAACATTATATCCACGTTAGTGAAATGTAAAGTGTGTGATCGTGACATAAAATTCACCGAAAAAAGTTTGCGCGGACTCGGGTTCAAAATCGAGGTCGATTGCGGCCATTGTGAAAAAGTGTTAATCAATTCTTGTCCTATGATTGACAATGCATACGAAATAAATCGTCGGATCGTATTCAGTATGCGTCTTCTTGGCGTCGGTTTGAATGGCCTGATGAAATTTTGTGCATTCATGGACCTACCGCGCTCCATATTTCAGTCTTTTTACGATCGAATCATAAATTCGATTTCGATTGCCACTAAAGCGGTGAGCGCAATAAGCAAAAAAAAGGCTGCACTTGAGGAGCAGAGAATTTCGTTGGAAAATGGGGTGGCGGACGGAATTATCGTTTCAGGCGACGGATCGTGGCGAAAGCGCGGTTTCAGCTCGCTTTTCGGTATAACATCGCTAATCGGTTGGTACACTAAAAAAGTGATTGACGTTATGGTTAAATCGAAATACTGCAAAGCTTGTGAGCATTGGGAAAAAAAGAAAACACCGCGGAGTACTGGGAATGGAAAGCTACCCACGACGATGAGTGCCAGGCGAACCATAGCGGCATAAAATATAAATATTATATTGGTGACGGCGATTCTAAAACGTTTCTGGGCATATCGAATAGCGATCCATACGACGGTTTCGAGATAAAAAAAAAAGAGTGCATCGATCATGTCCAAAAACGTATGGGGACGCGCCTCCGCGAAATCGTGAAAAAAAAGGATTGTCTGGCAGAGGAAAGCTCACCGGAAAATTGATTGACGAGTTGAGCACATATTACGGCTTGGCTATTCGGAGGAACAGCGATGATGTTGACAAAATGAGGAAGGCAATTTGGGCAACTATCAAACATAAAATGTCCACAGACAGTGAGCCACAACATGACGATTGCCCGGAAGGAGCCGAGTCGTGGTGTTCGTGGCAGCGCGCGGTCGCAAATGGTGATATTTCTAAATATCGCCATAAACCGCCTCTTCCTCAGGAAATATTGGAGGCAATTCAGCCAATCTTCGAAAATTTGAGCAGGGACGATTTGCTGCAGCGTTGTTTGGGCGGCTATACGCAAAACAATAACGAAAGCTACAATAAATCAGTTTGGGCAATAGCCCCCAAGTGCCAGTCCGGAAGCAAAAAAATCATTGATATTGCAACTGATATCGCGGTATTAGGGTTCAATAATGGCCTGAGAAGTCTCATGAAAGTACTGGAAACGTTGGGGATAACTATCGGCCCAAAATGTTTCAACTTTTGCGTTGAGACCGACGCAGCGCGGATCCAGCTCGCGGAGCGCTCGCTCACAGACACTGCAAAAGAAGCGAGAAAAGCCTTAACAAGTTCGAGGAAAGAATCAGGAGACAACGATTTGCTTCTTGAAGGCCAGCTATATGGTGCCGGCATCGCTGATTGAAGGTAAATAATTTTTTTTTCAATTTATAACATAAATTAACAAACCTAAAACTTTGAACGCGTTTTTCTCAAAACCACTTTTTTGAGTGCGGCACGCAGCAGAACTCGAGCAATTTTTATCCGATCGACTTCAAATTTTTACTGTATCAATAAAAGTAGATTATCTAGAGAAGTACATATGATTTTTTCGATATCTCAATAATTATAAAAGTTATAGCCTATTTTCGACGAGAAATTTTGCTCAAAAATCATTCTTTAATTTCAAAGGCGTGCCTATTTTTTAAAAATCAATATTTTTCCAAATCCCTATGTACTTCAAAATATCATATTATTAACGAAAACACTCGGTATTTTTTTTCAGATCGACGTTGAAGAGAGTTCTGCTGCGTGCCGCGAACCACTACGGAGATGACAGCACCTGACGCGAGAGCTTCCCCAGCGCCATCATGCGGCGTGAAAAATGTGAAAAAAATGTTTTTTGATACATTAATGAACAAGGAACAAAACCCAAAAAAAAATTTTCGAATCTCTTTTTTTTCCCACAAAAAAAATTCTTGAAAAATGTGAAAAAAATAGGGGGTCACAGTGGTGTTGTCCCTTAATTTAAAACGTTATTAGAAAAATAATAAATAAAAAAATATTCTAAAAAAAATTATATGCATTTAGAAAAATTATGAAACTTATTTCACGTAACGAAAAAAAAATCTCTGATCGTTTTTGGACAATTATTTTGTTTAAACAATATGTTGATAACACTTTAGAATTATTATTACAGAAAATCGATGTTCGTAGTTTCAAAAAAATTCTGCATTTTCTAAGATATTTGTCCAATTGCGAAGTTTGGGAATTCTTATCCAATAAAATTTTTCGCTGAGTAACATGTGCCATTCATCCTCGAAAACATTCTTTATTTATATATTTTTTGAAAAAATTATTTATTGTATACGTACATAATGATTCGACTGCACTGACGTAAGTGGGCCATTTCAAAAGAACTTGTTTGTCGTCGGTTTCTCGTCGAATCGTCAAAGTTCTCTCGAGCATCCAAACAAGTGCGATCAACGCGCCATGTTGATTTTCCAAAATGCGATGTTTCGAAGTGCTCAAAAATTCGATCGCCCTCGTCTCGAGCTCTTTCGCATCGGCGCAACCATGAGCAACAATTATCGCATGAATTTGTGCCGCTAAATTTCTTATATCAACTTTTGTCGAAGTCAATAAAGTTCTTAACCAGGACAATTCTTTAACATAACGTTTGGTCATACAGTTTGGAATTGTCCCCACGATTTCTAGTAGCGCGTTCAAAGCCAGAGGCTCTGAAATTCAAATATTAAGAGATCTTAATATTTATCTTTATTTTCAATCTATTAATTTGAAATGAATTTTTCGGATTATTATTCGAAATAAATACCAGCTATGGCACGATTGAAGGGCATTATTATGTCCATATAATTGTTCAAAATCTGCGGCTCTCCCTTGTATAATTTATGCAAATATCGTCCAATGATCGGAGAAATCTCGCAAGGATGTTCGACTGGTTTCGCTACCGAAGTAATCTCGGCATTCCTCGCGAGACACAGACGAAGATAATTGATGATCTATCGAACATTAAAAGTGTATGACTTACTGGATATAAAAAAGAATTAACATTTTGTTTCACTTACGAAGCAAAAGATGTTAGTATTTAATGAAAGAATTCTTGAATGCTTGAATACTTAACCCCAAACCCCTACAACGGGGTCGAAAACGACCCCAATTTTTCTAGTAAAAAAAACTTCCTTTCTACATTTTTGCAAAACTTTTTTCGTTTTGTAAAGTTTTCATCATTAAATGTTCACCAAATGCGACTTTATCATGCACCGTTCTCTCCGTTACCAATAAACGAAGAGAATGGTGAATAATTTAACCTTATTACTGCATACGAGCAAAATTTCATGCTAATGAGAAGATTGAGATCATTTTCGATCCCGGGGTAGGGTTTACGTTCCGAAAAATAGATTGTAGGGGTCTTGAGTTAAAGAAAAAATGTATAAAGATAACGCGGAATTTTTCTATATGTTTGTAAATTTTGACTCAAAATCATCACGACAAATCTTAAGGCCATATTGTTGTCTAGAATTTTGTTTTCGGAGTTGATTGTCAGGATAGAATAAATTTAAATCTGTTCGAGTTTTCTTTCTAAAATTTTATACCCATATTTATTGATCCTTCAAGAACACGTACAAATTTTTTCAAAAAAATTAAGAAATTATAAACAACTTCAGAACTGTTTTCTCAAAAATATACTTTTTAAATTGACAACCACAATATCTCAAAAACCAGTTAGCCATTAGAATTGAAATTTTGTACACATTTTCATTAGACTGTTTTTCAGAAATGGTACCAAAATTCAGTCGAAATAATTCTTACTTTTATTTTTCTATGACCCGTAAAAGGCGAAAAAAGTATAGGAAAAATTGATAATCAAGGTTTATCATGCCGCCATTTTGTGAAAATATAATTTTTGTCTGATTTTGGTACCACTGCTCATAGCATTGATACCGATTACGAATCCTTTGATTTCTTTCTTTCGGTTGAATAGAACGTCGAGCATTCTGGTCGCTAATCAGAAGTTTTTTTCCGCGCATCGTTTTTCTTAACCAATGAAAACTATGAGATAAAATTTTTTATTTTTTTTCTCAAAAATTTGTACGCGTTCTTAAACAAATGATAAACACGTATTCAAAATGAAAAAAAAATTTAAACGGAAAGTTTCAAACGTATTGTCCTAAAAATCACCTCTGAAAATGCCATTCTAACCCACAATACGGCCTTAAATGAGAAATAATTAATTAGTTTTTGAATGAATATTAATTCTAGTATCCGACACAATTATAATACAACGTATATAATTGCATGATTCTACAATGAAAATCATGTTTTTAATTACCTCTTTGAAAATGGCGATGTTATAAGGAAGTAAAGTACTTCCGACCGTGATCTTTTCAGTCGCCGGCCTCTCCATTCTCGTTTTCATTTTTTTATCAATGTAAGAAACGAGCTCAGGAAATTCTGGAAGTTGTAATATCTTTGCGTCGATATTTTCGCGCTCAATGACATTCGCAGTCCCGTACAAAGCTTTCATCGCTTCGACGGCTATTTCGTTCTTCTCGTCGCCCGATGCCAACAGCAAAAGATATCGCGATGGAGCATGATCTGATGGAAACACAGTAGCTGCATAATGTACAGCGACTGACCTGAAATTTGTAGCAATTTTTTTTCAGTCGTATCAAATTATTGCATTTTTTTACACCCACTTTATATTTTTGTGAGATTCGTACTTGCAATGTTTGAACAATAACCAAACGATATAGAAGTATATCATAAATGAATAATAAACCAAATGAAATAAATAAGATACATTTAAATAATATAATTTTCTTGGAATCGTATCAATTAAGCTGCTTGATATCAATTAAATTTTTTCGTCAATGATTTCCGTCAATTACGAATTTGGAAAATATTTCATTTATGGATATTAATTAATAAATCAAGGAGTTTTCGACCAAGTTTTTTACCTCACACTTGGCTCAGGTGATTCAATATGCACAGCCAGCAAAGTATTCATCATTTCGATACCGTTTCCATCCTCACGACTAAGTACAAACGCTGAAGACATGCAAATTAGAGCGTCTCTTACGTTTCTTCGCAATTCGGGTTTACTCTACAAAAAATGATTGAAAACAAGAGGTGAACACTATGGTGGAATACTATTAGGGATTTTAATAAAAATTCATACCGCCGCAAGGGCTTCGAAAAAACGTTGCAAAAGGCTCAAATCTTTGTTGACCAGACTCGGAATTCTCTGGCCCATTTTACCGATTATCGTATACGCCATTGCCTCGTGTTCTCTTTCACCCTCGGATATTAATTTAATCATTCCCTCGAGAAGCACTCCGGCTACACGGACCAATGGTGCAAGATTACATCTGAAAAAAAATGAACAATTGTTTACTGGAGAAATGTATAGAACGAATGTTTCAAGGGTTGAAAGAAAATGCAGCCGGACACTCACTGTTGGACCATGTTCAACGTAAAGTCAAGAGCCAGCGACTTCAATTTACGGTTTGAGTTGTTTCCGTAAAGCGACTCAAAGACTACCTGAATTTGACAAATATTTCTTAAATTATGAGTGATACATTTTTCCATAATTACAGTAATATCGTAAGAATATTATATCTATTACGTGAATACAAGTTGGTATGATAAATCCGGCTTTGGATACACGACAAAGATAATACATTAACTTCAGCCGTATTCTCGTATTCGCTGGAACTCGTTTCATATCTGCCTTAACGTCTTTTCGCGTGCCCAGTGCTCCAGTTCCAAGGAACAATGTGTAAAGAGGCATGGCCAGTTGCCTCAATCCCCAATCCAATCCACTACACAATTAAAGACAGAAAATGTAGTAATTGTTCAGTACTTTCGGAGTGTGAACCGGGCTTTCTCAAGTTCACCATGTTATACAAATAGCTGACACGATGACGAGCATGAGGAAAAATGAAATGAATGAATGTCTTAACCTATTCAGAACCTGTATATGTATTAACCCTAGGTTCCTACATGGGAACAAATTGACCCAGGCCAAAATCGATTTTTGGCTGGCGTTTTTTTTCTCGTCGATTTTAGGGGTTTTCAGGGGGCGGGGGCATAATTTAAGTTGAACTCTTTTTGGTTCGTATACCAAATGGCAACCTTTTATACCCTCTGGTTTTAACGCTACAGGCGTTTAAAAATCGATTTGAGATCAATCAAAAAAAGGAGGAGGAGGAGGAGGAGGAGGAGGAGGAGGAGGAGGAGGAGGAGGAGGAGGAGGAGGAGGAGGAGAAGGGACGCATTCGTCACTCGGCAAAAAAGTTGTTCCGCAAAATTGGCAAACGGGTATGGTGTGCGTACTGCCTGAAGGGAAACAATCGGAAATCCCAAAATATTTGCCATTCTTGCAAATTATCAAGATGCGACTTGCATGGAACGCTTTTATGCATAAAATGTGGACCGATCACTTAAAAAATGTTTTCAATAACCTGCGATTCATTTTGTTATTTTTCACGAAAGCGATACTTCCTCCAAGAAACGTTTGTGTTGCGTTTTATTCGATACCTACTTCGGCCTTGAAATATTAAGATGTAAAAATACCGTAACTTCACCCCTTGCAGTTTTGTAGAAGAAATGTTAAAATTGGTTTGCTATCATTGTTTTCTTATAGTTTCACATCTAAATTTTATGGAACAACCGATTTATTTGAAAAAAAAAAAAAAATATAAAGAATATATAAAAAAAATTCAATTTTAAATCATGCGTGCATCTCTCGAAAAATGAATTACACTTTTTTTTTAAACGTCAACTACGGGAAAACTAATCGTTTTTTTGCATTGAGCCTTGAATCATCCGATTAGTCAGGATTCATACTATTGTTTAAAAAAAAGCCTTAAAAATATTGATAAGAAACGATGGGGTAGAAAAAATCATGTAGGAACCTAGGGTTAAAAATAAAAACCCATTCCTGGATTTTACACGCATCAATATTGTAATTCCATGTGATTCTCTACGTTCTCGTGATTTTTTTTTCGACTATATTTGTTCTTGTATTGACTCAAATTTCGTTTTGTCTTGTGAAAAACGTAATTATTCAGTAAACAAAACGTACGATTCGATGCAATATACATACAATATTAACACGCCAGAGTACGGTGTACTCTACCGTACTAATATCGTGCGCGTTCATGGTTTACTGAGTGGCTTGTAGGAGAATTTTTATTTTGTTTTTAATTTTTCGGTTGAGGTGCATGTGCGAGGATTTAATTATGAAACGTTTTTTTTTATTTTTCCTAATAAACCGTACCTGACAATTTTCTTCAACTCTTGATCAGCTGCATTCGCAACACTGAATCTCGTGTCTGCCGCTGCGACGATCAAATGTATAAGTACATCCATATCCGGAAAAACTCCACCACCGATGAATTTAACAATACCCAATTTAATTTGCTCGAGTTGTTCGGCGGAGGGTGGAGTTTCGCCGACAACTCTTTTGAAGCCGTATTCACTGAGTCCTGGGGGAACTGGAAATTCGACCGTTTGACCGGATTCTTGGCTGTCCGTTTGACCCACAGACCTGATAAATAACGACAAAATTTCCAAGTATTCCCAATAAATTTCCATTTATCATGATTTTTTTGGCAAGAATACTCACCCATAAGGTAAAAGCAGCATATCCAGTAAAAAATTTAAAAGGTGCTTCGCCACTTGGAGTTTGTCAGGCAAGCCTATCAAAGCTGCTCTTTTCTCTGGATCCATGGGTATTCGAATGTGTCCCAGTGCTGGCATTATTACCAGCAGCAAACTATAAATTATTTTTAAAATATGATTTTTTTATTATTTTAGAAGATAAAGTCAATAGAAAAACAATATTTTTTCATAAATACCAAATCATATTCCATTTTTTTATTTTTGAATGTATTGAAGCATTAAGTACCTATCTTGATGGGAAAGAGGCTTTCCATCAATTGCGTTTATAACAGTAGGAACAAGTTCTGCCTGCTTTTTCATTTCCATCCGAGGGAAACCCATTTTGATATATATTATGGTGAAGTTCTGTCAAATATTTCAAAAAATTATATGGTTCTGTCGTATAAGTATACTTTTTTCCTTACAATTTTTAGGTAACCAAATTTTGTCCGGCTATTCGTTTATTTCACTGTTCATTTCTTGCTTTTTGTACAACCACCAACTCATTTACCGACAGCGATGGATGCGTGCTTGGTGCATGGCTCCAGCAATCACCCAAGTTATGCAGCCTCGGGCGAGGCCGATACTTGGTTGGGTGACCGCTTAGCCATTCACCGATTTACGCATCAGTCGCCGAGCGCAAGGTGGTGTTTCCGAGTTTCTGATGGTAATATACTGAAACTCAGTAAAAATATGGTCGCCTATATTGGCCGGGTTTTATACGGTTTCCCTTGACCCCCATCCAAATGCGATACCGTAATGCTTTAGGAAAGAGTGACTGTGGGCAACACTCTTGAGTGATCTCGATAGAACACGGAAATTGGTGAAGTGGGGGAAAGTGGGGATAGAGTGATAGGATGGGTTCATAAAAACCTGTAAAAGTATATGCAGAAAGAAAAAAGACAAAAATCTACCAACTCAATTTAATTAAGTTACTCTAAAAACTAAACTGATGACTAAAATTGGAACAATTCTATAAATTGAGGAATTGCCAAAAATAAAAAAAATATTTCTCAGTGCTTTCTAATAATACGAGCTTCAATATCATAAAAAGTTGTGTAACTCATAAAATAATACTCCCTGGCATAACGGGCGATGGAAACAAAATAAAAATTTCTATTGCCATTTTCATTACCATTACTTTGTACCTTAAAATTAATGCTAGCATTGCCTTTAGGGTTTGACCTTGTAGTAAGAAAATGAAAATTCCCATTTTCTTCCCGTTATCCGATCTGCTCAAGCTAACACTACTTATCATAATTAATTATTAAGCAAGTGAATAATGTATATTTTAACTTACTACCACGAACGAACTGGCAGATGGATCTTGATACTGAAGCAGAAGAGCTTCAACCGGCAACTGGACTTTTGGACGGCTTTTTACTCTTCGATTAATGTGTATCAAAAGACCCATAACTTTTTTCCTCACTCCTTCCTGGGGACTCGAAAGTTTTAACAAAACTGGTGGTAAAAATTTGCATACCGACGTCTGAAGTTGCTCATCCGTGTCAGTGCTCCCCAAACATAGAAAGACCCTTTCCAATAAAACTAATTGGGAAAGAGAACAAATAATCAACTCATCAATTTTGCTAATTAAAAAAAAATGTGGTAAAACTACAGAAAACGGTACTCACCTCCGATTTTATTCATTTTGAAATATGTTATTGTACGCATCTTCCCAAGTAAACTGATATACATATGTAATAGGGCGTGTCAATTAGTTTAGAAGATATAGGATTTTAAAAGCTAAAAATAGTATATGACCAGGTGTAAATAGTAATGGGCTTGGTCTCCATGGCGCGAAGCGTCGGGGAGACGAATTTTTGGAAAGAAAACCCCTGAATCTGATCTCCCCTAGGTTTGAATAGTATATGAAATTCAAAACCATATACTATTGAAATCTAGGGTGATCAAACCCAGGGGTTTTCTTCCTAAAAATTCATTTAGTCTCCCTGGTGCCAAGCATCGGGGAGACTAAACTCATTACTATTTGCACCTGGTCATATACTATTTTTACAAATTTTCTAAGAAGAAAATTTCTATAATTTTTTTGAGGACAGCCCTTAAAATCAATTTTATACATGAATACACACACACACGCACGCACGCACGCACGCACGCACGCACACACACACACACACACACACACACACAATGTACGTAGTACATGGGCGATATATATTTGGGTTTTATCAAGCAAGGAAAGCAATATGTATAGATATAGTTGACCACGCTAAAGCAATAACTTTTAAAATCCTATATCTCCTAAACTAGTTGAGACCCTCTATTACATATTTATATCAAAATACTCAGGAAGATGCGTACAATAACATATTTCAAAATGAATAAAATCGGAGGTGAGTACCATTTTCTGTAGTTTTACCAAAAATGTTGCTCATTCATGGCAAAACTGTCATAACAGAAACAAATTGTATTTTGGAATATTCTTTACCAATTGAATAGTTGTTGGATATTGTTCTTATGAACTGAGTATTATCATTGTCATATACACGAGAGCACATTTAACATTATCTATATATTTCAATAGATAAATATAACTGCAGAGAATAAATAAGTTATTTAGTATTATTGTTACTGCAAAAACGTTTCATTTACTTTTATAAGTTTATCAATCATCACTATGTAATGATGTAGCAATTAAAATTTTTAACAGTTAAGCGCTGAAGAACTATAGTAACTTAATATTTTCTAATGCAATTTCTGTAAAAATTGTAAATTTTAAATTCAGACAGTTTTGTAGCAAATAGGCAACTTGTAAATTAAGTCCTTGTAAAAAAAAAGGCAAAAACAAAAAAATATTGTAAAATGGTATCTTGTGTTTTGCAGTAAAAAAAAATAATTGATGCTTCTATATTTACTTTAAAACATACATTATAAATAAAATTGGGAGACTAAAAATTAGACAGATTAAGGTTAGGTTTGACAAATAATTATTATACTGTAAATCATTTTTCGAGAAAAGTGTAGACCTCGACATTTCTTCTAAGTATTTTGAGAGCTCCCAAAACACAATAATAATAATAACAATAAAAATCAGTTTTTCTCCGTCCATCAAAGGCAATTAGCGGCATGAATAATTATTCGCAAGTTACATTGTTTTATACAATTTTAAAGGATGGGAATAGAAGAGAAAAGAGAAGACCATCTTCAAAATTGCAATTAGTGAAATTCGTTGGAACAAATAATCGTTCCGATACGGAGAAAAAAATTAGTGAATCTTACGAAATGATAAAAAATGTTTGCAGAAACTTGAATTTGTCTCTTCATGACTGCGGCGTGACATTTCATTTTTTGAAGAAAAAGCAATTGTCACCCGATCATTTGGTGAAACAAGAACTTGACTAAATTAAGTGTTCGTTACTCGAATGAATAATAAAGGCTACGAGAATCTTTTAAATTCTACGAATTACGTACGATAAATAAACTATTAATACACTTTTTCATACGCACCCAACTCGTCCGTAGCTGTTGCCATTTTGATTAGTGCTCCTCACAGGGAGACTAGAGAGAAGGAGTAGACACAGTAGAGGAAAATAAGTGGTGGGAGCGTCCTCAAAATCCCGTCCTGAATTAGTTCTCCGCTCTGCCACCATTATCGCATGGATTGGAAAGATCGTAACTATAGTAATAAAAAATTAGTCCACATAATGAAAGTGACGAAAGTGACCGTTCTTTCGCGCTTGCGCAGTTTGATCTCAATATACGTATAGCTATGATCTTTTCGATCACAGCGCCGCCCGTTCAGGCTGGGATTCCGAGTACATTTTTAAAGCACGCTGTGTCCCACCAGAGAACATAGATCTCCATAAACTTAGCCGAACAACTTGAACTTTTCCAATTTTTTATTAATCATATCTTTCGGTGTTCGTTTAGTGGTTATCAGTACCGCAATTAAAATGTTTAGTAGTTACTAGTTATTTTATAATTAAATAAATAAAATCTGGGTGCAAGTTGGCCGAACATTTTTTATTTTTCATGCCATCGATTAGATCAAATGCTAAATTGATGTGGAATCGTTTGGTGGTCACGAATAATTAAATTGTATCGTTAAGTAGTCAATAGATTATTAAATAACTTGAAAAAACTATTTCCGACCTGTCGGCTACATCTAGCCGGTCAAAATGATCATTATCCAACCAATTTTATTATAATAAGTCTCAATCGAAAGAGAATCGTTTGGTGGTGATTAGTAGCATGACTAAAACGTTGAGTGGTGATCAGTTTAATTATATCCACTAAAAAACCATAGTCACTAGCGAGCATCGAATGGGGAGGCTCTGATTTATCACTGAAAAGATTCAACAGTAAGATAAACAGCAAAACTCAGATTGCTTTTTAATTTATAAATCAATTTTCTATAAATAAATTGTGACATGAGAAAAATATATTAATGTGCTTGTCGTCATTGTAGTGAAATCGTTGAACAGTTTTTCCCTTTCTTGTGTTACTGTGGTAATAGCAAAAATCTACCGAAGGAAAATGCATACCGAAAAATTCGACTCCGGAAAATTCGTCCCCTCCGCGGAAAATTCGCCTTCGGGAAAATTGGCTCCCGCGAAAAATTCGCCTCCAGAAAATTTACCCTCACACTGAAATGCTCAACACCTACCCCATGATTCCACACACATCGCAATTTTACACACCCCACGATTCCGCGCATATCACCGAAGTGCTCATCACCCACCCCATGATTCCACACACATCACCGAAGTGCTCAGCACCCACCCGACGATTCCACACAAATCTAGGAAGATTCGTCCCCGGAAAATTCGTCCTGAAAAATTCACCCCCGGAAAATTCGTCAGGTTTACTTCCGAAAAGCGGAAACCGAATTTCGAGCTGAAATTTGACACACTCATTCATTTTAATATTATAAGACTTCCCTTAAAGGGATTTTTGGCCTAGTTTGCGCCGTTTGCGCGGCCGTGGGGTGTAATTCTGAAAAGCCTATACCGCCGATTAATTTGAAAATTCGTGTACCCATGTATTTTGACTCACTGATCACGAATATGATAGTGAAAATACCAGCAAACTTGATTTTCAAGGTCAAAACTCACAAAAACTGTTTTTTTAAAAGTGTTTAAATTTTATTTCAATGAGTGTTGATCTTAGAGAAAAACGTTTCCTACAAAAGTTGTAGTCTATAAGAAGATTGAACTTTTATGTTTTATACCGTTTTTGTCTAAAATGATATTTTTCGAGAAAAATGGAATAATGCTCCAAAAAAAAGTATATTTTGCTAAACTCCATTAGTTTCGATATTAACTACTTACGCACATTACCGTGGGAAGGTTACAGTTTGGTCTTTAAATGGGATACGAAAATTCGTTGGACGTGTGAAAATAGTAGGGTAGGTTTGTAGTATTTCGGGATGTGTGCGTGGAATCATTGAACGTGTAGAAATAGTAGGGTGGGTTTATATTATCTCGGGATGTGTGCGTGAAATCGTTGGGCGTGCAGAAATAGTGGGGTGGATGGGAAGTCTTATATTATTAAAATGAAGGAGTGTGCCAAATTTCAGCTCGAAATTCGGTTTCCGCTTTTCGGAAGTACACCCGACAAATTTTCCGGGGACGAATCTTCCTAGATTCGTGTGGAATCGTCGGATGGGTGCTGAGCACTTCGGTAATGTGTGTGGAATCATGGAGTGGATGCTAAGCACTTCGGTGATCCCCACTATTTCTACACGTCCCACGAATCCACTCACACATTCCGAGATGCTACAAACCCACCCCACTATTTCTACACGTTCAACGATTCTACGCACACATCCCGAGATGATACAAACCCACCTCACTATTTGTACACATCCAACGATTCGACACATACATCCCGAGATCCTACAAACCCACCCTACTATTTCTACACGTCCACCGATTCCACGCACACATCCCGAGAGGCTACAAACCCACTCTACTATATATTTCTACACGTCCAACGATTCCACGCACACATCCCGAGATGATAGAAACCCACCCCACTATTTCTACACGTCCAACGATTCCACGCACACATCCCGAGATGATACAAACCCACCTCACTATTTCTACACGTCCAACGATTCCTCGTCCACATCCCGAGATGCTACAAACCCACCCCACTATTTCTACGCGTCTAATGATTCCACGCACACATCCCGAGATGATACAAACCCACCCCACTATTTCTACACGTCCAACGATTCCACGCACACATTCCGAGATGATACAAACCCACCCTACTATTTCTACACGTTCAACGATTCCACGCACACATCCCGAGATGCTACAAACCCACCCTACTATTTTCACACGTCCAACGAATTTTCTTATCCCATATTTAAAGACCAAACTCCAACTTTCCCGCAGTAATGTGCGTAAGTAGATAATATCGAAACTAATGGAGTTTAGCAAAATGTACTTATTGGAGCATTATCCCATTTTTCTCGAAAAAAATCGATTTAGACAAAAACGGTATAAAACATAATAAATCAATCTTTTTATAGGCTACAATTTTTGTAGGAAACATTTTTCTCTAAGATCGCAACACTTATTAAAATAAAATAGAAAAACTTTTAAAAAATCAGTTTTTATGAGTTTTGACCTTAAAAATCAAATTTGCGGGTATTTTTACTACCATATTCGTGATCAGCGAGTCAAAATATATGGTTACGCGAAATTCCAAATTAATCGGCGGTATGGGCTTTCCGGATTTACACCCCTCCACCGCGCAAAAGTAATAATTTAAAAAATTCGTTTTCTTGAAAAATATTGAAATACGCCAAAAATCCTTGTAAGGGAAGTCTTATAATATTAAAATGAAGGAGTGTGCCAAATTTCGGCTCGAAATTCGGTTTCCGCTTTTCGGAAGTACAACCGAAACATCCAACGGGGACGGATTTTCTGGTGAATGATTTTTCCGAGGGACGAATTTTCCGAGGGACGAATTTTCCAGAGATGCATCTTCCGGGACGAATTTTCCGAGGACGAATCTTCCTGTTACCATTCCACACACATCACCGAAGCGCTCAGCACCCGCCCTATGATTCCACACACATCGCAATTTCACATACCCCACGATTCCACACACATCACCAAAGTGCTTTGCAACCACCCCACGATTCTACTCACATCACTGAAGTGCTCAGCACCCACGCCACTATTCCACACACATACACTGAAATTTTGAGTATAATGAAAGTGAAAAATTTCCAATTTTTTAAAGTGAAAAATATATTTCAACAAAGTATTTTTTGTTCCTTTTTAATAATACGTATATAAAATGCTTAATGCATAACGGAGCGCATTTCCCGAGGGAGAATTTTCCGGAGGGTGAATTTTCCCGGAGGTGAATTTTTCGGGGCGAAATTTCCTTAGGTGGAGTGAAGAGTGTTAATATTTTAATAATAAACGACAAGCATATGAGCATAAAACACATGAATAATAAAGCACATGAATATAAAAAAGAATATATTTTTCCCATGTCACAATCTATTTGTAGAAAATTAATTTATGAATTAACAAGAAATTCGAATTTTGTTGTTTCTTTTGCCATTGAATCCTATTGACCAATCAGAGCTTCCCCATTCGATGCTCGCTAGTGACCATGGTTTTTGGTCGATATAATTAAACTGATCACTACTCAATGTTTTAATCATACCACCAATCACTACCAAACGATTCTCTTTCGATTTGAATTTATTAGAATACGATTGGTTGAGTAATAACCATTTCGACCGGCTAAATCTAGCCGACTGATCGGAAATAGTTTTTTCAAGTTATTCAATAATCGATTGACTACTCAACGATAAAATTTGCATATTCATGACCACCGAACGATTCTACATCGATTTAGCACTTGACCTAATCGAATGCATGAAAAATAAAAAATGTTCGGCCAACTTGCACCCAGATTTTATTTATTTAATTATAAAATAACTAGTGACTACTAAACATTTTAATTGCGGTACTGATAACCACTAAACGAACACCGAAAGATATGATTACTAAAAAATTAGAAAATTTCAAGTTGTCCGGCTAAATTTATGGAGATAGAACATAGATGTACATGGAACAACAGGGCCCGTGTTAGCTTTTGGCACATAAAATGTAGTTCTACTTATGGACTGTAGAGCGCGCGGCAATGTATCGGTGTGCCGCACACACTCGAAGCATCAGCTGACCCCCACTCTCATGTTATCTTACTTGCACTTATGTGCGAGCGAACATAACTTTTTCTCGCTCGCTCTTGTACTAGAGGGTGCTTGGAAGTAAAGAGGGGATTGCACGCTAGCAGTCCATGGATCGATTCCTAGTGTTGGAGAATTTTTTTTTTTATGATTAATTATTTTTCGATCGAGTTCAATCATTTTTGTTCATAATAGTGAGCGCACGATTACGATATCTTTGGCGCTCTTATTTGACCGTGGATTATTGATATATGGCCCAAAACAAGACTTTTTTCAAGAATGACAAAAATCGAAATTCGGCGTTTAAGGGGGTGAAAAAGGGGGTTGAAAGTTGAAGCATTATTATGTTTGTGGTCCCTAATTCTGACCATGCAGCGTCCATATTTGATTCAAAATGAGATTTTTTTTTAGTGGAATGAAAATTGAAAATGCAGCTTTAACCGGTTGACTGGTAAGCTTTTTTTCAGTTTTCGTGCCAAAACTGGTACGAGCCAATAAGTTACTGAAATACACAAAAATTTGTTTCTGGGGGTTTTCGAGGTTGCTGATTCCATTCCTAAACTTAGTTCTCACTTAGCTACCCTCAAAAGGGGTGAAAATGAGGGTTGAAGGTGAAAATTTCAGATTTTTTAATGGCATGTTTTTATGTTATATTACATAAAAATTCCAAGTTTTTTAAGATACTAGACTCTTTTATCGAAATCAAACAAAATTCACTATGCCCAAAGGGGTGCAAAATAAGGGTTGAGCGTGAAATTTTCAGATTTTTCAATGGGAAGTTATTATACTATACTACATAAAAACTGTACATTTTTTAGGGCACCAGACTCTTTTATCGAAATAAAAAAAAATTGCTAGCTGCCGAGGGGTGAAAAATAAGGGTTGAGGGTGAACATTTCAGATTTTTCACTTGCAAGTTTTTATGCTCTATGACATGAAAATTTCAAGTTTTTAAGGAACTAGACTCTTTTATCGAAATAAAACAAATATCGCTACCCCAAAGGGGTTAAAAATAAGGGTATATGCCATTTTTCATAAAAACTCTACGTTTTTTATGACAGTAGACTCATTTTTCCGAAAGAAAATAAATCCGTTACGCCCAAAAGGGTGAAAACTTAGGATTCACGGTGAAATTTTATGTTTTCTCAATGGGAAGGTTTTATGCTATGTTTCATAGAAACTCTACGTTTTTTAGGACACTGGAGGCTTTTATTGAGAAAAAAAAGGCAGTATTACGATATCCGTGGCCCCAAGTTTTGACCATGCAATCTTTATATTTGGTCCAAAATAAGACTTTTTTCGAAGAGTGATAAAAATTGAAATTCTGCCTTTAAGGGGGTGAAACGGGGGTTTGAAAGTTGAAGCATTATTATAATATTTGCGGTCCCTAATTCTGACCATGCAGCCTCCATACTTGACCAAAAATAAGACTTTTTTCAAGTATGATGAAAATCGAAATTCGACCATTAAGGGGATGAGATAGGGTGTTGAAAGTTTGAGCATTATTATAATATTTGTGGTCCCTAAATCTGACCATGCAGCCATAATATTTGACCCAAGATAAGATTTTTTTCAAGCATGATGAAAATTGAAATTCGACCTTTAAGGGGATGAAACGGGAGTTTCAAAGTTTAAGCATAAAGTTGTGAAACGGTTGTTCTAAGGACATCACCCCAATTGATCCGTATATCATACTATAAAAACAGTATGACCACGTGGAAATAATAGGGTGGGTTTGACTCATCTTTGAGTTTTTGTTTGAATAGCTGGACATGTGGAAATAGTAGGATGGGTTCGGGTCATCTTTGGGTTGTTGTTTGAATAGTTGGACATGTGGAAAGAGTAGGGTGGGTTCGGGTCATCTTTGGGTTGCTGTTTGAATAGTTGGACATTTGAAAATAGTAGAGTGGGTTCGGGTCATCTTTGGGTTGCTGTTTGAATAGTTGGACATGTGGAAAGAGTAGGGTGGGTTCGGGTCATCTTTGGGTTGCTGTTTGAATAGTTGGACATGTGAAAAGAGTAGGGTGGGTTCGGGTCATACGCGCGCGCGCACGCAAAACGGCCCTTTTTAGGGCCAGGAATTCTTACAGACAACCTCCGCGTGGTGAATTCTGGGTAACGCAAATAGTCTGTGAACTACCGTTTTTGCATTCAAAGAGCCGAATTTTAGAAAAGTAAACGACGAAGTGCGACAAAACAATGCAAAACACAGGGCGAGTTGAATGTACATCGAAAATCGAAAAAGTACATTTTTTCATCTTCGAAGCACTGCAATTCCGAAACTAAGGCTCAAAATGAAAAAAGTTACACTTCTTTTTCGTATTTTTTTGGTCCATTTTTCATAACCTAACCATCAAATGCAGGCGCCAAAGATACCGTAATCTCCCCATAGTGAGTCTTGTTATTATTAAAAATGATCTTTCATTATAATAGAAAGAAAAATAAATATTCGGCCGAATCAATTTTTTGACCTATTATTTTTCCATTAAACGCAACGATTTAAATTATATTGATGAAAAAAAATCAGTTGCTACCAAATTTTTCTGCCGAAGTAAAGTATGCAAATATTTCATTAATATGAAAAATGTGTCTATAATAATAGTAAAATATTTACAACATTCAATTAGCGTTATTATATGAAGTGAATGCGCAAATCTTACCTTGTATTTTTCAATTGGACTCGCTCTTAGCTAATATCAAGCAGCATGTACACATGTAAAGCATTTGTAGTGCATGTTTAGTATTAACATAAACCATAAAATGAGAAACTGAAGCAGGTGATAATGTTGATTGATATTACTCGACGAAAACAACGTGAAGGTGGCGAGTGTTTCCCGTCAGGATGAGAAGGAATAATGGCTGGTTTTTTTTACATCCAAGGAAAAGATCAACGAGTCTTTAGATAGAGAAAAAACCGACCATAAGGAATAAGGTAGGGCAGGGGAAGGGGGAATCATTGAATTTAACTGGATAAAGTGACAAGACGTTGAGTTTAAAGTGATTTGCTAATAAAAAAAATCAAATATATTTCATGTGAACGATAACGAACCCAACGCATTTTAATGAAGACTGTATTTAATAAAAATCAGAAAATTTTCCAAAAAAATCACTTCAGCTGTGAGAAACTTTCAAAAACTTGCGGTTCTTATCACGGGATATCAACTTGAGATAATTATCAAGAGACTCGGTAGAGTCTCGGGACAAGTACATTGATTGACAGCTCTGTCGTCTGCTGGCCCGAGGCTCGCCGAGTCTATACTTTCTATGAATAAAACGATTCGCGGTGGTGGGGGTAAAATTGGCATGTCTTTTCGCTTAAGGTGTTCCTTTCACGAACTCGAATATTTGACAATTCACGGATTTTTTTGTACATACAAGTAAAAGCACATCCCAGTCCACTGGAAAAATATCGAGCCAGGTTACCGAACCTTGAGAAAAGAATTATAAGTTTGAAAATCGTCTAATTTACACGACACTTTATGGAGATGACCTGTTGCTCACATTTCTATTTAATAATTCATATATATTAAGATAGATGTTTGATATAAACTGTCTTGCAGTAAATTAAATTCTAAAGATTCCGTAGCAACGATAAAAACAGAGAGTCACCGGACGTTTGAAGAAAATATTCACGATAGAACTTGAAAGAATGTGATCAGCAGACGATTTTTCGTGGCCATGACGTTCAAGAGGTTATGTTATCTTCGGCAGTTTTTACAATATTTTTAACGCTATTCTTGTTTTTTCCCGTTACAAATTGGCTCACATTTTTACCAATGTCACTGCGTACTTTATACGTATTTTCACTCATATTTCACTATTTTTTTAACCAAACACAATAAGTCCAGCTTCTCTCTTTGACAGTGCAGTTGTTGACATTTGTAGCTCTCCAAAAAATATCAAGAAGTTTCATAATTTACACAATTAAGCTGAAATTTTCGATTTATGTTTACAGTTCGGACTAATAATTGTCCAGATAACCAAAGTTGGCGTTCAGAAGGGCCGAGCGTTAGTCTAACGCTTGATTTACGTCATATTCCGACACACTGTATCGAAAGTGACGTAGACTTCTACTTCGCTATTTTCATCTTTCTTTTGGGTTAGCGAGTAGCGTTATCGAATGACGCCCGCTCGACGCAAAGATGACGTCATTCAGTGCTGCCGTTATTCAAACGGCATCTTAGCATTTGGTTGTGACAGCATCCTAGCGTTAGGTTAAGGGAGCTTTCCAGTGTGAAATTTTCAAAAAATCGATTGTTTTTTTTTGCTTTATCGAATAGTATACACTCTTCCGAATATTCCCTGAAATTTTCATGCCGAAATTCAGATTATTTCGGTTACTGTACAGCATTTCTTGGAAGAAGGCAACGGAGCGCTACAGCTGCCGCGTCGGCCGTCTGCCCGTGCGACCGTTATTTCTATTGTCTCGTTCCTACCTGCTCGTGTACCTTCCAACGTGAGTCCGGTTCGTCTTTCAGTTCGGTTTCGACATTCAAAATGGATAGATCTACGAAAGAGAAATGTGCGTGGCAGGATAGAAAAGGCTCGAGAAGCGGACATCCGCGAAATGAACGAAAAAGATCCGCGGGTTTCAAGGGAACAAATCGACACGATATCGAAACGGATCTAACGTTTGCGAGCACTTCGGCAGCAAAAATCTTGAAAAAGAGTCCAGAGTTTGAAGTCCGAATCGATCAAACGTTTAGCTATGTGATTTTGGAGTTCTTTTTGGTTTTCGGCGCTCTTCAGGAACTGTTGAAGTGCAAAAAGTGTAATAGCGACGTGAAGTTTTTTAAAAAATCGATTCGCGGATTGGGCTTTAAAATTTGTGTTCAGTGTTCGTGTCCAGATCCGGCCGAGATAGATTCTTGTCCTTTGATAAAAAATGCTTATGAAATCAATCGTCGTTTCTGCTTTGCCATGCGATTGGTCGGCATCGGCATAAATGGCATTAGAAATTTTATCGCCTTGATGGATTTAACTGCAAACTTCAATAATAACACCTATTATGGAATCGTGAAAATCCTGCAGATTGCAGCGAAATCAATATACGAGGCCGTCGTGAAAAAAGCAGGTACCGAAGAGAAGGAAAAAACTTTGGAAGCAGAAAATCGGGGCGATATTCTGACGGTGTCCGGTGATGGATCGTGGTCGAAACGCGGTTTCACGTCGCGCATGGGTATCGTGTCCGTGATTGGAAAATATACCAACAAAGTTTTGGATGTTGCTGTCAAATCAAGCTTCTGCAAGGCTTGTGCATTCTGGAAAGGACAAGAGGGAACACCCGAGTACGAGGCGTGGTTTGAGACGCATGAATCCGAATGCAACGTCAATCACGAAGGCAGCGCGGGAAAAATGGAAGTCGACGGTATAATCGAAATATTCAAGAGATCAGAAGAATTGCACAACGCGAAATACGGTTTCTATATAGGAGACGGCGATACAAAAACATTCAAGATGTTATTAGAAGCCAAGCCGTACGGTGACGATTTGACGGTAAAAAAAAAGAAATGCGTTTTGCACGTGAAAAAGCTAGTATATAAAAGGGGAAACGAAGCAAGAAAAAGGTTAGTTCAATTAAAAAAGGCCAAAAAGCAAATCGAAGACAAAGCAATGGAGAGTGAACCGAAAAAAAAGGATCTCGTTCGAGTACTCCGAAAACTAAAAAAAATCAAACAAAAAAAACTGCTGTTGAACCGAAAAGAGCGCAATTGACGTTAAAATTATTGACAAATCTCTCCGAATATTATGGCTTGGCAGTTCGTCGAAATTCCAATTCCGTGGAAAATATGAGGAAAGCCATATGGGCTACATTTCATCACAAAAGCTCAACTGATGAAAATCCTCAGCATGAGTATTGCCCTCCGGGAGAAGATTCGTGGTGCGAATGGCGCAAGGCCGAGGCCACAGGAGAGGAGTACACCCATCCACCAGCACTCGACGAAGACGTACAACAAGTTTTAAAGCCGATTTACGATGATCTAACAACGGAGGATCTCTTAGAACGATGTACGGGCGCGAACACTCAAAACAATAACGAGAGCTTCAATCACTGTGTGTGGCAACTAGCCCCAAAGCACGTATTCTGCGGCAAGCAGATAGTAGAAATCGCTACGCAGTGTGCTGTGTGCACCTTCAATGAAGGTTACGACCCAATTTTAAAAATTTTGGAGACGATGGGATGCACGATAGGGCCGAGCGCCGCAGATTTCGCCGCTAAGTACAAGAATGCGCGCATCACCCAAGCAAACCGCCGGGCGTCCCTGGATAGCAAAGAGGCGAGGACAGCTCGTCGGACTGAACAATCCATTGAGCACGATCTTTTCGAAGAAGCAGAAGGGATATTGTATGGACCTGGCATCGCTGATTGACCGTAAGTAAACGATTTACCTAAAATTTCCTCACTTGAAACTTTGAACGCGTTTTTCTCGAAACAGCATTTTTCAAAACGGTGTCCAACTTGGAGAGCAGAGTTTTAAAGCTATCGAGTTGAATTTTTTACACAATATTCTTAACGTCATTGTTTATCGTGCTATGGAAGCTTTTTTTTTGACATCTTCCTATTTTTTTGTAAAAAAAACTGCCAAAAAAAAATGCTAAAATCGATACTTTTTGTTCAAACCGGCGCCATTTTTGCAAAAAAAAAAAAAAGCCTCCATAGCACGAAAGCCAATTATATACCGATCAATAATCTTTTTGTGTTTTTTGTTTCAGATCAAAATTATGACCCCCAACGTGGACACCACATCCAAGTGCATTTTCTGCAACAATTGTTTCATCATTTTTATAGATATTAATTAATAAATAAATCGATCTTTAAAAAATTGTTTTGTATTCTTCAATACCCAATTAATATACAAAAAAAAAACCAGACCGATTAGATTATTTTTTCTTTAAAAAAAAAAATCGCGAAAAACAGCGATTTTTCGGGCTGTCACACTGGAAAGCTCCCTTAAACAGCATTGTAGCGTTCTGTTTCAATGGCATTGTGGCGTTAGGGTTCAACGTCACGTAACGTTCTGTTTGGGTAGCACGTGGAATGGTTGGAACCTAACCGAATGGTGGCGACACTGTGCCACCGCAAATCAGCATATATATCGACTAATCAAATTTGAGTCAAGAATATATCGATTATTTGCTTTGAAACAAATCAGCAACAATTTTATTTATACACTATGTGAAGGAACTTTGTATTTTAGTCAAATGTATCTGATCTTCATAACACTGTGTTCACCGATTTTCTCGGACAAACATTCTTCGAATTATCGAGAACGTCCAAAATGATAACCTGCAATTCAAAAGGTATCATCAATATACTACCTTTCAAGTTGCTTAGGTATCACTGTTCATTCTTAACAGCGTTGCCCATGGCAGTTTCAAAAATATATATAAGACCATCTTTTCGGACGGTCACGATGTACTTCAGCTCCGAGAGTATATGCACTCCAAGCGGATGATGCGCGCTCGGGAACAGACTTGGTCTGCGCCACTCTGTGGCCAGAGCGAGAAGCTTCAACCCCCGTGTTCACTCGAATAAAATTACCTGGCCAAAAATCCCCTTCCCGGGGAATAAAATTACCTGGCCAAAAATCCCCTCCCCGGGGAAAAAACCTTGGACAAGTACATTTGTTGACCCCTGTTTCCATTTGTTTTCACAGAAAAAAACTACCCAAAAAAGTACAAAATTTTTAAAAAATTGGCAAGTTCGAGACAGGAAAAAGAAGATTGTTTCTATAAAATAACTAAAATAGCAAAAATCCCCTCCCGGGGAAAAAAAACTTGGACAAGTACATTGGTGGTCCCTCATTTCCCCATGATATCACAAAAAGTCCAAAACCCCACTTAATTTTTTTTTTTAATGTTTACTAATTTTATTCGTATTCCGGAGGGAAACCAACCATATAGATCACGAAATAACCGGTCAAAAAACCAGACTTCACAATAATTGTTACTTTGAATTTATTTCCACAGAACGAAACAAGAATAACATAAAAGCGTAATTGAACTCCGTAGACAGACGATCACAGCGCCTAGCGTGGCCAGATCGTAAACTAAAGAAAACGCCTTCAAGGGGTACGTTCGACTTGCACGCTCACAGCGTTGAAAGCGTTTGAAGCGTTGAAAGCGTTTGTGCGCGTTCGACTTGGGCGAACATGGCGGTAAACGTAACCGTCTCAACGCTCGTAGCGTTTACGGTGCCAAGTCGAAAGCTATATAAAATTAGCCGCTCGATTTTGACTTTTGCATTTTTTTTAAATTTATAATGATTGTTTGTCGATAGTTTGTGATTGTTTGATTAATTAAAACGTTTGTTTGATCATATTTTTTATCAAACAAACGAAACAAAAAAGGGCGCTAAGTTAGCCGCAAATTTTTGAAATTTTGTCTAATTTGATTTTTTCAAACGCCAATCGATGCCGAATCGTTTGTTTGAAACAAATAATATTATTTGAAGGTTTGTTTGATTGTTGTTTTTCCAAAAAATGAATAAATAAAATATTGGATCGTTGTAGCTTTTACACTAGATTCTAATATAACCTCGAGCATATTGGCCGAAGCGGTTGAGTTTACTTTTCAGAGCAATCATGATCTCGATTGTGTATAAAAAATGTGTACATCTATTCGATTTAAAAACATTGAATTATTTATAATACCAGGCTAGCAATAAAATTAGGCTGTGTCTAGTCGTCCGGACACCCGGACAAATACGCGTCCGGTATTCGTCCGGATATTTGTCCAAAATGAGGTTATTTTTTTTTTCAATTAATTTTTTTATAGTATGATGGTATATTGAAACTCCCTCCGAAAATACACCTCGCAGCTATAAATGTCCGGACGAATAATCGCACGTAATTTGTCCGGATATACAATTTATAATGATATTCATATATCCGAACGAATAATCATACGGAATTCATCCGGGTATATAATGAATTACGTATCGACGAACGATTTCCAAGGGTTCTAATATGTATCCGGACGACTAATCGTACGTAATTCATACGGATACATAAGAAATAAAGGTATTTGCATGTATCCGGACGAGTAATCGCACGTAATTCGTCCGGAAATACAATTTATAATGGTTTCCATATAGTATATCCAGACGAATACTCACAGGTAATTCATCCGAATATACAATTTCTGATAGTTGTTATATGTATCCGGATAACTAATCGTACGTAATTCATCCGAATATATGATAAATAAAGGTATTTGCATGTATCCGAACGAATAATCGCACGTAATTCGTCCGGATATACAATTTATGATAGTTGTTATAATAGTTGGACATAAGAAAATAGTAGGGTGGGTTGGGGTCATCTTGCGGTTATTTTTTGAATAGTTGGACATGAGGAAATAGTAGGGTGAGTTTGGGTCATCTTGCGGTTGTTTTTTGAATAGTTGGACATGAGGAAATAATAGGGTGAGTTTGGGTCATCTTGCGGTTGTTTTTTGAATAGTTGGACATGAGGAAATAGTAGGGTGGGTTTGGGTCATCTTGCGGTTATTTTTTGGATAGTTGGACATGAGGAAATAGTAGGGTGGGTTTGGGTCATCTTTGGGTTGTTGTTCGTATAGTTGGACATGTTGAAATAGTAGGGTGGGTTCGGGCCATCTTTGGGTTCTTGTTTGAATAGTTGGACATGTGGAAATAGTAGGGTGGGTTCGGGTCATATTTGGATTGTTGTTTGAATAGTTGGACATGTGGAAATAGTAGGGTGGGTTCAAGTCATCTTTGGGTTGTTGTTTGAATACTTGGACGTGTGGAAACAGTAGGGTGGGTTCGAGTCATCTTTGGGTTGTTGTTTGAATAGTTGGACATGTGGAAATGGGTGAGTTCAGGTCATCTTTGGGTTGTTGTTTGAATAGTTGAACATGTGGAAATAGTAAGGTGGGTTCGGGTCATCTTTGGGTTGTTGTTTGTATAGTTGGACATGTGGAAATAGTAGGGTGGGTTCGGGTCATCTTTGGGTTGTTGTTTGAATACTTGGACGTGTGGAAATAGTAGGGTGGGTTCGGGTCATCTTTGGGTTGTTATTTGAATAGTTGGACATATGGAAATAGTAGGGTGGGTTCGGGTCATATTTGGATTATTGTTTGAATACTTGGACACGTGGAAATAGTAGGGTGGGTTCAGGTCATCTTTGGGTTGTTGTTTGAATACTAGGACGTGTGGAAATAATAGGGTGGGTTCGGGTCATCTTTGGGTTGTTGTTTGAATAATTAGACATGTGGAAATGGGTGAGTTCAGGTCATCTTTGGGTTGTTGTTTGAATAGTTGAACATGTGGAAATAGTAAGGTGGGTTCGGGTCATCTTTGGGTTGTTGTTTGTATAGTTGGACATGTGGAAATAGTAGGGTGGGTTCGGGTCATCTTTGGGTTCTTGTTTGAATAGTTGGACATGTGGATATAGTAGGGTGGGTTCGGGTCATCTTTGGGTTGTTGTTTGAATAGTTGGACATGTGGAAATAGTAGGGTGGGTTCGGGTCATTTTTGGGTTAATGTTTGAATAGTTGGGCATGTGGAAATAGTAGGGTGGGTTCGGGTCATCTTTGAATTGTTGTTTGAATAGTTGGGCATGTGAAAATAGTAGGGTGGGTTCAGGTCATCTTTAGGTTGTTGTTTGAATACTTGGACGTGTGGAAATAGTAGGATGGATTCAGGTCATCTTTGGGTTGTTGTTTGAATAGTTGGACATGTGGAAATAGTAGGGTGGGTTCCGGTCATCTTTGGGTTCTTGTTTGAATAGTTGGACGTGTGAAAATAGTAGAGTGGGTTCGGGTCATCTTTGGGTTGTTGTTTGAATAGTTGGACATGTGGAAATAGTAGGGTGGGTTCGGGTCATCTTTGGGTTGTTGTTCGTATAGTTGGACATGTTGAAATAGTAGGGTGGGTTCGGGTCATCTTTGGGTTCTTGTTTGAATAGTTGGACATGTGGAAATAGTAGGGTGGGTTCGGGTCATCTTTGAGTTTTTGTTTGTATAGTTGGACATATGAAAATAGCAGGATGGGTTCGGGTCATCTTTGGGTTGTTGTTTGAATAGTTGGGAATGTGGAAATAGTAGGGTGGGTTCGGGTCATCTTTGGGTTGTTCTTTGAATAGTTGGACATGTGGAAATAGTAGGGTGGGTTTGGGTCATCTTTAGGTTGTTGTTTGAATAGTTGGACATGTGGAAATAGTAGAGTGTGTTCGGGTCATCTTTGGGTTATTGTTTGAATAGTTGGACATATGAAAATAGTAGGGTGGGTTCGGGTCATATTTGGATTGTTGTTTGAATAGTTGGAC
Organism: Rhimphoctona megacephalus; assembly: GCA_963989365.1. Lineage (NCBI taxonomy): Eukaryota > Metazoa > Arthropoda > Insecta > Hymenoptera > Ichneumonidae > Rhimphoctona > Rhimphoctona megacephalus. The sequence continues at coordinate 12,705,760 of OZ022421.1, read as the reverse complement.
ATGTGGAAATAGTAGGGTGGGTTCGGGTCATCTTTGGGTTCTTGTTTGAATAGTTGGACATGTGGATATAGTAGGGTGGGTTCGGGTCATCTTTGGGCTGTTGTTTGAATAGTTGGACATGTGGAAATAGTAGGGTGGGTTCGGGTCATCTTTGGGTTGTTGTTTGTATAGTTGGACATGTGGAAATAGTAGGGTGGGTTCGTGTCATCTTTGGGTTCTTGTTTGAATAGTTGAACATGTGGAAATAGTAAGGTGGGTCCGGGTCATCTTTGGGTTGTTGTTTGTATAGTTGGACATGTGGAAATAGTAGGGTGGGTTCGGGTCATCTTGGGGTTCTTGTTTGAATAGTTGGACATGTGGAAATAGTAGGGCGGGTTCGGGTCATCTTTGGGTTGTTGTTTGAATAGTTGGACGTGTGGAAATAGTAGAGTGGGTTCGGGTCATCTTTGGGTTATTGTTTGAATAGTTGGGCATGTGGAAATAGTAGGGTGGGTTCGGGTCATCTTTGAATTGTTGTTTGAATAGTTGGACATGTGAAAATAGTAGGGTGGGTTCAGATCATCTTTAGGTTGTTGTTTGAATACTTGGACGTGTGGAAATAGTAGGATGGATTCGGGTCATCTTTGGGTTGTTGTTTGAATAGTTGGACATGTGGAAATAGTAGGGTGGGTTCGGGTCGTCTTTGGGTTGTTGTTTGAATAGTTGGACATGTGAAAATAATAGGGTGGGTTTGAGTCAATGCATTACCGATATAATTTTCTTCAAAATACACAACTTATGATAGTTCTTCAATACCTCGGCGTGTTTATTAAAATATTCGCTTTCAATCAATGTTTCATATCCGGCAACATCATCAATCTCAAATTCAATACAATTAATCAAGACTCAAGGCGAATTGATACTAAATTATCATTATGATTATCTACATACAATAGTCCGCGTACATCAGGAATCACCACCACTCTGGCGTAACTGCGAACCGTTATCCATTCTGCTATGTACAACACTCACAGCATACACACACAACATTGAGCATCAATAAATTCCTGCATGGCTGTGATATACTGTCGACGTGATATTTTGTCCGTGATATTTTGTCGTGTGAATTTTGACTGTGATATTTAGACGTGCTACCGTGTAAGACAATCGAGTAGTTTAATGACTTTTATAAGAGTTATTCGTGTACTTTGAAGACTTTTGGTCATTTTGATGACGGTCATCAAAGTTTTTAAGAGTTATTCGTGTAGTTTGATGACTGTAAAAATAGTAGGGTGGGTTTGGGTCATCTTGCGGTTGTTTTTTGAATAGTTGGTCATGTAAAAATACTATTTCCACATGCCCAACTATTCAAAAAACAACCGCAAGATGACCCAAACCCACCCTACTATTTTTAGTTATCAAATTACTCGATTCCCTTACATATAATATATATATACATTTCTTACATATATATATATATATATATATATATATATATATATATTAACTATAATTAATTATAATTAATGATAAATAATGATTAGGTAAGGTTGAAGGAAAGCAGCTTCGTCGATCAGATTAAACATTACGTGTTCTATTTCGTTATCGACTTTTACGTTACCGGTATACGTTTCCACTGTACGTTTTCCACTCATCCATACTTATTTTTCAAGAGGTTGAATAACACATGATGACGTTTTCGCACCAAATTGATATTGTTCATTGTTGATATCGTTGATATAACTACAATTATTAATTGACGGGTTATAGCACAGCACACTTCTACACGCACTCAGCAGCGATATCCAATGAGAGATGAGAGACGGGGTATACCAGAAAATCCCTAGGAAAGCGGCGGATTTCTCTTGGAATAATTGATTGACTTAGGTTTTGCGTTATCGTGATAAAATAATTACTTCGCAAATTATTGTAACATTACTGATATGTTTCCCAAATGATTTCTAGTTGATTGTTAAAAAAAAAAAAGAACTTTGCATTACTTTCTGCTAACTATACGCCCAATACATTTTTATTTATTATCAATAAACTATTATTTCGAAAATTATGATATTAATGTCAATAAATGGCATAAATAATTCCCAAAATATAGCAATAATAAAAAATTAATATTGTCAAATTCGTCTGCTAACTATACAGAACTTTTTGGGCACACTGGAACTACAAATTGGCCTATGCTGTGTTCACTCCTTCTCTCTAGAGCTATATAAAATTAGCCGCTCGATTTTGACTTTTGCATTTTTTTTAAATTTATAATGATTGTTTGTCGATAGTTTGTGATTGTTTGAGTAATTAAAACGTTTGTTTGATCATATTTTTTTATCAAACAAACGAAACAAAAAAGGGCGTTAAGTTGGCCGCAAATTTTTGAAATTTTGTCTAATTTGATTTTTTCAAACGCCAATCAATTCGCAATCGTTTGTTTGAAACAAATAATATTATTTGAAGGTTTGTTTGATTGTTGTTTTTCCAAAAAATGAATAAATAAAATATTGGATAGTTGTAGCTTTTACACTAGATTCTAATATAACCACGAGCATTGGCCGAAGCGGTTGAGTTTACTTTTCAGCGCAATCATGATCTCGATTGTGTATAAAAAATGTGTATATCTATTCGATTTAAAAACATTGAATTATTTATATTACCAGGCTGGCATTAAAATTAGGCTGTGTCTAATCGTCCGGACACCCGGACAAATACGCGTCCGGTATTATTCGTCCGGATATTTGTCCAAAATGAGGTTATTTTTTTTTCAATTAATTTTTTTATAGTATGATGGTATATTGAAACTCCCTCCGAAAATACACCTGGCAGCTATAAATGTCTGGACGAATAATCGCACGTAATTTGTCCGGATATACAATTTATAATGATTTTCGTATATCCGAACGAATAATCATACAGAATTCATTCGGGTATATAATGAATTACGTATCGACGAACGATTTCCAAGGGTTCTAATATGTATCCGGACGACTAATCGTACGTATTTCATACGGATACATAAGAAATAAAGGTATTTGCATGTATCCGGACGAGTAATCGCATGTAATTCGTCCGGAAATACAATTTATAATGGTTTCCGTATAGTATATCCGGACGAATACTCACAGGTAATTCATCCGAATATACAATTTCTGATAGTTGTTATATGTATCCGGATAACTAATCGTACGTAATTCATCCGGATATATGATGAATAAAGGTATTTGCATGTATCCGAACAAATAATCGCACGTGATTCGTCCGGATATACAATTTATGATAGTTGTTATAATAGTTGGACATAAGAAAATAGTAGGGTGGGTTGGAGTCATCTTGCGGTTGTTTTTTGAATAGTTGGGCATGTGGAAATAGTAGGGTGGGTTTGGGCAATCTTGCGGTTGTTTTTTGAATAGTTGGACATGTGGAAATAATAGGGTGAGTTTGGGTCATCTTGCGGTTGTTTTTTGAATAGTCAGACATGAGGAAATAGTAGGGTGGGTTTGGGTCATCTTGCGGCTATTTTCTGGATAGTTGGACATGAGGAAATAGTAGGGTGGGTTTGGGTCATCTTGCGGTTGTTTCTTGAATAGTTGGACATGAGGAAATAGTAGGGTGGGTTTGGGTCATCTTGCGGTTGTTTTTTGAATAGTTGGACATGAGGAAATAGTAGGGTGGGTTTGGGTCATCTTGCGGTTGTTTTTTGAATAGTTGGACATGTATTTGAATAATTGGATAAAAATACTATTTCCACATGCCCAACTATTCAAAAAACAACCGCAAGATGACCCAAACCCACCCTACTATTTCCACATGCCCAACTATTCAAAAAACAACCGTAAGATGACCCAAACCCACCCTACTATTTCCTCATATCCAACTATTCAAAAAACAGCCGCAAGATGACCCAAACCCACCCTACTATTTTCTCATGTCCAACTGTTCAAAAAACAATCGCAAGATGACCCATACCCACTCTGCTATTTCCACGTGTCCAACTATTCAAGAAACAACCGCAAGATGACCCAAACCCACCCTACTATTTCCACATGTCCAACTATTCAAATAATCGCAAGATGACCCAAACCCACCCTACTATTTCCTCATGTCTAACTGTTCAAAAAACAACCGCAAGATGACCCAAACCCACCCTACTATTTTCTCATGTCCAACTATTCAAAAAACAACGGCAAGATGACCCAAACCCACCCTACTATTTCCACATGCCCAACTATTCAAAAAACAACCGCAAGATGACCCAAACCCACCCTACTATTTCCACATGCCCAACTATTCAAAAAACAACCGCAAGATGACCCAAACTCACCCTACTATTTCCTCATGTCCAACTATTCAAAAAACAACCGCAAGATGATCCAAACCCACCCTACTATTTCCACATGCCCAACTATTCAAAAAACAACCGCGAGATGACCCAAACCCACCCTACTATTTCCACATGCCCAACTATACAAAAAACAACCGCAAGATGACCCAAACTCACCCTACTATTTCCTCATGTCCAACTATTCAAAAAACAACCGCAAGATGACCCAATCCCACCCTACTATTTCCACATGTCCAACTATTCAAAAAACAACCGCAAAGTGACCCAAACCCACCCTACTATTTCCACATGTCCAACTATTCAAAAAACAACCGCAAGATGACTCAAACCCACCCTATTATTTCCACATGTCCAACTATTTAAAAAACAACCGCAAGATGACCCAAACCCACCCTACTATTTCCTCATGTCCACCTATTCAAAAAATCGCAAGATGACCCAAACCCACCCTACTATTTCCTCATGTCCAACTATTCAAAAAACAACCGCAAGATGACCCAAACCCACCCTACTATTTTCTCATGTCCAACTATTCAAAAAACAACGGCAAGATGACCCAAACCCACCCTACTATTTCCACATGTCCAACTATTCAAAAAACAACCGCAAGATGACCCAAACCCACCCTACTATTTCTTCATGTCCAACTATTCAAAAAACAACCGCAAGATCACCCAAATCCACCCTACTATTTCCTCATGTCCAACTCTTATAACAACTGTCATAAATTGTATATCCGGACGACTTACGTGCGATTATTCGTTCGGATACATGCAAATACCGTTATTCATCATATATCCGGATGAATTACGTACGATTAGTCGTCCGGATACATATTAGAACCCTTGGAAATCGTTCGTCGACACGTAATTCATTATATACCCGGATGAATTCTGTACGATTATTCGTTCGGATATACGAAAATCATTATAAATTGTTTATCCGGACGAATTACGTGCAATTATTCGTCCGGATATTTATAGCTACAAGGTGTATATTCGGAAGGAGTTTCAATATACCATCATACTATAAAAAAATTAATTGAAAAAAAAATAACCTCATTTTGGACAAATATCCGGAAGAATACCGGACGCGTATTTATCCGGGTGTCCGGACGACTAGACACAGCCTAATTTTAATGCTAGCCTGGTAACAGAAATAATTCAATGTTTTTAAATCGAATAGATGTACACATTTTTTATAAACAATCGAGATCATGATTGCTCTGAAAAGTAAACTCAATCGCTTCGGTCAATGCTCGAGGTTATATTGGAATCCAGTGTAAAAGCTACAATGATCCAATATTTTATTTATTCATTTTTTGGAAAAACAACAATCAAACAAACGTTCAAATAATATTATTTGTTTCAAACAAACGATTCCGAATCGATTGGCGTTTGAAAAAATCAAATTAGACAAAATTTTAAAAATTTGCGGCTAACTTAACGCCCTTTTTTGTTTCGTTTGTTTGATAAAAAATATGATCAAACAAACATTTTAATTAATCAAACAATCACAAACTATCGACAAACAATCATTACAAATTTTTAAAAAATGCAAAAGTCAAAATCGAGCGGCTAATTTTATATAGCTAAGTGCAGCTCTGTTCGCGTTACAGTTTTAAGATGGCCGCCTACGTAAACAAACGTGCGTGCCATAAGTGTCGTGAAAACGACAAGAAAAGTGGCGAAAAAGGATTTGTATTTATTGAAAAGTGGTGAGAGAGTGTTTTGCGTTTCAATATGTTGAATGAGTTCAAAATTGTTTAAACAGTACGTATCAACGAAGTATTGGAATGAGTCCTTTTAAGTTATTTTTCGGAGTAAATATGCGACAAAAAGAAGATCAGAAAATATCATCAATAATCGAACGAGAATCAGTCGAGTTGTTTGATGAAGATCGGACACAATTACGATGTTTAGCTAAGAAGAATTTATACAAGATTCAGGAAGAAAACAGAAAAATTTATAATCGCGCGTGTAAAAAAGCATCGCGTTATAAATTAGGAGATTTGGTTTTTATTAAAAGAACACAATTTGGACAAGGGCTAAAAATCAAGGGACATTATCTTGGACCATATAAAGTATCCCAAATTAATGGAAATAATCGTTATGAAGTAATTCGTGTTGGAGATGGAGATGGTCCAAAGATGACAACGACAGCAGCGGATTATATGAAAAGCTACAAATACAATTCTTCAGAGACTGAAGAAATGTAGGAATGGCCGAATGTAGGATGAAATTAAAAATATTATTCAATGCCTACTAAATAAAGGATGTAATAAAATGAGAATGTCGGTTAAGAAATTAAAAAAGAAGAAGAAAGTTGCTTAACGACGGGAAGGTTGTTGATTTCACGAAGTTGTATGAACAAGACGTATTTTGTATACTTCGTCAAATAAATAATTATATTTGTATTAAATAAAAGTTATTAACATTCATTTTTATTCGCGGTTTCGGAAACGAATCCTACATATATATGTGGGATCAGATGACTGAACATCGTTCATCATGCATCCTTTATTTTATCAATGCCAACTAGGAGATCATTAATTAATAAATAAAAGATAGTGATAAAAACGTTGCTGTGAAAATAAGAGGAAGTTGATCGGTGACGTTAAAAGGAGTCAGATTGTTCACGTTCTGTAAAAATCTTTAATAAAGATTGCATTCCATTTATAATCCCACATTTTGGGGGCTCGTCCGGGATATCAATGGAATTCAATTTATTGAAGTAAAGTAAAGTGAAGTAAAAAAAAAAAAAAAAAAAAAATTCTTCGCCGTGATAAAGTGACGTGTGCATTTCGGAAGAAATAGTGACGATCAAGAAAAATAAAGACGATTAAGAAGAAAGACGATAAAAAAAAAAAAGGAAGTTAAAATATTACAAGAATTACTATCACAAGTCATGGAATCCCTAGAAGGAATAGAAAGAGTTCGAGAAAATATTAAACAAGCTTCTTTTACGGTAATAAAGGCCATTCATAAATTTATTTTCGAACAAGATGGCAATAATCGCAACCGACAAAGACTACGAACATTTCCTGGATTTCCTTTTGAAGAAGATTCTGAAGAATATAAAGTAAAAATTGATTTTGCAAAAACTACATTATCTGATGGAGATTTGGCTTCAATTTGTAATATTCTCAACCTCAACTATGAAGGAAATAAAGAAGAGTTAGCAACACGAATTACAACAAGTCTAATAAATTTAAATTCATTGAGGGAGTCTCAAAATGAAAACAGAAATGACGAAGATGATGAAGAAGTCGAGGACGAAGATGACGAAGAAGAACTTCGACAACAGATAAGAAATGAACAAGGTATGTTGGAAAACAATACCACGACATCGATTCGATTTGCTATGAATTTCCGAGACGTAGAAGATTCAATCCGTTCGTTCGATGGTAGTGACAATTATTTGGTTGAAAAATGGATCGCCGATTTTGAAGACATGTCGAAAATTTTTGAATGGAGTGATGTGCAAAAAATTATATTCGCTAAAAAATCTTTATCAGGGATAGCGAAACTTTTTATTCAAAGTGAAAGCGGAATTTCTTCATGGAAAAAATTAAAATCAGCATTAAAAGAAGAATTTTCAAACAAAATCAACAGTGCGCAACTTCATGAAGCGTTGACAAAAAGAAGAATAAAGAGGGATGAATCAGTCCAAGAATATTTTATTGTCATGAAAGAATTAGTGAGCAGAGGAATAATAGAAGATATGGCTCTAATTTAATACGTCATTGACGGTATTTACGACAGTTCCCATGGAAAAACGATTTTATATGGTGCAAGGAATTTAAAAGATTTCAAAACTAAACTCAATGTATATGCAGATATAAAAGGAGAAATCCGAATGTATCATTTAAAAATATCAATCATCAAAAAGAAGAACATGGATATCAAAAAAAGATCGTCGCAATAACGCCGCCATCACGAAAAGTGGAAGGTGATTTACCACGATGCTTTAACTGTGGTAATACAGGACACAAATCACCGAATTGTGAATCGAAAAGTTTGGGACCAAAATGTTTCAAGTGTAATGAATTTGGTCATCTTGCGCGTAAGTGTTCTGAAAATAATAAAGCAAATGAAGTAATCAATAAAAAAGCAGTGCCTACTGCTAACGTTTGCAATATTGAAAATCACACAATGAAGAACAGATATAAAATAATAAAAATTGGTGATATCAACGTTGAAGCTTTAATTGATCCAGGTTCGGACGTAAACTTAATTTAAAAAAAATATATGAGTTGATAGATAAGCCAAAACTTCACAAATCAAATCTTCTCGTGGAACTTGGCATTATTAAAGAAGATGAAACATGTGGATCAATGGAAACACTTGGATATTTCCAAACTACAATTCAAGCAGATGACGAAGACTTTCAAACGAAGATCTACGTTTTACCGGATAACGCTATGAAAATGACAGCAATAATTGGAAATGAAATGCTTAACCAAGCAACAACTATATTCGATGTTAATGGTGTGACCATTTATAGAAAAGATCAGTACGCATTTCTAATGAATATCAACGCCGTAGAAAAACCCTCATTGAATATTCGAAACGATGCTAGAAAGGAACAGAAAAAAGAAATCGAAGATTTAATTGATCAATATAAACCGAATAAGACAAAAACAACGAACATCGAAATGAAGATTATATTACAAGATGAACGACCTATATATCATGGACCTAGACGACTCCCTTTTGCTGAAAGAGAAATTGTAGACAAACAAGTACAAGAATGGATTCAAAACAAGGTAATTGAACCTTGCACTTCCGATTATGCAAGTCAAGTAGTTATTGTAAAAAAAGGATGGGTCTCCAAGAATATGTATTGATTATAGAAAACTTAACAAGGTAACAATAAAGGATCGATACCCATTACCTTTGATTGAAGATTTACTCGATCGATTGCAAAATGCTCGAGTATTTAGCACCATCGATCTAAAAAATGGATTTTCTCACGTAGGAGTGGAAAATCAACGCAGAAGATACACAGCATTTGTTACGCAACAAGGTCAATATCAATTTTTAAAAGTTCCATTTGGTTTATGCAACGCTCCACCAGTATTTCAACGCTTTATAAATTGCATCTTTCGGAATTTAACAAATGACGGTATAGCGTTACCATATATGGACGATATCATAATCCCAGCAAAAGATGAAAAAGAGGGAACTACACACGGACGCATGCAAAGAAGGATTCGGAGCAATTCTGTTTCAAAAATCATATGACGATAACCAATTTCATCCTATATATTATGCAAGCTGGAAAACGTCGGAAGCGGAAAAGAAATATATTAGCTATGAGCTCGAAGTGCTAGCCATAATCGGAGCATTAAAAAAGTTTAAAGTATACTTACTTGGTACTCACTTCAAAATTATTACAGACTGCTCAGCGTTTCAAAAGACTATGGAAAAAAAGGATTTGACTACTCGGATTGCAAGATGGGCAATATTTTTAGAAGAATTTGATTACAAAATAGAGCACCGGGCAGGTATAAAAATGCAACATGTTGATGCATTAAGGGGACCGTATGGTCTAGAGCACGAAAATTTCACCTATTTTCACGATTTTTTTTTTGCCTTAAAAAATTTAAAAATCGATGTTTTAACTTTTCGGGTTTATTACTACCTTTATTAAGTATACAAAAAAATTTTTTTTTAATTTTAAAAACAGTGTTTATTATCATATAATTGGCATTGAAGACGACCCTCTCGAAAAATCCGACCCGGACGGTGAAGATCGATCCGAGACTTCTACTCATCTGAAACACAAAATTCAAGAAGATTCTTAATCAGAAAGAGTGCAGTTATGGTCGGGACTAGAACAAATCGAAAAAATTAAAAATTGACAAAATGGCGCGCTTTTGAAAAAAAATTCGTAAAATCGGGTTTTTTTTTCACTAGTTTTTTAGTATAAACAATAAGAAATTATTTAAATAAAATTATGATTGTAGTTCCGACGATAGCCATACATGTTGTGAACAACATATCCAAATTTCAAGTGATTCGGTTGAATAGTTTTTTTGTTTTCACCTGCGCAGTGCCGAAAAAAGTCGTTTCGAGATAAATGAGTTTAAAGTTTGAGGTACAGATATTTTCAAAAATTGAGCAAATTTTGAATACTTACAGTTAATCCGCGATTCCGGCACCATATAGGATTCCTTCGGAACGTTCATAATTCAAGATTTCCTCACTCCTTTCATTTCTTCGAGCTGTCCGAGCCTCTTTGGAGTTGTCCGTGCTCCTACGGTTGGCGCTCGATACTCGCAGCTCGTCTCGGTTTTGCGCTAGTTGCTCCGCTTGTGGCCCGATTGTTATGCCCATGGTCTCCATTATTTTCAATAGGGATGCAAATCCTTCATTGAATATGCAAGCGGAAATGTGAGTGGCAATATCAATGATTTTTTTTCCGGCAAACAGATGTTTCGGCGCAAGGTGCCACACGCAAGCATTGAAACTTTCGTTATTGTTCTGCGTATTACTGCCAATACACCTTTCCAATAAAGTCTCTGCTGTCAATTCTTCATAAATTGGTTTTAATATCTCTTGTGCTTCATCGCACAGAGCAGGTGGGTGCTCGTAGGTGTCTAAAGTACCTGCAGCCTCACTTTGACGCCACTTGCACCACGATTCGGAACCTGGAGGACAGTACGAGTGTTGCGGATTTTCATCTGTTGAAATTTTGTGATAATATGCTGCCCATATTTCACTTCTCATCCCTTCAGTCGAATCTGAATTACGTCTAATTGCTAGACCGTAATAAGTTGACAGCTCTTGCAATAATTTATTCGTCAATTGTTGACGCTTCGGTGTTTTATTTATCGATTTCCGCTGTGTCTTTTTTCCCTCTTCTTTTTCTGTCAATTTCTTTGTTGCTTTCTTTATTTGTGCATGTTTTTTTTTCGCATCAACAGCACGTTTGTACAAACGTTTTTTAACATGCAAAACACATTCTTTTTTGCAAACTAAAAAATCATCCCCGTAAGGCTTTGTGTCCAATAAGGCTTTGAACGTTTTCGTGTCGCGGACCGCTCTCTACCTGCGTTATGGGCTGTAGAAGCTGTAATATTGAGAATTTCCGCATGAAAATTTCACAGTATATTCTTGAGATACTATACTTTCGACATATCGAAAAAAAAAAAAATCGATTTTTTCAAATTTCTAGACCATACGGTCCCCTTAAGCCGAAATCCGATTGCAACAGTGAGTATGATTGGAACTGACACACTCACGTATCGAATAAAAAAGGCGCAAGAAGAAAGTTCTGAAATAAAAAAGATTAAAGATGTTGTGAAAATAAACCCGCTTGACAATTATTTCCTTAAAGATGACGTTTTATACAAATTGAGAAATGGTTCAGAGATTCTAGTCATACCCGAAACAATGCAAGACGAAGTAATAAAAAATTGTCATGAAAAAGGACACTTCGGAATCAAAAAGACGGAAGAACTAATAATGAGAGATTTTTATATTCCAAACGTCCGAGAGAAAATTGAACGATGCATTTCCAATTGTATACAATGTATCCTCATAAACAGAAAACGAGGAAAGCAAGAAGGTTTCCTACATCCACTATACAAAGAAGGAATCCCACTCCACACATACCATGCTGATCACCTTGGTCCGCTGGAATCTACAAAAAAAGGTTACAAGTATATTTTTGCCGTGATTGGTGCATTCACTAAATTTACTTGATTATATCCAGTAAAAACAACGACGAGCAAGGAAGTGAGAGAAAAATTAAAGAATCAACAAAACGTTTTTGGTAACCCTGGAACTATTATAACTGATAAAGGAACAGCGTTTACCTCAAAAGAATTTAAAGATTATTGCGCCGACGAAAATATTCAACACTTCGTAATAACTACAGGTCTTCCACGAGCAAATGGCCAAATCGAGAGAACAAATGCAGTCATAACACCAGTTTTAGCAAAATTATCATTGAACGATCCAACAAACTGGTATCGATACGTCAATAAAGTGCAACAGATGATAAACTCCACGTTTCAAAGAAGTATCAAAACAATACCTTTTGAATTATTGCTTGTAACTAAAATGAAAACCAAAGAAGATTTGAAAATTCGTGAAATGATTGAAGAAGAAACATCGTCTCAGTTTCAAGGATTTCGGGATGAATTACGAATGAAAGCGAAAAATGAAATTCGAAAAATTCAAGAAGAAAATCGACGACAATATAACAGACGAAGACGTGATTCAACCAAATATAAAATTGATAGCTTGATGGCAATCAAGTGAACTCAATTCGGCCCCAATTTGAAATTAAAATCCAAGTTTCTTGGACCATATCGAGTAATACGTGTCAAACCTAATGACATGTATGACGTGAAGAAAGAAGGTTTCCATGAAGGCCCTGTGCATACAAGCACCTGTGCAGAAATGATGAAACCTTGGGTTGGAGAAAAACCTTCATCCGAGGCGGATGAAATTCAGGATGGCCGAGTTGTGGGAACAGATGACTGAACATCGTTCATCATGCATCCTTTATTTTATCAATGCCAACTAGGAGATCATTAATTAATAAATAAAAGATAGTGATAAAAACGTTGCTGTGAAAATAAGAGGAAGTTGATCGGTGACGTTAAAAGGAGTCAGATTATTCACGTTCTGTAAAAATCCTTAATAAAGATTGCATTCCATTTATAATCCCACATATATATTATATAATAAACCGGATTTAGGTTTAAAGTGAAAAACTATTTTTTTCTTGAAAATACAAGATTAAAGAAGAGAGATGCCGCTACATTCATCTTTAAGCTTCATAGAGCTTCAGATAAAAAATCACTTTTTAAAAATTTCTACAGCTATCAAATTTCTTTATGTTGAGTTCAAATTTGGAGGTTCGTCTTTTTTTATATTTTTATATTTTTTTCAGATAAAAAATCACTTTTTAAAAATTTCAAATATTTCTACAGCCATCAAATTTCTTATATTGAGTTCAAATTTGGAGGATCGTCTTTTTTTAGAACCTACTTTCTTGAAAAAAATCGGCAGCCAAATCGCTGACCCAAGCGCGCAGGCTGCGGTCGAAATGTAATGGATCTGTCCATATGTAAGCTCTACGAAGCTTAAAGACTCGAATGGAGCGACATTTCTCTTCTTTAAGGGGTTATATACAGTTGGAAGGCCAAAAAAACTCGTTTTTATACGAATTTTTTCCGGATAGGGATTTCATTTGACGAGGAAAAGCATAAGGAAGTAAATGGAGTGTCATCTTTTAACTCTTTATCGCAATTTTTTATTTAACAAAATATAGCTTCAGATAGCTCCTGTGATTGATCTCCTGTAGGTCCTCTAAAAAAAGGCGTCTTGCGGTGAGCATGAAATCTCCCGTTTGGATCAGCTGAAATTAAAAAACAAAGAGATTTGTTTAGTGGACAGATAAATGCTGGGATTGGACGAAGGAATAGTTGGAATTTCCAATTTTGATGAAATGACGGCTCCTCAAAGACGAAATTTCAATTTTTAACCGAATTTTGGTCGTTCAATGGTTCAAAAAAAATAGAAATAATTTTCGGAAATCTTACTCCTTCGTCCAATCCCAGTAGAATATATCTGAGAAAGTTGTGTTAAAATTGCAGACCGATCGGTTGAGCCATCTTTGAGAAATCGTGCTCACCGACTTTGAAAACATCGTTTCGAGATAAACGCGTTCAAAGTTTCATAAGTGGTGAACACATGGATAAAAATTTTTTTTTACAACTTACAAGGAGTCATCTATTCCAGGGCCATAAGAAGTTCCCTCTGCATCATCAGCAGCTTCCAAATTGTCGAATTGCAGTCGTCGGCGAACCATTCTTCCTTCGCGCGTGCGCTCATGCGCTCTTAAAATAGAGATCGCGACGCGCTCTGCATCCTGTTTTTCGGCATAGGCATGGGCATTGGGCCCAATCGATAGACCCAGTGCACTCATATAATATAATAGTGATGCCGTACCTTCATTAAAGGTGCCGGCTGCCATGTGAGCTGCTATTTCCACTATTTTTGAACCACTAGGAATTATTTTCGGTGTGATTTTCCAAATCAACTGATTACACCGGCACACAAAAAAAAAAAGTGGTCTGTACATTTGACCAGACCCACCTACCTATATGTATTTCGACGCGCTGAATCCAAATCTGAGGTCCGTTTGGTTCGTACACCCTCAAAATTTTGAGTAAATTGCAAAAAACTGCTAAAAATGGCTAAAAATTGCGAAAAATTGCAGTTATTAAGATGAAAAAAATTTTATGGAACTGGATCGAGTATGATTTTTATGTAGTTGATCCGCTGAATCTGAATCTGAAGTTTATTTGGCCCATTAACCCTCTAAAATTGAAGTAAATTGCGAAAAACCGAAAAAAATTGCAAAAAATCGCGAAAAACTGCAGTTATGGACCTGGATAGAGTATGATTTTCATGTAGTTCAATCCGCTGAATCTGAATCTGAAGTTTATTTGGCCCATTAACCCTCCAAAATTTGAATAAATTGCGAAAAACCAAAAAAAATTGCAGTTATAAAAATAAATAAAAATTTATTAAACACGATTATATGTGTTTCTTGTATATTTTGATGCATCCCTAGAAAAAATTTACAATCGGCTCAACATTGGCCAACACTGGACCACACTTGACCTATGTTGAGCCGATTGTAATTTTTTTCTAGGGATGGAATACAAGTTTAGAATCCAATAATTACAAACATTCATAAATCTATAAAAAATCGTGAAAAATAGCATATAAAGAGAAGGTAGGAAACGATCTTCATGGATTTCAAACTGTTCTTCGTTTGTATCGAATTCTTTTGTCTTCAAATGACTCACGCAGCGGGTTCCTTTTTCGTTTCCTATTTTCTCTCGGTATTTCTCTTTTTAGCGTCCAGCAAAAATCTGCCATCATGTTGATATTCCAATTTCCTTGATACCTACTCTCCATTTCACTTATGTCTTGATGAAATCGTTCTCCTTGTTCTTCACTGTAGTCTCTAAGATTTTCAGGAAAATATTCGAGGTGAGAATGTAGAAAGTGCAATTTAAGATTCATCAAGCAACCCAAATTTTTGTAATTTTCCAGCAACTCTTCAACTAAAGTCTTGTAATTCTCACTTTTATTATTTCCCAAAAAGTTTTGTGACATATTTTTAAAACTTACCCAAGCTGCTCTCTCATTGTCGTTCATTCTTTCAACGAAATTTGCGTCCTCAAATAAAGTCCGAATTTGGGGTCCATCGAAAATTCCCTCTTTTAACTTCGCATCACTTATCGCGGGAAACTTTTCTCCTAAGTACTGGAAACAATCGCCATCTTTGTCCAGAGCTTTGACATACTGTTTTATGAGACCCAGCTTAATATGCAGTGGTGGTAGCAAATATTTAGAAGGATCAATCAATGGTGTTCGTATAACATTGTGAGTACCTGGATCAAATTTTGCTCTCGTTGACCATTCTTTCTTAACATAGTGATTTTTTCTGTCCCTACTATCCCACAAACATAAAAAGCAGGGATATTTTGTAAACCCCGATTGTTAACCTAAAAGTAGTGTTGTAATTTTTAGATCACCACAAACTTTCCATTGATGTTCCGAATACTTTATTTTATCCAATACAATCTATAAATTTTCGTAAGTCTCTTTTAGTTTAGTCGAATGAACTATTGGAATTGGCGCATATGTATTTCCATCATGAAGCAAGACAGCTTTGAGACTTCTTGTTGATGAATCAATAAAGAGTCTCCACTCATCGTCTCTATACGTGTTCGGTTTTAATTCATCAACCAAACCTTTAACATTCGAACAGTATACCACTGATTGCTCATCGTCGTTCGTGAAAATTGCCGGAACTCCTCTTCTCTATTTCGATAAAAGTAAGCTGATACTCCTTTAGCCAACAAATTTTTTTTTTTTCAGTGTTGCCGCTAGATATTCAGCTCCATCTTTAGGTAATCCTAAGTCTCGCACAAGATCATTGAGTTCTTCTCGGCTAAATGTTTCAGGATCTTTTGTTTTCCCATCTGGCAAGTATTCTTCATCCTCGGAACTTTCTTCTTCGGAGACCTCGTCAACTTGCATTTCTTCTTTTTCCACATCTATCTCTTCAGCAGTTACAATTTTATCCACGACCACTGTTTTCTGTGGCATAACAGCTGATGAAACATTGGCGTATTGGATTTTGTTCCTAGTATTCGAGGAAAAACCGGTAATATCAGTCATACAAAAATAACAGTTTTGTGGACTTGTTGGTGAAGACCATATCATTGGTATTGTGAATTTCAAGTTTTCCTGCTTTTTGCTTTTTTCCCATCGGGTTAACATAATGTTACATCGACCACAAGCAGTATGTGGAATCCAAGCCGTATCCCAATTAGTAATTTGGATACCAAAGCATTCTTCATAAATTTTTTTTAATTTATCAGAAAACGGTCTGCGGTGGAGAATATCAATTGGCAAAAGCCAATTGATATTCCCCACAAATGTAACAAAACGAATCAGAGCTTTTATTACATAGATGGGAGTTACTTCTTGTAATAGTATACTCTCTATATAGTAGGTATCAAGGAAATTGGAATATCAACATGATGGCAGATTTTTGCTGGACGCTAAAAAGAGAAATACCGAGAGAAAATAGGAAACTAAAAAGGAACCCGCTGCGTGAGTCATTTGAAGACAAAAGAGTTCGATACAAACGAAGAACAGTTTGAAATCCATGAAGATCGTTTCCTACCTTCTCTTTATATGCTATTTTTCACGATTTTTTATAGATTTATGAATGTTTGAAATTATCAGATTCTAATCCTGTATTCCATGCATCAAAATATACAAGAAACATATATAATCGTGTTTAATAATTTTTTTTAATTTTTATAACTGCAATTTTTTTCGGTTTTTCGCAATTTACTCAAATTTTGGAGGGTTAACGGGCCAAATGAACTTCAGATTCAGATTCAGCGGATCGAACTACATGAAAATCATACTCGATCCAGGTCCACAACATTTTTTTCATCTCCATAACTGCAATTTTTCGCGCTTGTTTGCAATTTTTTTCGGGTTTTCGCAATTTGCTCCAATTTTGGAGGGTTAATGGGCCAAATAAACTTCAGATTCAGATTCAGCGGATCAACTACATAAAAATCATACTCGATCCAGTTCCATAAAATTTTTTTCATCTTAATAACTGCAATTTTTCGCAATTTTTAGCCATTTTTAGCGATTTTTTGCAATTTACTCAAAATTTTGAGGGTGTACGAACGAAACGGACCTCAAATTCGGATTCAGCGCGTCGAAATACATATAGGTAGGTGGGTCTGGTCAAATGTACAGACCACTTTTTTTTTTTTGTGTGCCGGTGTTATAGCTTTCGTTGTTATTTTGTGTGAAACCACCAACACATCTTTCAAGCAACTTTTCATTGCTCAGATCCGTGTAGATCGGAAACAGCGTCAGCAACGTCTTGTGGAAATGGAGAATAATCGTGTTTATAATCCGATAATTTATTCGAAGCTCGCGCTCGCTGCCAACAACACCATGACTCAGTTCCGACCGGGCATCTTTCGTGTTGAGGATTTTCATCTGTTGAACAATAATGGTAATATGTTGCCCATATTGCATTATACATATTGGGTACGTTCGACTTGCACGCGTTCAGCGCTGTAAGCGCTCAAAGTGCGTTCGACTTGGCACCGTAAACGCTCACGAGCGTTGAGACGGTTACGTTTACCGCCATGTTCGCCCAAGTCGAACGCGCACAAACGCTTTCAACGCTTCAAACGCTTTGAACGCTGTGAGCGTGCAAGTCGAACGTACCCATTGTCAACGGAATCACAGTGCCTCCTGATTGCCAAGCCATAATAAACAGTCAATTTATCGATCAGTTTGGCTGTGAGCTTTCCTTTTCCACCAAGTACTTTTTTTTGCATTTTTTTCCCACTTTTATTTACAGTCATCTCGGTATTTTTTTTGACACAGTCTCGGAGTCGTGAACCCATTCTTTTTTGAACGTGTCCAATACATTCTTTTTTTACCACTTCGTTGTTTCCGTAAGGCACAGCTTTCAAAATCCCCGAGTAGGTTTTCGAGTCACCGTCGCCGATGTAATTTTTGTATTGGACGTTAAATTTTTCCATTGAACGCTTGAACATTTCTACGACCGCATCGACTTCCATTTTTCCTGAAGAACCGTTATGATTCGCAGCACAAATATCTTTGTGATCGTCATACCATTCGTTGTACTCTTCAGTGTCGATTTTTTTTTTCCAAACCTCGCATTGTTTGCAGTACGAACTTTTCACGACGATATCGATAATTTTCCCCGTATAATAACCGGTCAGTGATGTTACTCCGTATAAAGAAGTAAACCCTCGTTTTTTCCAGGTTCCATCGCCAGATATTGTCAATTCTTCACAGTTTCCATCGCCTCGATTTTGAGCAGACGCTTCTTTTTCTTCAGCACAAGCTTTTTCGAAAAGTTTTTCGGTGGCCATTTGCGTGCATGAATGAATATTTTTGACGATCAAATCGTACGTAGCTTGCACCACAAAAGGTGACATGTCCATCAATCCACAAAATTTCGCTGCACCTTTCAATCCTATTCCGAGAGTTCTCATCACAAATAAAAATCGTCTGTTTATCGCGTAAGAATGTTTGATGAAAGGACAAGAGTTTATGGCCCGAGGATCGCACTTATCACACAGAATGACGATTTTAAAACCGAGTCCTCGTTGTACAGCCGTTTGAAATTGCACTTTTCCTTTGCAAGTTTTACACTGGACGTATTCACTTATCGCTGCGAAGACCGTTATCAAATTGAAAATGCGATATTCAATGGAGGAATCACGAGGAACTAAGATCTCCTTCTGATTTTTCAATTTTTTCGCGGATGTACTGAAGCTACTTTCATCGGCCTCGACTGTTTTTGGATTGTACGATTGTTTTCGCTTTTTCCCTCTTGAAATTTGCGTCTTGTCGGATAGTCTCCGTTGTCTGGTACACTTGTAAGGCATTTTTATTCGCAAAACTACGAAAACGGAGTAAAATTTGAACGCGCGACTTTACACTGTGGCAGAGCTGGTTCGACTGACAAAATTCCTTTCTTCGGTATAAGAAATGACCACGCTTAGCTCTCGCATATACCATGTATGCAAAAACAATGAAAAGGGTCACCTCAGGCACGCGGGCCACAACAACCGCTGCCGCTCGGGCCGTTCGGAGCGCGCTTACTTTGTAATGCTCCAAGCGTCCTTTCAAGTACGCATGTATCTCTACGAATATTTGCCGTATCGCTTTGAAAATTTCAGAGAATCTATTTGAATATATGTAGACTCCAAAAATGCAACAAAAAAATCGATTTTTTGAAATTTGAAATTAATCATAAAATAGCATATAACTCCGACATTACTTGCTGGATTAATTTGAAATTTTCAGAGAATGTACTCAAATGTATGTACATTCTGAAAATGCCATAAAAAAAAATCGATTTTCTGAAATTTCCAACTGTATATAACCCCTTAATCTTGTATTTTCAAGAAAAAAATAGTTTGTCGCTCTAAACCAAAATCCGGTTTATTATATAATATATATAATATATATTTGGTTTATTATATAATATATATAATGTATCCGGTTTATTATATAATATATATAATATATATATGCCAATATATAGATATATCTATAGATATATCTATGCCAAAGCCGTTGTGAAACCAAAATTTAAGGTAAGCAAAAAATAATTTGAGAAAAATCGGCTGACTTCACATAATAGGTTTGTTCGTGCTAGCTGCACTTTCTACACTTTTGTAATATATAGTAATATAAATTCCAAAAAAAAGTGTAGAAAGTGCAGAAAGTGCAGCTAGCACGAACAAACCTAATGAACAAACATCCGACAAACTTTTTAATTATAAAATTAGTATCCGACAAACGATCACGCTTCGATTAGGCTTTGGAAAATGTGTAATATCTTACAATTTGAAAAAAATGCGCTGACTTCACATAAAATGTTTTTTTAAATATTTTTATAATAAACAAACATCCGACAAACTTTTTAATTATAAAATTAGTATCCGACAAACGATCACGCTTCGATTAGGCTTTGGAAAATGTGTAATATCTTACAATGTGAAAAAAATGCGCTGACTTCACATAAAATGTTTTTTTAAATATTTTTATAATAAACAAACATCCGACAAACTTTTTAATTATAAAATTAGT
Organism: Rhimphoctona megacephalus; assembly: GCA_963989365.1. Taxonomy (NCBI): domain Eukaryota; kingdom Metazoa; phylum Arthropoda; class Insecta; order Hymenoptera; family Ichneumonidae; genus Rhimphoctona; species Rhimphoctona megacephalus. Next base: position 12,685,216 of record OZ022421.1, on the reverse strand, counting down.
ATCCGACAAACGATCATGCTTCGATTAGGCTTTGGAAAATGTGTAATATCTTAAAATTTGAGAAAAATCGGCTGACTTCACATAAAATGTTTTTTTAAATATTTTTCTAATGAACAAACATCCGACAAACTTTTTAATTATAAAATTAGTAACCGACAATCGATCGCGCTTTGATTAGGCTTTGGAAAAATGTGTAATATCTTACAATTTGAGAAAAATCGGCTGCTTCACATAAAATGTTTTTTTAATATTTTTCTAATGAACAAACATCCGACAAACTTTTTAATTATGAAACTCGTATCCGACAAACGATTGCGCTTTGATTAGGCGTTTGAAAATTTATGATATCTCAAATTGAAAAAAATCGGCTAACTTCACACGGATTTTTGTTTTTAATTTTTCTATTCAACTAATTTCCGACAAACGTCGATTTTAATCCGACAATCACCGACAAGAACTCGACAAACGATTGACATAAACAAAAATTCAGAAATCCAAAATCAGTCGGCCAAATTCACAGAGGTGTGAGTCGAGCGTGAACGTCGTGACGTAATATTCGTCGCGAAAAGAGCCGAAAGCCGAAGGTGGTTCGTGCTGCCTTCTTACGCTGGATACACGCGTGCACTGGTGAAAAAAGTTCTTCCGACGGTGAAGAAAGTTACACAAAGTAAAATCTTTTTGTTCTCGTTGTTTGATCGAGTGGAAAAACCAAGGAAGAAAAATGAGCGGCATCGTCAGAAATGCTTTGCGCAGCGGATCAATGAAGAATTTAGTTAATTCACCGATTGTCAGAATAAAATCAACGCAAGGAGTACAGAGCCAAATTAGCCGTTCGATTTGGAACATGTGCAACCGTACCGGCAACGATATTACCGCTGCCACCGCACCCCTAACCACACTTAAAATTCACAATCCGTCGAATTTGTGCAATTGTGGAAGCTGCAAAGGAGCTCACACTAAAGGTAACCATTTTATATTATTTTCTAAACATTGTTTGATTTTTCGTTTAATTTCAACCAAAATCCTTCTTTATTCGTTTTCATTGGACTCGCCTGGATTTTTTTTTACTTTTGCTGCAGCTGAAAAAGAATTGGTCGAATTTCTTGCCGAAGAAATAGTCGCAGAAAAAAAAGCACAGAAACTCAAAACCATCCCTACTGACGTGGGTGGCTTTTCCGTGTCTTTGGACGGAGCTAATGTTACTCTTGTCAAGATGCAAGATGGGGAAACGTAAGAAGAATTTTTAGGTTTCATTCAACAGTGTTATGTTATTCATTAAATTACTATTTTACATTGCTAATAAAAATACCCCAAGATGACTAATAAAGTAAATCATAATTGTATTATTGGAAAAAGCTGGAAAAATTATTAAAATTTTTTTTAATGAAGCTGCTAGTAAAATTCCTTGTAAAAACATAACTGAAATTTGTATTTGTATTTTGTATATTAAAAATGGAAATAATGCCAAAGGGTTGAGTACAGAGTGATAACTTTTTAACATCACTAAGTTAATTGACCTTTGGTAAATGAAGTCATTTTTACAATGCAATAACATTGCTTTCCTTATAGGAATTCAATGAATCATTGAAAAAATTACAATCCTATTGTTAATTACTGAAAATTTTCAATCAAATAGATGTAGTGTTCTGTGTTATTAAATACCGCTTTTCGTAGAATCACAATTGCCTTCAATGTTAATCATACTGTGGATACCGATACCGAACCAGAAATTGACCCACAAGATGACAAGCCAGATATTGGAGACATGAAAAGCAAGCCAAACTTTTCTATCGACGTTAAAAGAGGAAATCAGACATTGGGATTCACGTGCTCTTTTAATAACGAGCCAGGATCATCAGGTGCGGATGAAGGATACAGTAAGTCTTTCCTTTGCTTATTTTTTATTTCTGTCTTTTGTCAATGTCTTTTGAATAATTAGACTTTGGTAAATTAATGTATTGCCCCAATCTTATGATTTTCTTTATGTATTTGCAATGAAATCTGAATGGCCATGCAATATTGAATATAACACAAAAATAATTACTCGCTAATTATAAAAAAAATGTTATTAACCATTGCTGATTAATTGAATCATTTTACAGATGACATTTTTGGCATTGACGAAATCACTTTGTACGAAGGAGAACATAATGACAAAGTATATGCCGTAGCTGGAGAAGTTATTGATGGTGTAAGGAAATTTGTTATTTTTATATTCATAATATTGTTTATAGAGTGTAATTTTTTGAAAATTATATTTATCTGAGAAACGAGTGTTTCAATACTCCTATCGATACTGTTTTTTAATCTGTTGCAGTACCTGTACGATTTGCTAATGAACTATCTCGAGGAGAAGGGCATTTCAAATGAATTTGCAGAAAAATTGATCGAGCTTAGCACGAGTTATGAGCACACTGCATACATCAGCTTATTGGAAGCTCTGTCAAAATTCACAGCAGGGAAATAATTTTTTGTGTGCACGGAATTTCAAAGGCCACTTTACTGTTTCTCATAGAATACTACTGTATGTCTAGACGAATAAAAAATTCATACCCTCGAAAATATATTCGTGAAACTACGTTCATCAAAATGATGCATAGTGTGCTGAAAAAAATTGAGTTTCCAAACAAATTACAATTTAAGATCCATTTCTGTGAGCATTTCCTTTTTTTCTATATTTTATCTTATGTTGTAATACAATAGTTGACTGTAATTTCCAAATCTAAATAAAACGAAGTTCAATAGTTATTATTGTAATTGAGATATTTTGCATTAATTTGTTAGTTACAGTGCCATTTAACGCCTTACATACGTCCAGCAGTGCCTAAAACGCGCTAAAAGGAAAACTGTTTTTAGAAGAGATAGCAATAGAAATTAATAAAAATAATTTTTACACATTGTTTATTAGTATTTAAACTTTATAAAAAAAAATTATTTCATTTTTTTTTCAAAAATTACAACATAAAAAATCACGTTTCCCGAAGCACTATGAAAAAAAAGTTGCTCCACGGTCTGCATCATTTCTTCTTGAAATGCTGATGGATCTGCAAAACGTAAAAAAATTCTTGTAAAATAAAGTTGTAGTTATAGTCTGTCGAGCCGGATTTTTGAAATTCGAAAAATTTTGGCAATTTACTGCAGTTTAAAAAAAAGTGTGCATTTTGTGTCATAAATGTCACTCTTTAATTATGTTTATAAAATTTTTTAATCACAACATCAAAAATCCGACTCGACAGACTATAGAGAAAACAATTTCGAATATTTAAGAAAAAAAGCATCAAAAAATATTAAAAACTGTATGAGTTATCATGCAGACCGTGCCAGAAAAAGTAGTTTTGAGAAAAATGCATTTAAAGTTTCAAGTGCGTTTCGTTCGAGACATCTACCTGCGTGCATCAGACTCTCGTTGGGCAGTCACGTTTTCTATAATAACTTTCGATCTATGGGGAATTTGTACAATCGACTTACACAGAAATACGCCTAAAACTATAGAGAATAATAATCTGTAAAAAAAAAATATCGATTTTTTGAAAATTCTGAACGTATGTAAGGCCTTAAAAAAAATAACCAAATTTTTCAATTTCATTTGAGGCCCGAGTTTCTTTGAGTTTCAAGTTATCCTGTGCATGTTTGAAGTTATTCATTGAAGTTTCGAGTTCATTTTAATTTCAAGTTACTTATTTAAGTTGAAAATCCTTCAATCAATTTCAACTTGTTAATTTAATTTTTAAGTCTTGCGAGTATAAAAATATGCTTAAATATTGACTTTCACCCATGCACCACACTACACAGGAGTCTGCAGGATCGAAAATCGAATAGTAGTGATCTCAAAGGCGCACAATGGCGGATCCTACGAACGATATAATAGTCGAAAACGAAAAGACAAAAAGACCGCAATTTGGAAATCGAACGCTCAATAAGGATAATAATGTTTTCCAACATAATGCCTGGTATGAATTAATTAAAAATAAAAATGTACGCTATTGCTGTTGTTAAATACGCAATTGGAAAGCGTTCATAACCTCGAATACGTCGTCAAATGTTTTTCATTTTCGTTACTCGCTTGTTTATCTGTATTTATTTTGGATGAATTTTTCATTTTTATTTCGCCAGGGATAATATTATTTGGGATGAAAAACAGCTAAATCTCGCGAAACAAAAAGTCGCCGAGAACTCTTTGAAAATCGCACCATCGAAGGAGATCGAAGAATACGAAAAAGATGCCAACAAGTATTGGGACAAATTCTACAACATTCATCAAAACAGGTAATTCAGCGATTCTTTACATTTTTATTTTCGTTTTCATTTTTTGAATATTTCAAATTTTTATTTAAATTCTCGTTGTGAAGAAATTCAATCTTCAAGTTAGAATTTATATTTGCAGATTTTTCAAAGACAGACACTGGCTGTTTACTGAATTCTCCGAATTAGCGCCGCTCAAAATAAGCCAAGATTCCGATCGACCGATTAGAGTTTTTCCAGGTACTGAAAATGATGAAAAAACTTGTGGCAATTCGAAAATTATGGGTGCAACAAGTGTTAGTGGAAGGAAAATACTGGAGATCGGATGTGGAGTCGGAAACAGTATATTTCCTATTTTAATGTACGATCCCAGTCCAAATTTATTTTTGTACGGTTGTGATTTTTCATCTACTGCCGTTGAAATTTTGCAACAAAATCCTCAATATGATACAACCAGGTAAATCAATTTAAAAATATTTATCTATAAATTGTATATCTTGCATATTATTTAAATTGCAGCAATGCACACTTTTTTTTTATAAGATTTATTTGGAAAGTAAAATTTCGAAAAAAAAATCTGAAAAAATTCTATTGTACTCAACATTAACGAATATAACTTTTGACCCTCGTGAGATATGCTTTTGAACCTTATAGCTTGCGTGTTACTCTGTATTTTCTAAATCCTTTTTTCACCAAAGACTTAGTAACTATGCGAAAAGAAATCGCACGGAACTTTTTTAGAAACAAAATTGAAGCTTGAACTCCCCTATTTCAGATTCCGTTGGAAAAACTGATTAAAAAAATATCTTCTATATTCGCGGCCCGACTGTAGAAGTCGAAAAAAAGCTAAAAAACATGCTTAAAATAAGATACTGAGTGCAAAAAATCGTAGAAAACTTTTTGAAAAAAGCAAAATGAAGCTGAATTTGTCCCCTTGGGAATGCTGTTAATTAAACTCGTTCATGTACACTGCCGGCGAAATGGCATTAACCAGAGACTGACCATAACTGGTAGGCCTACCACATGGTGGGCTGTTCAAAAAATAGGTTTCTAATCATACAAAATTGAATACTAATCGTATTCCCGGGTTTTTAACATCGCTGATTAAGATTCTAACAAAAAAAGAAGAAAAAATATTATGGACATAAAATTTCTTAAGATTATTGCTATTATTGACTAGATGATAAATCACAATATTTCGTACATATTCATTTATTTCCTCCAACATTAGTTCGTAATTTTTTAATGATCCGAAGTGTGCGACGATGAGGTGCATGGTAGGATTTTACACTTAATTTTTTTGTTTTTTATTGATTTTTGTTATTTTTTGAATTTTTAATATTTTTTTTTTTTTTTTTCAAGTTTAAGCCAATAAAAACGGTTGAAACAGAGGAAAGAATCATCTCTCTACCTTTATTGATTGCATAGAAAATTAATTTTGATGATAATGGTGTTTTTTTACCTTTCAAGGTAGACTACACTCTTAATTAAGGGGTTACCCCCACTTGTAGCGCAAAAAAGGCCTTTTTCATGAATTTTTTTAAAGAAAACTACAAAACTTTTTTAATCGATCACTGTATCATCTTAAAGAACACATCTTGAAAAACTTTCAGTAATTTTTTTATTGAAAAATATTACATTGTTAAGTGGCAAATGGCCGTCAATGAAATAATGTTTTTATTTATACGGTTTGCGGTGACCAACATTGCGGCGAAGTGGATCATCTGAAACAAAAAATGTGGATGGATTTAGTCAAATATAAGTGTAAACTAGTCTTTAATCGCAGGATTTAAAAAAATATTAATTTTTCACAAAATGGCGGACAGTCAAAGTTAATGGTTCGATTTTAACGAAAAAAAACGGCCGTTTTTTGGCTATAAAACGGTCATTTTTTTTCGAAACAAAAAATCGAACGATTAAAGACTACATTTTTATGTATTAAATAAGCCTGCAAAATTTCAAGAAGATCGGTTCATTAGTGTTCGAGTAATCTTGGTCACCGACTTCAGAAATGCCATTTCGAGAAAAACGCGTTTAAAGTTTCAATTTCAGTTTACACGAAGAAAATAATTTTTTTTGTAAACTTACATAGAGTCATCTATTCCGGGTCCATACAGAAGTTCTTCCGCCGACGATGCCGCTTGCAAAACGGAAATTTGGTGTTGCCTTCGTAACATTCTTCCTTCACGAGTGCTCTCGGCCGCACGTCTCTCTGCCAGTGCAATCCGTGCTTCGTCCATTTTATCAGCGTATTCGTGCGCGTTATGTCCACAGCTCACTCCGATTGAGTTCAAATAAAATAATAATGATTTTGAACCTTCGTTGAATAGTCCAACGGCAATATAAGCTGCTAAATTTACAACGATTGCTCCACTCGAGACGATTTTTGGGCTGATTTTCCAAATAAGTTGATTGAAGCTTTCGTTGTTATTTTGATTGAAGCCACCGACGCATCTTTCGAGTAAAGTTTCATTACTCAGATCGTTGTATATAGATCTGATGGCATCCAATACATTTGATGGAAGTGGTCTGTAATCGTGCTGGAAAGCCTCGTTTCTCGCCTGAGCTCGTTGATATGAACACCACGATTCTTCACCGGTTGGGCATCTCTTATGGTGTGGATTTGCATCGGTTGAACTGTAATGATCGAAGGTCGCCCATATTGCCTCATGCATATCGTGAACAGAAGCAGAATGGCGTCGAATAGCAAGTCCATAGTACACAGTGAGCTTGTCAATAAATTTTCCTGTCAGCTTTCCTTTACCACCAAGCTTTTTGTTTTTTTTTACTAAATTACGAAGGCGGGATCCCACACGCTTTTGGACGTGTCCGATGCATTCTTTTTTTATAACTTCTACGTCGTCATAAGGATGAGAATTTACTAGCCCAGTGTATGTCTTCGAATCTCCGTCTCCAATATAGTAACGGTACAGGACATTATATTTTGCTATTGAACGCTTGAAGATTTCGATAATAGAGTCCACCTCCATTTTTCCCGAGGAGCTTTCGTGATTTGCACTGCAGTTATCTTCGTGTGTTTCGTACCATTCTTCGTATTCCGCATCATTTAGTTTATGTTTCCACGATTTACAGATTTTACAAAACGCACTTTTTACCACAAGATCAAGTACTTTTCCACTGTAGTAGCCTATGACTGATGTAACTTCGAACAACGACGTATATCCTCGCTTCCTCCAGGATCCATCTCCGGAAACTGTTAATTTAGAAGTTGCATCGCCTGCTGCATTAGGTGTATTTTCAATTTCTTCTCGTACGGCTTTTTTAAATATTACATCTGCACATGTTTTCACAGACTCATAAATACTTTTTAAAATTATTGAATATGTAGTCTCGGTAAGAAACCTTGGCATGTCCATAAGTCCGCAAAATTTTTGTGCTCCAGCCATTCCTATGCCGAGAACTCGCATAGTGAATATAAATCGACGATTTATTTCATACGAATCTGCCACAAAAGGAGAAGATGGTATCAAATTATCTGCACATGAGTCACATTTCACAACGACTTTGAAGCCTAGTCCTCTTGCATTTGCAGTTTCAAATTTAATATTTCCATTACACGTTTTGCACGTCACTAAACTTGAAATAGCAGCAAACACAACACAAAAGTTTAAAATGCAATATTCAGTATTAGGATTTTGATTCACAGTCATATCAATATTATCTTTCAGTTTCTTCGCAGACGTGCTGAAACTTTCAGTTTCCGATTCGGCCAGGTTCGGGTTAAAAATACCCTTCCTTTTTTTTGGTCGAGATTTCCGTAAATTATCACTGCTTCTTATTTCTCGCGAACCTTTTTTCGATCCATTTTTAAATGTAAAATAAATAAAAACTGCGCTTATAATATTGTGAACGGCGGAAATAAATACGTCTCATATAGTCGAACTTTCGAGCTACACGGACGAATTTAAACCATAAAAGGCAACGACAATTCGTTTCTACAAATTCCAGTCTATTATATGAACGTTGTGAATGCCAGGTATACGACCCTTTTCATAGAACAATGGACTGAAACCGGAGAGAGTGTCGAGCGCGCCAGGCGGCAGACTAGCCGGTCGTTTACACAACGGATTCTTCTCTTTCAACGCTCATATCTCAGTCAATTTTGTTCGGATCGACTTGAAATTTTCAGGCCATTTTCTCAGATACTTATACTTCAAAAAAATGCAATAAAAAAAAGTCAATTTTTTCAAAGTCGCAAGTGGGGGTAACCCGTTAAAAAATATATATTTTCATGTATTTGTTCTTTAGGAGTACTATTTAGGAGTGCGAATATTTTTTACAAATTATTGATTTTTTTTGTGATTTTTTTGTCTACCAGAAATGTTCACCTCACTCTCAAACCATCTACCAGCGAAAGGGTTAAAAACGGCTCCGAGCCATACTCGGACTTTTGTCCGGGAAAATTTCGCCGGTAGTATATGTGATTGTTTTTTTTAAGGATATTAATCTAAATTCTTAGAAAATTATTACAATTTTTTTACCAACAGTGATGGGTACGCGGTCAGTGTGTGGCTTCAGCGATCACCGAAGTTAAGCAGCCTCGAACGTAGCCAATACTTGGTTGGGTGGCCGCTTAGCCATGCACCGGCTCGCGCAGCAAACGCTGAGAGGGTGGCAGTTTTTCTGACAAGGGGAGGTCGGCTACTTGTTATCACCGATTTCGTGCGGATTCACAGTATATGTAGGGCTTGACCAGAAGTGAAAGTGACGAAAATGGGAGCTCCAGATGGCCAATCGTTTAGGAAATAAAATTTATGTCACAGATCGGTCACTACATAAGTCTTTTATGTAGCGTAATTTCTAAGCGGTGGTTGGCGCAGCAGCAAGAGTTCGGATTCGTAATGCGAGGGTCGCGAGTTCGAGTTCCCGTGCGGAAACTTTTTTTTTTTTGGCTCCTTTTCAATTTTTACGATACTTACGCCACAAATGAATCGAAATAATGCATAATGTATTGTATTTATTTATATTTTCACAAAAGGCACAGGGCGTCATTATTTTAACAGGCGCATAATCATGGAAAATTTGGGATTGCGAATAACTTTCCAAGAAGGAATTGTAATTAAAGCGTACATGAGCACTTCGTATGTAAAATTAAATACTTTTATTATACAGTTGATGAATTGCAGGTCCTGGGGTGATATTCATCGTAAAAACAGGGGAAGCAGTAATTGTATCGGCACCTTGTACACGTTATAAACGCCACATTTTTATAGTTACATGGTTATCTTAAAGTATCCATAGAAAAACAAATTTGATTTACATTCATAAAAGATCCTATCTCATCGCACAGTTTGGCAGCAAACTACGCGTAACGCATCATGTTGTCGAATATTGACGAGGATAGCTGGTGATGTACGATGGAATGTATTTTAATACAGTCTTCTCGGGATGTGATTTATTTTTCTCTCTCAATGAAATAAGAGCAGTTTTGAATCTTTCCGATCAAGTTCTTTCCTAATTATAAAAATACACATCGCAGGGTTGTGCTAGCGGAGTGTATTTAGGGGGAATCACTTTGATACTGCACGTTGACAATCCTTCTTCAATTTTTTTCAAGATACACATTAATATCTTGGAAAACCTCGTCGTATAATTGTGGATTTGTTTATCCTCTTCACGAGTCAATTAACAGAAGAAATTTGTTCTCCTGCACGTAGGGCTTCATCACATCAGTTAAAAATTTTTTGTATGGGGCTGTTGTAAGTTTACCAGATTTTGGAGAAGTAATAACAACATTCCTATATTTTGCCGCGTACTCATCCACCGATTTTTTAACATGCGGTCTAAAAGAGCCACTACTCTCTTGTAGGCATACGTAGACTGATGGCAATAGTTTTCCAGAAAGGCTCATAGCATATTGCGCTGTATACGAGTGGGTTACTTTGTTCATATCCTTTCGTTTCACGAAAATTACTTTTGAACCTTGGTGGTCCAGAGTTCAGTTATAAGTTGACTGGTATTGACAACCTGGAAAGAGAATATACGAATGTAAATATTTTATTATACGTGACGTTAAAAAGAGTATTTCGATTGACATAGACGAATGAGAATTCTTGATTTACTTGTTTGATCGGTGTTGATAACAAAATCCTTGTCGTAATTGCGGATAAGAGCCCGAGCTTGGACTCGAAAGTTCTCTACCGCAGCAAGGGTTTCCTCAATAGTGGCAGTCTTTCTTTCCGATACAAATTTCGTAACTTTTCTCTGAAGAATCTTATGCCTTCGTTTAAACTCTTTGACCCACGGTGCCGAGGCTTTGAATTCCAAATTTGGAAATTGACTCGCAGCAGCAAGTGGCCATTGTTGCAAGTTTTTTGTATTGATTTGTTGGCTACAACTTCGCGCTTCTACGAAGCGTTCATATGTCCAGGTATCAATTGTGTTGTATTTATCCTTCCGGATTTCACCCTTTTTAATGTGTTCTTCCCAAATTTTCAAATCTCGCATGTGCTTCAAGCGAGATGCTCCTTTCGTTTGCAGACTCTTCAAATTCCACTTTGGATGTGCTTTTTCAAGATTAACCGCTATTATTTTGTAATCGAGTGGAATGAAATCTGGATCTTCTTTCATTTTTTTTCATCTGGTTCGTAGTCATCGTTTGATGAAATGACACCCTCCACTTCTTTATATTCACCTCCTTCGTCGACTTCTTCGGACCAAATCAACTCATCGTCGCACACAAACGCATACTCGGATAAAATTTCCACTACTTTCTCGTGTATTTTACTTGCAATTTGAATGTGTTCTTCGGTTATTACCGCGAAATTTTCTGATGCGATCAGATCTTCGGCGAAAAGATGTAAACTATAAGCCAGCGTCGTTTTCAATCGTTGCTTCGACGCTTTACTGTGGAGACTATCACCGTGTGGCTCCTGTTCTTTTTCTACCGGTGTTCCAGGCACATCAGTATTTTCACTTTTATGATCTGACACTTGGTCGACTCGATATTTTTCACAATATTCTCATAATATTCTCGCAATATTCACGTTACTCGGTCAAGAGCTAACAAGCGAATAGGCTACCTAACTAGCGTGGGTCCCTAACGGCTGATGGTCGGACGTATATAACTTTTTTCTTACCTGCGTCGAGAACCTATTGTTCGTGTATAGTTGCCGAGGGCTGCTCGAAGGTCAAAATAAAACGAATGCAATACGAAGTCCTCATGTACGCTTTAATTACAATTCCTTCTTGGAAAGTTATTCGCAATCCCAAATTTCCCATGATTATGCGCCTGTTAAAATAATAATGCCCTATGCCTTTTGTGAAAATATAAATAAATACAATACATCATACATTATTTCGGTTCATTTGTGGCGTAAGTATCGCAAAAATTTAAAAGAAGCCAAAGCAAAAAAAAGTTTCCGCATGGGGACTCGAACCTGCGATCCTCGCATTACGAATTTGAACTCTTGCCGCTGCGCCAACCACTACTTGGAAATTATGCTAACTATTATAAAAGACTTATGTATTGATCGATCCGCGACAAAAATTTTATTTCCTAAACGCTTGGTCATCTGGAGCTCCCACATGCGTCGCTTTCATTTCTAGTCAAGCCCTACATATACTGTGAATCCGGACGAAATCGGCGATGACGAGTACCCGACCTCCCCTTGTGAGTTTCTGATGGTGCTATTCAATTGAAACTCAGTAAAAATATAGCAGCCTGTATCGGCTGGGTTTTCCAGAGTTTCCCTTGACCCTCGTGCAAATGCGATATAGTAGTGCATTAGAAAAGAGTCAATGTGGGCAATAATACCCTTGAGGGGTCTCTCAGGAACATGAAAATTACTGAAGTGGGGTTAAAGTGATGGGATGGACTCGTAAAAATCCGCGAGGGTATACGCAGAAACAATAAAAATAAAATACAGTTTTTTTTGCTTGAAAAATAAGTAATCTTCGACATTAGTACCCAAAATGAGGGTTTTTATTTTTTTTTGAGAATGTTGCACCAGCTTGAGATAATTGAAAAAAATTGACAATGGAGGGACATACATAGTTTTTTGAAAAAAATTAGTAATTGTACCTCGAGAAAAACATCCTAAAGCAGCCGTTCTAATTTTCTTTTTTAATCCAGTTTTACTTGGAGATTAATGAATAAATTTTTTCTTGTGTCTTCTGTTGAGAAGTAATTAGGAAAAAATCGATCACAGCTTATAATTAATTTTCGTGCAAAAAGAAAATGAAAACTAAAAATCGCTTTTTTGTTTACCACTCAAAAAATAATTGGGTTAGGGAGCTGAAATTTTCAGAAATTTTTTTATTCATAATGAAGATACAATATACCAAGTGTCATTTAAAAACTCGCCGGGGACAATTTTAGGGTGCTTATTCAGCTATGCCGTTTAAATAAAGCTTCTCTATTTCATGGTATACAATCCTATATATGGTAGCTGCTTCGAGGAAATAAAGACGAAAAAGCAACTGATGGCATTGCATGATATTTTCATAAAACGCCTGTTGTGTTACGGTTTCTTTTTGGTTATAAGGTAACTTTCGCAACATTTTCACATGGTTGCTTTCTGGTTCTCTATAGTGTACGAGAGATAATTGAAAACTGAAAGCAACCACATAACTTAGTTTTGTTTGCTTTTTGTTTCAAAGCAAACATAAAACAGGTTTTATTACGGTCATTCTGTAGTTTTCTATGGTCGTCAAAACCATAAAATAACTATAAAAAGATCGAAAATCAATTTACAACGGATTTTTACCTTTTTAGGTACAAATACGTTACGAATTGCGATCGTTGCGGGTACAAAGCAACGGTTCCTTCGATTCTCTAAGGATATCTTATAATATTTACTAATTTTATACACTCCCGCTCAAAAGTTTGGATACGCTGGTCAACATGTCTAGGCACACAAAAAGTTAGATACCTCCGTTAAAAAAAAAATATAAAATTTAGCGAACAATGTCTTGAAGAAGACAATTTCAGCTTCATTTTGCTTTTTTGAAAATATTTTTTACGATTTGTTAACGACTCGGTACGCACTTTTGAACGTGATTGTTTTTTGACGGTCGAAAATTGGGAGCATAACTTGTGGATTTTTTTTTTCATTTTTTTCCATAATAAACTTGAAAGCGGCAAAAGAGCTCCATTTGTATTTTTTAGAAAGTTTCGTGCGATTTTTTTTTTTTGTAAATATATTTCAATCTTGGTTAAAAAAGATAAATTTTAGAAAATGCGGTTTTAACTTGAGGATTTTAGGGTTTCATAGGAAATGTCAAGATGGTAAAAAGTGGCACGGGTTCACATTGGATTGGCTAGAATTCTCTTTTTTTTTTTTAGAATTTTCTTTTAAGATTTTTAGTCGGAACTCTGATGAGTAGGGTGGCTTAACTCGAGAATTATGAATTTTGGAACAAAATATCAAGAAAGGAAACTTTTTAAATTTTTTATTTTAAACGGACTAGAACTTTTTTAGAATTTGCTTCGAATTTTTTTTTTTTCAATTTTTTTGACCGAATCTCGGAGAATCGTCTAATCAATTGATTGGTGTATGTCGAAAACTATTGAGTTCAAGGCAAAATATCACGCGGGGAAAAGTTTTGATTTTTTACTTTGAATTGGCCGAAATTTTTTCAGATTTTTTTTCAAATTCTTTTTTTTTGACGAAGCCATCTAACTTTTACTGCGGCTAGAAATCTGGACTAGTGTATCCAAACTTTTGAGCAGGAGTGTATACAGATGGCAAAAAAATTAAAAAGAGCAAATCATTTTATAGGTATAAAAAAATATATATGGGGCGTTCCACGCCAAATCGACCTACGTCAGACCCCTCCATTCTTTGATTTGGCTGAAAACTTGATGTATTGTATGACCTATTGAAAGAAGTTCTTTTGATTTTTTTCAGATTTTTTCGTCCATCTATTTGTGAGATATGATTTTTTGTCAAAATTCGATGTTTTTTTCTTCAAATGACTGACTCTCTGAAAAATCGACCAAATCGAACTTTTTTTTTTAGACAGGTTGGTTTTTTACCGTACTATTAGAAAAAAAATACGATAGAATGATTAATATTTGTATTCCATATTTTTTTCTCAATTTAAAGCAAAAAAACATTGGTTTTAGAATGTTCCCTTGTTAAAATAAAAAAAAAAATCAAAAAAAACTTTGATCAATTATATGATTTTTGAGACCAGTCTCATCGTGGGCAGATTTTTCCTTATTTTGAAAAAAAATCATTGTTTTCAGTCAATTTGAATCAAATCGAACCATTTTTTTGATATTTTGTTTCACACTAACATTTCTATTGGGTTTTAAACTTAATTCCCACTGTTTTATATGAAATGGGATAACTAGAAAGGGTACTTTGAGAGTGAATTCACTTGTACACACTACTTCTTTTATAATATCGAAAATGCCAGGTTTTGAATCAACGAAATAGCACATGCGGAAATCTTTGCTTTTTTGCTTTAATTTAAGAAAAAGTGTTGCTGAAAGTCATTGCTTACTTCAAGAAGCTTATGATGAACATGCTCTATCTGAGACAACTTGCAGAGATTGGTGTTGACGATTCAAAAGTGGCTATTTTGACCTTAAAGACAAAGAACGTCCAGAACAGCCGAAAAAATTTGAAGGTGAAGAACTGGAGGCCTTACTCAATGAAGATCGATGCCAGACCCTTAAAGAATTGTCTGATACATTAAACGTTACTGAAATCGCTGTTAGCAAACGTTTACGTAATCTCGGCCTGGTTCAAATACCGGGAAATTGGTTACCACATCAATTGAACGAGAGACAATTCGAAAAGTGAAAAACGATTTGTGAATTGCTGCTTGAACGATGCAAAAGGAAGTCATTTTTACATCGAATCATAACTGGCGATGAGAAATGGGTTTATTATGAAAATCCCAAACGAAAAAAAGCATGGGTACTGCCAGGTGAACCAGGTCCATCAACGCCAAAACGCAATATTCATACTTAAAAGGTGATGCTGTGTGTTTGGTGGAATCAAGAAGGTGTACCACGAGTTGCTGAAACCGGGTGAAACGATCACAGTTGTTCGCTATAAACAACAATTAATGAAACTAAACCAGTAATTGAGAAAAAAGCCGCCTGAGTACGCCAAACATCATAACAAACTAATTTTGCTCAATGGCAATGCTCGGCTACATGTAGCAGAAACTGTAAAAAAGTATATAAAGGACATGAACTGGGAAGTCTTACCTCACCCGCCGTATTCACCGGACATAGTACCGTATGATTATCATTTGTTTCGAGCGATTCAGAATGATTTGTCATCACAGCATTTCAAGTCTGTTGAAGATGTCAAAAAATGGATCGATGAATGGATCGCCTTAAAAAGCAACGATTTCTATTGGCGTGGAATCCATTTGTTGCGTGAAAGATGGGAAAAGGTCGTAGCTTCTGAAGGACAATACTTCGAATAAAATAGAATGTACTGTAAATTATAAATATTTTTTTTTATTGAAAAACAGCGGGAATTAAGTTTAAAACCCAATAATATAAAAAAGTTCTATTTGGTACGAATTGTCTAAAAAAATGAATTTTTGTTTGAAACTAAGAAAAGAAATATGAAAGAATATCTCTCTACGATGGGACAGGTCTCAAAAATCAGTTAATTGGTCAAGGTTTGTTTTGTGCCATTGTTGAAATAAATCAAAAGTGTCCAACATCTTAAATTTAATGACTTTTTGCTTAAGGAGCGTGGCGACCGCTTGCTCCGGGGTGGATCGGAAGGGGAACGAGTATGCTGAAGCATAGCGAAAAAAAGTCATTAGTGTAACGTCGGAACGTCTCGCTTAATCCCTTTTCGTTATATTAATTTTTATCCCAATAACAAAAGGAATTTTTAGCTCATTCCCCTTTTTGCCCTAACCTCTCGATTACTAGACTGGACGGGGATCTTCGATGAGGAGATTAACTTTCAAGACTTGATTTGAATTAATAAATTAGTGAAAAATATATTTTAACAAATAATTCCTTTGAGTTACAATTGAAGTATGTTACTTACTTCAGATAAAAGCTGGCGAAGATGAAATCAGTCAGCTGGTGGTTGGAGATCTTCTTCTTCTCTTTACTTCACCTTTCTTCAAATTTTGACTTTACGTTTTATATATTTCAACTTTGTCCTTTTTCTTGGACTTACTTTACAAAATGTACCTTTTTCAATAATGTAACCTTCAATATGTAATTCGTCTTTTATGATATAAACTCTCGATCCTCCTTCCCTGCAACGAACTGATTTTTCATTGCGCAGTGGTATTTAACACTTAATTTTTAGGGCGTTTCCCTAATTTTGAGGGCAGGAACAATCAACGCCAATGATCTTTCGTCTAAGCCTTGATTTTTCCTTGTCTTAGTCTAAAGGACCCAATACTTTGGGGCCGCACTATTCCTTCCACATGGTTCTCCTTTTCCTTAGGGTACGTGGGCGGATTCCTCCCCCCCCCCCCCCCCCGACGACCAATAGTGTTGCTTCGGGAAGGCCCGTTCTTCCCTCTGCAATTTTTTGTATAGTTTATATATCTATATTCTATATTCTATATCTTTTCGTTCTTCTCGTTCTTTCCTCGTTCGTGTTCATTATTAGTTTATCTTTTCTTTATTCATATTTTTATTTTGTTATGTATTTCTATTTTATTTATGGGTCATTCCACATCAATTCGACCACTTTTGAACCCGGCCCCCTTCGATTTGGCTGAAACTTCGCAATTTTCTTTTATGCCACTAAAGAAATTTTTGTGATTTTTTTCAAATTTTTTTACCAAAGGTAAAAAAAGTTATGAATGTTAAAAAAAAATGGCTTTTTCTTTTTCAAATAGCTATAACTTTTTCAAAAATTGACCTATCGGGACGTTTTTTTTAAAGTTTTTTTTTCGAATGTACTTTTCTGAAAAAAATACAAAAATAATTTTGGAAATCAAGTTCTATGGAAAATTTCAGTTTTTTGGAAAAAACCATGAATTTTGCAAATTCCGACACTTTAATTTTTTTTTTATTTTCCCAAAAAAATCTTTGATTTAGTCCGGAGTTAACCCCGCTAGTTGCTTAGTGGGCCGAATATTTTTTCTATTTTTTTTTTCGATTCAAAAAAAAAAATTTATTCGTTGTCAATTTTTAACTCCTCTGCATTCAAACATTTTATTTTACGTCAAGATCAATCATAGTAAATAATTTTAAGATATTTTATTACCGGTGATTCGCGGTGGTGGGGGTAAAAATTTTATGACGTTTTCGCTAATTGTAGAGCCTAGGAGTCATTTGGTGGCTTGAAAAGCGAACTTTTGATTAATTGAGCGATGCTCTTTCGATTGAGCCTAAAATCAGCACGATTGGTTTAATTGCTGAGAAAAAACTTTGCACAGGCTTAGGATTATGCTCGATTCTACTACATTCAAGAATTTGCCGTGTTTGTATATGCGCTCAGACGATACAATCAAAGGCCTTTTGATGCCCATCAAAACCTATTTCCACAAAAGCCGGTCTCCGGCGACGGAAGCAATGAGTTGCGATTGGTCACGACGACTCGTCTTTCCTCTGTACGGAGCCAGCGGAAAGTTTGAACGATGTTTTGACACAACAAAGTGCGGGACGCATAAGCAATTTTATGGATAAATTTATAAAAAAAATCATTTCGTGGTTCAGTGTGGTGATATTCGATCCATCGTCCATATGACAGCTGACCAATATCTTTCTTAAAACAGTCGTGAGGTTATAAAGATCGCGGTCAATTTCAACTTTTGTTTCGAGTGGTGTTTATAGATAGACGAGTAAAGAGTGACTTTTATATAGGTAGTATAGTGATGGCGGGAAAATAAAGTGTAATAATAAACCATTGAACAGTGCCTAAATAAATAATTTTTTAATTAAACCTAGCCCCTACAATTTTTTTCCAAATGTAAACTTTGCTATAACGTAGGCGAAAATGATCCCTTTTCTCTTTTACCATTAAAATGTTCCTCGAATGCAATAACAAGATTTATTTAGAAACCATTCTCTTTGTTTTTTTTTTGATAACTATATAAGAGAATGGTGTATGATAAACTCGTATTCGATGAATATTTAATATCTTTGAACAGTCGTTAGGTTATAAAGATCGATGTCAGTTATATTTGGTTAAAGTGAAACTTTTAGTTAAAGTGACTTGAATATATAGATAGAAGAGTGATAGAGTGCAAAAATAAAGTGTAATTCAATAAATAAACTTTAGAACAGTGCCTAAATAAGTAATTTTTTTTTAACCCTAGCCTCAATATTCCCATTTTCCGAACGTAAACTCTACAGTGGAGCCAAAAACGGTGCCTCTTCTGTTTTACCATAAAATGTCCTTCTGTTTACCATAAAATAATAAGGTTTATTTGGAAACTATTCTCTACATTTTTTATATAACCAAGAGAATGGTGTATGATACCACTTTAGGTTTGTTTGAATTATACATGGTTTTAAACCACCCTAGAGTGGTTAAATACATGAAAATACGATTTGCACTTGCAACCCAAAATGGAATCATATGATGCGAAATAATTTTGAGCGAAACGATATTTAATTTGAGAAAAAAAAAAATTCATAAGTACTTTACCAATTTTGTTTTCCCTGTTGCTCATGAGATATAAATCGTGATCAATAAACGTTATAAAAGAAAAACTCATGTGGCACTTCGACCGAAATTCTTTTTTCCAATTAAACTTTTGCTCTCGAAATTTAGTGCGCATACTTTTTTTGTTTCAAAATCTCGTTTCGTTATGATTACTTTTATTGAAAAACTTTCGGTGCATTCTGATGATATTCGAGTATTTCGTCGGTGTCATTTTTTATGGAATATTTTCCGATCCGTTGATCTGTTGGAATGGAGTTTCAGTGTAATATTTTTTCAAATTTTTTTTTTACAAAATTGAAAAAAATTAAAGTTTTTACTTGTTCGTGGTTCTTTTATACATCGTATCTTCTCAGAACTACTGTACGTTTTAAGTAATCTAATAATTGTATAAGTATTGACGGTTAATTATGAAGATAGAACTAATTTGAACACTTCTTACAAGGGGGCATTCCCTACTCGTCATCACCGATTTCGCTCAAATTTATAGGACATGCTAGGGCTATTTATAGGGCTTGACTAGAAATGAAAGTACCCGAAGTGGGAACTCCAGATGGCCAAGCGTTTAGAAAATAAAAATGTTGACGCAGCTCTCGCACCCTATAAGCCATTTACGTTAGCATGTTTGCGAAGCAGCGGTTGGCGTAGCGGTAAGAGCTCGGACTAGTAATTCGATGGTCGTGGGTTCGACTCCTCGCGTGGAGACTTTTTTTCTATCTTTTTCTCAATTTTTATATTATTCATTTTCCAATTAAGCAAAGAGGTGAATAATTTATTTTATTTATTTATTTATACGCACAAGGCATATAGGACGTCATTTTTTAATGAGCGCATAATCGTAGAAAATTTGGAGTTGCGAACTTTCCCGATGTGTTCAAACAGGAATTCTTCTTCTTTCTCCTTTATTGGCTATTTCCCCTCCTTGAGGAATGTGCCATAAACGTGAATAGTCGTTTCACTGCATAAAAATACATTCGATTGTTCATCATCAATTATCCGCGCCAATATTCGGTAACATGTTACGTTACGCGTGGTTCGCTTCTAAACTGCGATGAGAGAGAATGCTTTATGAATGTCAATCAAGTATGTTTTTCTATGGAGACGTTGAAACAACGATGTGGTTGTAAAAATGCGGCGCTTATAACGTGTGCTAGATGCAGAAATAATTATTGTTTCCCCTGTTTCTACGATAAATATCATCCCGACACATGTAAATCATCGAATGTCAACGAATAAAGTTATGAATTTTCATATACAAAGTCTTTTCGTATGCACTTTAATTACAATCCCTTGTTGAAAAGTCCGAAATCCCAATTTTTTATCTTTCCTATGCCTTTTGCGTATAAATAAATAAATAAAAGAAATTATTCACCTCTTTGCTTAATTGGAAAATGAATAATATAAAAATTGAGAAAAATATAGAAAAAGAAAAAAGTCTCCACACGGGGAGTCGAACCTACATCCGTCGAATTACTAGTCCGAGCTCTTACCGCTACGCCAACCGCTGCTTGGCAAACATACCAACGTAAATGGCTTATACGGTGTGAGAGTCGCGTCAACATTTTTATTTTCTAAGTGCTTGGCTATGTGGAGTTCCCACTTCGGGTACTTTCATTTCTATCCAAGCCCTGCATGTCCTATAAATTTGAGCGAAATCGGTGATGACGAGTAGGGAATGCCCCCTTGTCAGATAAAGTACTGAGAGACTCGGCAAGCCTCGGGCCAGCAGACGACAGGCTGTCAATGTACTTGTCCCGAGACTCTACCGAGTCTCTTGATACAAATAGAATCATTTGCTCTAGTGAATTTTTTCCCCATTGGTATTTTTAATTTTGTTTTTTGTTTTTTTTTGTAAACTGGATCAACAGATAATAATTTTTTTCAAGGTGTAAAGCATTCATACTCGACGTTACACAAGAAAATTGGAACCCACCTTTCGAGCCGGAAACCCTGGATATCGTACTTCTAATATTTGTTCTTAGCAGCATCAGTCCCCATAAGTATGAGAAACGAAATTTTATTAAAAAAATGTCGAAGTGAAAGATTTTTATTTAACTTTCATGACAATGAATTCATAGAATGAAAAACGTGATCCAGCAAATTCATCGTTATCTAAAACCAGGAGGATCAGTTCTTTTTCGAGATTACGGAAGGTACGATCTGGCACAATTAAGATTCAAAAAGGGCCGTTGCTTGTCTGACAATTTTTACGCTCGCGGCGATGGCACGAGGGTCTACTTTTTTACCCAAGGTAATACCAGTACTATCAATATTTATATTGAAAATAGATCGCAATATATTCATCGTTAAAAATGCATATGTATCGTATTGTATGTTGTAGATGAGATTCGCGATGCATTTGTGAGCTGTAATTTTGCCGAGAAGCAAAACATTATCGATAGGAGATTACAAGTCAATCGTGGAAAACAATTGACAATGTACAGAGTTTGGATTCAAGCAAAGTTCTGTAAATTAGTTACGTAACTAAATGTTTATTAAATAAATTTGTGAATTTTATGTGCTTATAAAATATAAAAAAATGAATTTTGAATTATTTCCCTGTTATTATTAATATTAAAGAATTAAATGAATATTTTTAAGTACAATGATTATTTACCTCGGAATGTTATATTTC
The DNA here is from genome assembly GCA_963989365.1 of Rhimphoctona megacephalus. Taxonomy (NCBI): domain Eukaryota; kingdom Metazoa; phylum Arthropoda; class Insecta; order Hymenoptera; family Ichneumonidae; genus Rhimphoctona; species Rhimphoctona megacephalus. Next base: position 12,663,760 of record OZ022421.1, on the reverse strand, counting down.
GATGAAAGAACAGTTTCGTTCCATAGAACAGTCGACGTTTCCGACTTTTATTGAACGAAATAAAAACCATCTTCCTTCTCTTTTTTTTTCTTAAGAAATTCTTCCCTCTTCTTCTTTTTTCTTTGAAGATTTCCTTCTCTTGCGGTTTCTTTGCTTTCTACGCTGCAGCGTATCTATCGCTGTAAATAACAGCAGACTTGGTATATACCACTACACAATATACAAGCAACCAAACTTATCAATATCCAATATTAATATTCACATCATTTGAGATAGTAGTCTCGCGACAGTTATGTTCAAAAGTTAACTCTTCGGTCAATGTTCGAAAACTTGGATATAACTTGCGGAATAATCTAATAATGGTAATTATTGTTTCTTACAGGAATCTTAAAACTTCGGGTAAACTTCCAAGAAAAATGTCTAATATAAAATTTGAAGTTTTATGAATAACCACGTTTCCCTATCTAATACACATAACTTATACTTTATAGCGCTATATCTCTGAAACTAAGTGGTTAAATTTCTTTTTTGACAAACTTCGTCATATGTACTTCTGTAAATGACAATTAGAAAAAAAAATCTATAGGAAAGTTTCGGAGTTATTATGTGAAATATGAAATTTCTACTGCTCCCCATAAGAACATAAGAGCACATAAACTGTGTAATCTTTGATTTCCAGAATCTCGAATATGGTGTAGTGAATCCTTTAGAAATTTTGCACGCAATTACATAATAATATCCTGAATGTGTCCTCAAAATTAAAAAAAAACTTTAGAAAAATACTTTGGCGAAGCTACCTTAAGTTTCATATGTTTTATTCAAGATCTATATAATGTTTAATCTCTTTAATCGTTATGTAATTATAAGATAATTGTAGAAACTTTCGAAATAGACCCGAGAAAAAATTATTTTGCCTGATGTTGTACCTCGCATGGCAACATAAAATTCACAGACAATAAATGTCATAGCAACATACATTCAGCAGGGAATAAATTACAAGAATTGCAATTCTCACATTCGATCGCCGCGCGTGGGTCTATCGATTCCGAGCGAGCTCAACCTAAAATGCTGACAGAGAATCACGCCACAGAACGTTCGAGAACGTTCGTCAGCCAATATAATTATAGAAGGGGTAAAATTGATACCATTTGAGGGAAAATTAGATCAACCGTTTCTTTTAGAAACAGTTTTAATCACAATATTGTCGGGAAAAGCGTGAGAAGGTGTCCATTACAAAGAAATAGAAACTTTTGAATCATTTAAAGAGATTATGTTAGAATTACATGGTGAACGTCGTATAGTAGGAGCTTTACAGATGGAATTACATTCGTGCCCACAAAAATCCAACGAAAGCGTACTAGATTTCGGTCAGAGATTAGAAAGTCTGATGATGGACCTAATAGAAGCCAGCACGAGAACGCAATCGACGATAGTCGAATAAATGGCCATCGAAAAATATGTTAGATATTTGGCCCTAGCCAGCTTCGAAAGAGGATTAAAAAAGGAATTACAGACCCTTATCAAGGCCAAGGGTTACCCGACTCTTAAAACTGCGGTAAGAGCCGTACTAGACGAAGAAAAAATACAGCAGGGAACAGAGGCAATGGCAAAGCAAACAAATTTACAAAATTCATTGTCAATTACTTGCAACAGGTGCCATAAAAGAGGTTGTATAGGTAGGAATTGTATAAATGCCACTCATCGAACGGAAGAAATAAATTGCCCGTTCTGACCAGAAATATACACCCGATATATTGGAATTACTGCAAAAAACCGGGTCGCGTTTACGACGATTGCTGGAACAGAAAAAAATGGAAATAACGAGCCGGGAGGTTCAGGAGCAGGACGAAATTATAATAACTACAATCGGAGAAATTACCGAAATCAGGGACAAAATCATGGAAATCAAGGACATAATCGTGGATCCCGTGGAAACCAAGGACAAAATAATGACAATCAGGGGAATCAAGGACACAGTCGAGATCAAGGGAATCAAAGACAAACAGGTGGAGACAAGAATGCGGATGATGGAAAGAAAACACTTGGGTCACTCAGCCTTAGTCTACTCACGGTGACAGCCGAGCAAAAGAATGCAAACGTTAGCAAAGGAAAAGCAGCAAGAGCTACAGGCTCATTCAAAAAAGGTGGTACAAAACCAACCAATAAAATATATGAGATAAATGCCGTAAACCCAAGGGGTATGGCGAGCGATTTTTACGTATCATCGCCTCAAGCAATAAATATGGTTCTTACCCTAAAAGCCGACACATTAAGCACACCTTTTGTATTTAACGTGCTGTCTCCGCCTATTGGCTACAACACGGCACCCAAGTGCGTGGGGCAGAGATCACGCCCTGCCAGCGCACTATCGTTCAACAGCTCCCAATTTACACCTGGCTGCCCCGGGTGAACCCTTGGTCCGGGCTTGACTTTCTAGCCCACGCCCCTGAGAGACCGTCTCCAGTTGAGGGGGCACGAGTGGCAAGTTCGTGAGGCTCCCCCTCCCCTCAGTACTCGTTATTAGCAAAGCTACCTCTGCAACCGCGACGAGTCACGGTCGAAGACACTTTCGCGTTACCTCTACCACATCTCTCTACTCGTCAGTCGCTACTTTGCTCTAACTCTAGAGGTCATAGACGAATCTGATAACCATGCGAGTTTTATGGGTAGCCGCCATGTGGTCTACCCTCTGCAAGACTCGGATACTAGTACCTCACCCGTAGGTGGCCCGACACCTCAAACGTCTTACAGACCGACTACCCCTCAAACGTCTTACAGACCGACTACCCTAAAAGCCGACACAGGAGCACAATGCTGTATAATAAAAAGGGGTATTCTTCACGAAAGCACCGAGATAAGAGAAGAAATAGTTGAGTTAACCCATTAACGCCGAGGTGATCAGAATTTTTACTAACTTTTCAACGTGTTTATTTATTATGTTATCGGACCAAAAAAATAATGCAATACCTCTATTCCTACGCGGAATTCGATGCTCTTTCAGAATCTGAACTCAAAATTTCGATTAGACACCGAGAAAAAAAAATATGGCCGATTTAAACGTGAAAAACGTGAAAATTTTCGAAAAAAAAATTTTTTCGCATTTTTTTCACAATGATACCGCAAAGCTATCAACTTTTTACAATGATCAGAGGTGATCATGGCACTCAAACATTAAGAGGAATTTTTTTCAGAAAAATTCATCGACGCGTTTTTTCAAAATGGCGGCGAGAATGAAAAAATTTTATAAAAATCTTAATCTATCGGTTTCTTCAAAACTATAAACTTGAGAAAAAAATTTCTAAGAACAAAAATGGCTTAAAATTAGTCGAAGAATACTCTTAAATTTTTTCAGAATTTTTGAAAACAATTTTTAATTTTCGAAAATTTCAAAAAATCCAATTTTTCAAAAATACCTGAAAAATTTTTGGAAAAATTTGAGAGTGTTCCTTGACTAATTTTAAGACTTTTTTGTTGTTAAAAATTCTTTCGTAAAGTCTATAGGTTTAGAGGAAAAAAATTTTCTTGAATGGTACATAAACTTTTGTTTCTATCTACCACTACAAAATTCACGAACAAACTCGTATATCCTTTCACTTGTGCATGGACACATATGTTGTATACAATTTTTACATGAATTATAGGTAAAGCATATAAAAAAAATATTAGTTTTCACTTTTTCAATACATTTGTTATGTCACGAAAACGTTCAAAATCTTCTGCTTCATTGCATGCAGAGTATGAATCAGATTATTCGGATAGTGATTCCGACGAAAACATTTTGATTCCGAATGCAGACAATTCAGGCTCCGATGATTCTGATTCCGATTGTGATTCGATATCTGATTCAGATTCTGAACATGAATTCACAATACCAAATATTACTTATAAAAAAGCTTGTGCTACTTATTCTGAAAACTTAGATAAACTTGAAAAAAATCACGAATTCATTTGGATCGATGGCGAGAAATCATATCCAAATACTTGTGAAGAAACAATATTATTATCTGAAGCTACAAAAAAGAATATACAGGCGTGCGAGCCTTTCCAATTGTTTGAAACCTTTTTTTCCGCCGAAATGAAACAATATATAATTGATGCGTCTAAAGAGAATAATTATGATCTGAAATTACAAGATCTTGACACTTTTATAGGTATAGTTATTTTCAGTTCATTCAATAAAAGAAAGTCTCAGAGAGATTATTGGTCATCTGATCCATTCTTATCTAGTGAAATTGTTTCTTCTGCAATGACTCGCGATAAGTTTGAAGAAATCAAGTCTAAAATAAAATATTCAAAAGCTGAAGACAAGGATCCAAACGATAGAGGGTGGCGGGTTCGTTCGATGTTGAAACTTTTCCAAAACAACCTCCTAAAGTTCGGAATATGGAAAACTTCTATATCTATTGATGAAATGATGGCCAAGTCTTATGCAAAAACTGTTTTGAAACAATTTATTCGAGGGAAACCAATAAGGTTTGGTTTGAAATTTTGGGGTTTATGCACTTCAGACGGCTATCTACTAAATTTAGATCTATATTGCGGTAAAAATTCCCAAACCGGAAACAAATTAGTAAAATGTGCTTCAGGTACTCGTGTAGTATTGCATTTATTAGAATCTTTTTTTCGGCTAATAAATTATAATAAAATCCCTGCATTTCATTTGTACTTTGATAATTTTTTTACAAATATGGATTTAATTTTACACTTGCAAAAATTACGTTTGAAATGCACTGGCACTATCAGAGACAATCGAGTCAAAGAAAAGAATATACTTGAAAAGAAAGCTCCACGAGGTACTTATATTGTAAAACATGATCGAAATAGTGGCATAAATTTCATCACTATTATGGATTCGAAGCCCGTTTCAATAGCTTCAACTGCTGCAGGTGTAAGTCCACTATCAACTTCGAGAAGATATAGTTCAGAGGCTCGATCCAAAACTGATATACCCTTTCCGCAAGCTTTTCATTTGTACAACAAATTTATGGGTGGTGTTGACGTGCATGATGGACACTGCAATAATGTACTTCCAAGTACATTATTGCAGTAAAAAAGTAAAAAGTAAAAAAAAGTAAAAAAGTAAAAAAAAGTAAAAAAGACCATGTCCAAAAAATGGACATGGGTCGTTTTTATAAGATTTATACAGGCATCCATTACAAATGCCCACGTAATTTTCAATGCTACACGTGATGGAAAGAAAAAAAGTGGAATAAAAGAGTTAACTACTTCAATTGCTAAGTATTATATTCAAAAAGGTCAAACAAGTAAAACACTTCATACACGATCTAATAGGGATAAATTAAAAAATTGTTCAAATGAAAAATGTCCAATAAGAACAAGGATCTATTGTGAAAAATGCAATCTATATGTATGCAATAATTGTTGGGCAAAAAAGCACTGATAAAAGAAATGTTAAAATGAAAGACAAGAAGACTCACGAAAAGAAGCACTCCGAAACGTGAGAGGCAAGGGGACTCATGAAAAAAAGCACCCCGAAACGTGAGAGGCAAGGGGACTCACGAAAAAAAGCACCCCGAAACGTGAGAGGCAAGGGGACTCACGAAAAAAGCACCCCGAAACGTGAGAGGCAAGGGGACTCACGAAAAAAAAGCACCCCGAAACGTGAGAGGCAAGGGGACTCACGAAAAAAAGCACCCCGAAACGTGAGAGGCAAGGGGACTCACGAAAAAAAGCACCCCGAAACGTGAGAGGCAAGGGGACTCACGAAAAAAAAGCACCCCGAAACGTGAGAGGCAAGGGGACTCACGAAAAAAGCACCCCGAAACGTAAGAGGCAAGGGGATTCACGAAAAAAAAGCACCCCGAAACGTGAGAGGCAAGGGGACTCACGAAAAAAAAGCACCCCAAAGGAGACAAAGTTCTACCACGTCCACGCCGTTGTCTCTGGGTAATGCTAAGAGTAGAAAAAAACAATGTATATGCACAGAATCAGAAAAGAAGTAGTCAAGGAACACTTGAAGGAAATTTTTCCAAAAATTTTTCAGGTATTTTTGAAAAATTGGATTTTTTGAAATTTTCGAAAATTAAAAATTGTTTTCAAAAATTCTGAAAAAATTTAAGAGTATTCTTCGACTAATTTTAAGCCATTTTTGTTCTTAGAAATTTTTTTCTCAAGTTTATAGTTTTGAAGAAACCGATAGATTAAGATTTTTATAAAATTTTTTCATTCTCGCCGCCATTTTGAAAAAACGCGTCGATGAATTTTTCTGAAAAAAATTCCTCTTAATGTTCGAGTCCCATGATCGCCTCTGATCATTGTAAAAAGTTGATAGCTTTGCGGTATCATTGTGAAAAAAAATGCGAAAAAAAATTTTTTTCGAAAATTTTCACGTTTTTTACGTTTAAATCGGCCATATTTTTTTTTCTCGGTGTCTAATCAAAATTTTGAGCTCAGATTCTGAAAGAGCATGGAATTCTGCGTAGGAATAGAGGTATTGCATTATTTTTTTGGTCCGATAACATAATAAATAAACACGTTGAAAAGTTAGTAAAAATTCTGATCACCTCGGTGTTAATGGGTTAATATATATTAATTATTTTCAAAGTAAGCTAATCGCTCCAGATTATTGCTATGTATAACCCTTTTAATAATAAAAATTAAGAATAAGCCCTCCAAAGTGATCATTTGCGAAGGAATAACGTCGCTTACATTAAAAACAAGTCTCGTATTCGGATATCTCTATTTAGTTGAGAACCACTGTCACCAAATCTGTAAACGGCGACTTATCGACGAAAGTAACCATTGCGACATCTGTGCTCCGCATCTATAACATTCTCTCACGTTAGGCTGGGCTCTTCAGCCCTAGTCACTTTCGTACGGTCTGAAGTTGATTATTCTGACAATCTCCAGCCTACCGTATGAGTTCTTTGCCCACTTCTTGGGTACGTTCGACTTGCACGCGTTCAGCGCTGTAAGCGCTCAAAGTGCGTTCGACTTGAGCTATATAAAATTAGCCGCTCGATTTTGACTTTTGCATTTTTTTAAAATTTGTAATGATTGTTTGTCGATAGTTTGTGATTGTTTGATTAATTAAAATGTTAGTTTGATCATATTTTTTATCAAACAAACGAAACAAAAAAGGGCGTTAAGTTAGCCGCAAATTTTTGAAATTTTGTCTAATTTGATTTTTTCAAACGCCAATCGATTCGGAATCGTTTGTTTGAAACAAATAATATTATTTGAACGTTTGTTTGATTGTTGTTTTTCCAAAAAATGAATAAATAAAATATTGGATCATTGTAGCTTTTACACTGGATTCCAATATAACCTCGAGCATTGACCGAATCGATTGAGTTTACTTTTCAGAGCAATCATGATCTCGATTGTTTATAAAAAATGTGTACATCTATTCGATTTAAAAACATTGAATTATTTCTGTTACCAGGCTAGCATTAAAATTAGGCTGTGTCTAGTCGTCCGGACACCCGGATAAATACGCGTCCGGTATTCTTCCGGATATTTGTCCAAAATGAGGTTATTTTTTTTCAATTAATTTTTTTATAGTATGATGGTATATTGAAACTCCTTCCGAATATACACCTTGTAGCTATAAATATCCGGACGAATAATTGCATGTGGTGTTCAATGAATACTCGGGTTTATAATATAATGATAAACTTTATTATGCTGCCGATAGCGTGTACATACAAGCCCGGCTGGACACTCACTGACGACCACTCGTCATGTCAGCTAACTTATTCCGCTATTCGTAGCTGTGGCAACACCTCTCAGTCTAACCACAGCTACGAATACACTACAATTCCCCCCTTTTGCTCCGCGCCGAAGATCACTCTTTTCGGGTTTACTTTTCGCGTGACTGCTGTCTGATCCTTTCAGATCTGCGCGGTTGATTGTCTTCCCCCTCTTTCGAGTCATCCTCGCTGCTCACATTTTGAGCTTCTCCCGCATACTTGACGATTTGATCGACGTGTCTTTTCCATAGAATTCCGTCATTAGTTTTAACCTCGAATGTGACCGGCGACAGGATCTTTGTGATTGTTGCCGGACACCTTGCCTGCTTGTCGCGTCGAAAATCATCTACCATAACATTATCTCCTATCTGAAACTTCGCGTTTCTTGACCCTGGTCTCGCTGTTTTCTGAGCCAACTGTTTATCTTCGACCGTGGATGTCACATCTGGCCGCAAAACGTCAAATCTGTTGCGTAGCTCTAGCCTGTACATCAACCAGGCCGGAGTTCTACCTGTGGTGCAATGCTCCGTGCATCTGTAGTCGAAGAGAAACATTTGCACAGCTACGTCTACCCCTCTGCCTGACTTCACAATTTTCGTAACTTTATTTTTTAAAATGCCCACGAAGTTTTCTGCGGCTCCGTTCGTCGCCGGATGTTTCGGAGGCGCAAAACTTTGTTTGATCCCATTTTCTTTTAGGAAAACCTGGAACGTCTCACTTCTGTATTGGGGCCCATTGTCGCTTACTACATGATGCGGTAAACCGAATCTCACAAAGAGCGATCTGAAAACTTCAATTACTTTGTCTGCTTTTGTATTTGCCCCCATCCTAATGACTTCAGGCCACTTTGAGTGCGCATCGATTACGACCATATACATTTGTCCAAAAAATGGTCCCAGGAAGTTCGAGGTTCCTGGCCCTCGAACCTCGAACCAGAAGGTTCGAGGGCCAGGGCCATGGCGTCAGCGGCGCGTGCGCCGGTGCTTTGCTTTCTTCCAAGCACGTTTTACAACTACTTGCGACTTTCTCGATATCCTTATCTAATCGTGGCCACCAGAAATGAGAGCGTGCCAGTTTTTTCATCTTAACGATCCCTTGATGCGTGGCATGAATCTCTTTAAGAACTTTTTCTCGAAGCTTTTCTGGAATTATGACTCTTAATCCCCACATTATGCAACCCTTTTCCAATCCTAATTCCATTCTTTTCATCTGGAACTTCTCTTCTTCGTCTGTTAAGTCTTTCGCATTACGTGGCCATCCGTTCGTTATGAATCCTACAATCTTGCAAAGCATTCGGTCTTTCGCGGTTTCTCTTGCTACTCTTCTCGCTGTAAGCGTTGGATTTCCCTGCTCAAAATAGTTTATGGCCGCGTTCTCTGCTTCGAACACCTCGGTGTTGTCCTCTATGGGTAATCTCGATAAGGCGTCGCCGTTTCCGTTTGCCGCTGATCGAACTATCTCGATCGTGTATGTAAAACCTGCTAAAAACCATGCCCACCGTTGTATTCTGTTCTGCATGATGACCGAGAGCCCTTTGCTCTGCCCAAATATAAATTGCAGTGGCTCGTGGTCAGTCTTGAGTATAACGTGAGCTCCATATACCCACTGATAGAATTTTTTGAAACCGAAAACTATCGCCCCTGCTTCTTTGTCGATTATTGCTCGGTGCATTTCTGATTCTGGAATTAACTTGGAGGCAAATGCAATTGGTCGCTCTGTGCCGTTTGCATACCTGTGCGACAATATCGCCGACAGGCCGTACTGACTCGCGTCGGTTGCCAGTACTAACTCCTCCTTCTCATCATAGAATGCCAACACTTTGTCGGAGATCAGCTCCTTCTTTGACCAGTTAAACGCTTCCTCGCACTCCAGCGACCAATTCCATTTCTCTTGTTTACCTAATTCGTACAACGGTTTTAACTTGTGAGCTCTGTTTTTTAAGAATGCCTCGTAGTAATTTAGTATTCCCAAGAACGATTGTAGCTGTTTTTTATTCCTGGGCGCCGGTGCGTTTGTGATTGCGCGTGTTTTTGTCAGCGATGGTTTTATACCGTTTTTGTCGATCGTAAATCCGAGTACCTCGAGTTTATCTTTTAGAAATTCACACTTGTTTCCGTTTACTCTCAGTCCCGCGGTCTGTAAGCGCTTGAATACTTCGTCTATTGTTCTGCGGTGAGTCTCGTCAGTCGGCCCTGTACAGTATATGTTGTCAATGTATTTCTCTATGTACTGTATATCCCCTAAGATTTCGTCCAGAATCTCTTGGCATTCGCCGGGGCTCGAGGCCACTCCCTCCGGCATTTTCGTGTATCTGAATAGCCCTTTTTGCGTTATAATTGTCAGACAGTCTCTCGACTACTTCGAATTGCATGAATGCATGTTTCAAGTCGATCTGCGACCATTTCTTGCCAATTCCTAGTGTGTTAAAGATTTGCTCTTTTAACGGCATGGGGTGCCGTTTTATGACGAGGCACGGATTTACCGTCAATTTGAAATTACCGCATATTCTCACGGATCCATCATTTTTCAGTACTGGTATTATCGGCGTGGCCCATCTGCTAATCCTAACCGGTTCTAAATTTCCGTTTTCCACTAATCTATCTATTTCTTGTGAAACCTTTTCTCTTAGTGCGAACGGCACGTGATGAGCCTTCAACTGTACCGGTTTGTGATCATCTTTCAATATTAACTCTATTTTCCTGCCCGCATACTTGCCCTGCTCATCTGAAAACACATCCGGAAACTGCTCTTTTACTCGCTTATGTTCAGTATTTTCTTGGTCGTCTATCGAACCAGCAAACGTACTGGGTAACGTTAACGGCCAACACCCGAATTCACTTAGCCATTGTCTTCCAATTAGTATCGGCCCGGTTCCTGGCATGATATAACAAATCAATTGCTTGCGCCTGTTTCTAAATTCTACCTCTACTTCTATCATTCCTATTGGTATCATTTTTATTCCACCGTATGCTCGCAAGGTTAAATTCGGCTCTTTCAGGTTCACGTTTGAGAATTTATCGCGCCATGTTTCTTCCCCCATTGCTGCCACATACGCACCCCCATCGACTTGCATTGCTACCTCTGTGTTATTTATTTTAACTAATACATACATCGGATCCGCACGCTTACTCTCATTGTGTGCCAACAACATGTTTCTGCTATCGCTCGCTACCTCGAAGATCGGGAAAAAATCAGCACGTGAGTTGTGCTCTTCTTCATCTTCTTCTTGCTCTTCCATGAGATTGACCGTTCTTCTGGTGTTCTTCTTGCTCCAACAGGCTGCTTCAAGATGTCCCCTTCGATTGCAAACAGCACACGTCGCCGTCTGCCTGTGTTTACATGCTCGTGCCACATGGTCGTCCTTCATTCCACAACAATAACAGCTATAGCTTGGGCCGCGTTGTCTCGGCATGCTCGTGTTATTGCCGCTATAGTTTCCTCTTCCTCGAATTCCTCCGCGCTGGCCCCCGCGAAAGTTTCTCGCCCCGATGAAATTTACTTCCACGTTCTCGTTGCCGGTTCGCCCTCGATGCTCCGCACTCGCGGCGTTTTCCATTGCAGCCTCTCTCGCCACCGCCAATGTCCGAGCCTCCTCGAACGTTAGCGTATCTGGTTGTCTGAACAACTCGACCTTTGTATCGTGGTCTGTGAGCCCTTGAGCTAATTGATCACGTAATGACATTTCTAGATTTGAAAAGTCACAGTGCAACGCTAGCTGCCGCAACCGCATTACATATGCAGCGACGCTTTCTCCGTCCTCCTGTCTGGCTTGATTGAACTTAGCTCTTTCCATGATGATGCATCGCTTTGGTTGCACATGAGCTTTCATCAACGTATTTATCTGTTCGAACGTCTTATCCTTCGGCTTTGCCGGCGAACATAGGTTTCTGATTATTTTGTACGCCTCTGGACTTATTTTGGTCAACAATATCGGTACTTGTTTGTCTTGTGGTATGTCGTTCGCTTCGAAGAACAGCTCCAGCTGCTCTATATACACTTCCCAATCATCCTTAAGGTCGAAGTCCAGCTTTGTTGACGTTCGAATCATCGCTTTTGTTTGCTCAACTATCGCTGTTGCCGAAACGCTCGATTCTATATTCTCTGTCTCTCCGCTGCCTTCGCCTACCTCGCCTGGTTTTTCAGTATCGCCCGATTTTCGTATTTTCGCGACTAACGCTTTCCTCAAATCATCGATTGAAACCGAGTCACTTTCTTCGACCCCGTATTCCTGTAATTTCTGTAGCACTTGTTGCTTTGTTAGGTTGTACACCCACGACACCTTGATCTTCTTCATACGCACACCTGATTTGCACTATTCTGCACTTCGTTTATCGTTCTCTGCACTACGCTTCGCTTTTAAACCCTGCGCTCTGCACTACTTTATCCTCGTCGCCAATTGTGGTGTTCAATGAATACTCGGGTTTATAATATAATGATAAACTTTATTATGCTGCCGATAGCGTGTACATACAAGCCTGGCTGGACACTCACTGACGACCACTCGTCATGTCAGCTAACTTATTCCGCTATTCGTAGCTGTGGCAACACCTCTCAGTCTAACCACAGCTACGAATACACTACATTGCACGTAATTCGTCCGGATAAACAATTTATAATGATTTTCGTATATCCGAACGAATAATCGTACAGAATTCATCCGGGTATATAATGAATTACGTGTCGACGAACGATTTCCAAGGGTTCTAATATGTATCCGGACGACTAATCGTACGTAATTCATCCGGATATATGATGAATAAAGGTATTTGCATGTATCCGAACGAATAATCGCACGTAAGTCGTCCGGATATACAATTTATGACAGTTGTTATAAGAGTTGGACATGAGGAAATAGTAGGGTGGATTTGGGTCATCTTGCGGTTGTTTTTTGAATAGTTGGGCATGAAGAAATAGTAGGGTGGGTTTGGGTCATCTTGCGGTTGTTTTTTGAATAGTTGGACATGTGGAAATAGTAGGGTGGGTTTGGGTCATCTTGCCGTTGTTTTTTGAATAGTTGGACATGAGAAAATAGTAGGGTGGGTTTGGGTCATCTTGCGGTTGTTTTTTGAATAGTTGGACATGAGGAAATAGTAGGGTGGGTTTGGGTCATCTTGCGTTTTTTTGAATAGGTGGACGTGAGGAAATAGTAGGGTGGGTTTGGGTCATCTTGCGGTTGTTTTTTAAATAGTTGGACATGTGGAAATAATAGGGTGGGTTTGAGTCATCTTGCGGTTGTTTTTTGAATAGTTGGACATGTGGAAATAGTAGGGTGGGTTTGGGTCATTTTGCGGTTGTTTTTTGAATAGTTGGACATGTGGAAATAGTAGGGTGGGATTGGGTCATCTTGCGGTTGTTTTTTGAATAGTTGGACATGAGGAAATAGTAGGGTGAGTTTGGGTCATCTTGCGGTTGTTTTTTGTATAGTTGGGCATGTGGAAATAGTAGGGTGGGTTTGGGTCATCTTGCGGTTGTTTTTTGAATAGTTGGGCATGTGGAAATAGTAGGGTGGGTTTGGATCATCTTGCGGTTGTTTTTTGAATAGTTGGACATGAGGAAATAGTAGGGTGAGTTTGGGTCATCTTGCGGTTGTTTTTTGAATAGTTGGGCATGTGGAAATAGTAGGGTGGGTTTGGGTGATCTTGCGGTTGTTTTTTGAATAGTTGGGCATGTGGAAATAGTAGGGTGGGTTTGGGTCATCTTGCCGTTGTTTTTTGAATAGTTGGACATGAGAAAATAGTAGGGTGGGTTTGGGTCATCTTGCGGTTGTTTTTTGAACAGTTAGACATGAGGAAATAGTAGGGTGGGTTTGGGTCATCTTGCGATTATTTGAATAGTTGGACATGTGGAAATAGTAGGGTGGGTTTGGGTCATCTTGCGGTTGTTTCTTGAATAGTTGGACACGTGGAAATAGCAGAGTGGGTATGGGTCATCTTGCGATTGTTTTTTGAACAGTTGGACATGAGAAAATAGTAGGGTGGGTTTGGGTCATCTTGCGGCTGTTTTTTGAATAGTTGGACATGAGGAAATAGTAGGGTGGGTTTGGGTCATCTTACGGTTGTTTTTTGAATAGTTGGGCATGTGGAAACAGTAGGGTGGGTTTGGGTCATCTTGCGGTTGTTTTTTGAATAGTTGGGCATGTGGAAATAGTATTTTTATCCAATTATTCAAATACATGTCCAACTATTCAAAAAACAACCGCAAGATGACCCAAACCCACCCTACTATTTCCTCATGTCCAACTATTCAAAAAACAACCGCAAGATGACCCAAACCCACCCTACTATTTCCTCATGTCCAACTATTCAAGAAACAACCGCAAGATGACCCAAACCCACCCTACTATTTCCTCATGTCCAACTATCCAGAAAATAGCCGCAAGATGACCCAAACCCACCCTACTATTTCCTCATGTCCGACTATTCAAAAAACAACCGCAAGATGACCCAAACTCACCCTATTATTTCCACATGTCCAACTATTCAAAAAACAACCGCAAGATTGCCCAAACCCACCCTACTATTTCCACATGCCCAACTATTCAAAAAACAACCGCAAGATGACTCCAACCCACCCTACTATTTTCTTATGTCCAACTATTATAACAACTATCATAAATTGTATATCCGGACGAATCACGTGCGATTATTTGTTCGGATACATGCAAATACCTTTATTCATCATATATCCGGATGAATTACGTACGATTAGTTATCCGGATACATATAACAACTATCAGAAATTGTATATTCGGATGAATTACCTGTGAGTATTCGTCCGGATATACTATACGGAAACCATTATAAATTGTATTTCCGGACGAATTACATGCGATTACTCGTCCGGATACATGCAAATACCTTTATTTCTTATGTATCCGTATGAAATACGTACGATTAGTCGTCCGGATACATATTAGAACCCTTGGAAATCGTTCGTCGATACGTAATTCATTATATACCCGAATGAATTCTGTATGATTATTCGTTCGGATATACGAAAATCATTATAAATTGTATATCCGGAAAAATTACGTGCGATTATTCGTCCAGACATTTATAGCTGCCAGGTGTATTTTCGGAGGGAGTTTCAATATACCATCATACTATAAAAAAATTAATTGAAAAAAAAATAACCTCATTTTGGACAAATATCCGGACGAATAATACCGGACGCGTATTTGTCCGGGTGTCCGGACGATTAGACACAGCCTAATTTTAATGCCAGCCTGGTAATATAAATAATTCAATGTTTTTAAATCGAATAGATATACACATTTTTTATACACAATCGAGATCATGATTGCGCTGAAAAGTAAACTCAACCGCTTCGGCCAATGCTCGAGGTTATATTAGAATCTAGTGTAAAAGCTACAACGATCCAATATTTTATTTATTCATTTTTTGGAAAAACAACAATCAAACAAACCTTCAAATAATATTATTTGTTTCAAACAAACGATTGCGAATTGATTGGCGTTTGAAAAAATCAAATTAGACAAAATTTCAAAAATTTGCGGCCAACTTAACGCCCTTTTTTGTTTCGTTTGTTTGATAAAAAAATATGATCAAACAAACGTTTTAATTAATCAAACAATCACAAACTATCGACAAACAATCATTATAAATTTAAAAAAATGCAAAAGTCAAAATCGAGCGGCTAATTTTATATAGCTGCTGCACTTACGTGATGTGCACGTCGCTCACTAGCGTCGCCTCCTACCGGGAAAAATCAAAACTAATTTTACAAATACGTGTTTCTTTATTTTATTATAATAATTAATTGCTCTTTATGAGAAAATGAATTATTAGGAATTAGATAAAACGAAATAGCGAATAAGTAAGCAAAAAAGGATACAAAATTCTCCACTAGATAATTTTATTTGTACGAAACGAGTGGATCAACGACGTCTGCGCATGCGCGTGGCGACAGTACTAGGGAGTTGACGAATCAGAAAGAAGTTTTAATTATTTTTTTTAATTATTAATAACTTTTGAGAGACCCTATCATTGGGGATAAAAATGGGAATAATCGATGACTGAAAAATGAAAGAGAAATAAGAAATTATAAAATTCGAAAAAAAATATAAAATTGAGAAGTTAAGGCGTCTTCTCACTTTGGAAATTTAAAAAAATCGATTTTTTTTTTTTTTTAAATTTTGAAAGTACATATCTTCAAAAATGTCATCTCGAAATTTCATAAAGATCGGACGAGTCTAACTACATTTTTTGGCGACCGTTAGGTGACTACCTGAGAGTACCCGGCGATCCCTTTCACGCCGCTCGGACGGTCCCTGTATATCTGACTCTATACAATTGAATAGCCGTGTTCTTTTGTTAATGTAGTACCCCTTGCTTAGGTATATTCTGTTTTCGGGTCTATACTCATGTAATAAGACCTTAACACGTGCATTTTTCAAAAGAAAATCACTCGGCAACGATGCTAAACTGTTATTTCATCAGTCTAATTTGAAACTTCGTAACGGCAACATCTCTGCGCTCAGGATTGTTATAATGGATAAAAAGACTTCGCAACAAAGTGCCACGTGGCGACGTCCAAGTTCGAAATCTAAAAAAAGAAAATTTCGTGGAGTGCTTCCACACCAGTCTGAAGCAGATACGAGTCATGCTAGTGCGAGTGCAGCAATATTAAAAAAATCGGACGATACAAGTTTCGATGTACACATCGATCCAACGGCTGGATATAGTATTATTCAGTTTTTTCTTGTTTTTTCTACATTACAACAATATGTGAAGTGTAAAGTTTGTAACAAAGATGTTTCAAGAAACATCATCAAGAAAAACCGTGGAAATTGCTTGCCAAACAGCGGCATGCATTTATAACGAAGGGCTACAACCTGTTTTAAAAATTTTGGAGGTGATGGGTGTCAAACTAGGCCCTATCGCCGTTCAATACGCCGAGAAACGCGACAGTGATCGCGTACGCGTAGGGAACCGCCGCAGCTCTAACGCTTCAAAAGAGACTAGGTCGAGACGAAGGGAAGCTACTTTGGACGAACACACCTTCTACGAAGAATCGGAAGGTCCATTGTATGGAGCAGGCATCGCTGATTAACCCGAGGTAAGGTTTTTTCATGATTTTTCTGCAACCAAAACTTTAAACGCAGTTATCTCAAAACAAGGTTTTTCGGTGCTTTGTTGATGAAATTTCGGAAACTATCCGGCCGATTGTCATGAAATTTGAATGACATATGCTTCATAGTTATGGCTATAGCGCATATCATCAGATTTTTTAAATTTTGATTTTAAGAATTTTTTTTTTACAAAAAACTGCAAAAAAATCGTGGTTTTTTTTTACTTTTTCGAAAAACGTGCGCCATTTTGTTATTTTCGCGAATATCAAAAATCTGATGATATGCGCTATAGCCACTGACATACTGAATCTAAAACAGTTTTATTTTTTTGTTTCAGACGACCCGTCTCGGAGATACCATCAACAAGCCACGACCATAACATTTTTACACGGGTTTTTCAATGCTACTGATGTATTATAATAATTGTTTAAAAAAATAAAATAAAAATTTTTTCATGTACTTGAAAGATGTGTTTATTACATAGGATCCGTTTTATCCCATAATTTTAAGCAAAAATCCTCGAAAAAAAATCGCAAAAACAGCCTATTTTTGAGGCGTTTAAAGTGAGAAGATGCCTTAATTATTCTCGCACATGCGCGATGTGAACTGGCCTTGAGCCGAGCCAATCGGGCCTTGCGTAGCAACAAGGAGGGCCAATAAGCGAATTTAGAAGCCAGACTTTGGTTCGAGATTATTTTACGGAGCAACCGATGCTCAAGTTATTTTTAGACGGTATTATTATTATGATTCCTTTGTTTCGAACAGTATAAAAGAGCGTGAATCAGAGGCATCGAGAGCTCATTCCCAGCTCACTCTCAGCTAATACCTGACTCTGAAAAGAGACTAGTAAGCTAGCTCACGACAAGCATTGTTGGCTTATTCTGGATAGAGACACTAAACTCTTAGCGCCAAATTATTCTCGAGTTTCATAACCAGCTCAACTACCTTTCCTAAATTTTCCTATACACCGGTGACGGGGTAGTTCGGCTCCGTTCTATCTCTGCAGCTGGTGTATACCCAATATTTCTATTTCCTCCAAATTTATCCTTTTCAGGTGACGGCGTCGTTCGGGTTCGTTCGATTCCTGCAGCCGGTTTAGGATAAATTACCGATTGGTGACGGGGTAGTTCGGCTTCGTTCTATCCCTGCAGCCAATTACCTATCCTTTAAGGGGTACTGGTGACGGAGTTGTTCGGGTTCGTTCAATTCCTGCAGCTGGTATTCTAACCTCCTATCAAATTCATTATTCCTTTACCTAATAAAAAGAAAAAGAAAATATAGCTGGCTGGGATTGGAGATTATTAAATTATTGTTATTATTATTATTAAACTGAATGATTGAAATTTGAATTTAAAATAACCAGAATGAGTCACCAGGACATTTTGTCTGAATAATTAAGATATAACAAAACAAGCGAAATTACAGAATTAAATGAACAATCAAGAAATAAAACGTTGAGAGTAATCGAAGTCAAGAATTTCCTTTGTCCAAAATAGTTCAATTATTGTAAAATTATATCGAGTCACGGACTAAGGTTGTTATTATTGTATAGAGCCTCTGTAAAGTTTAATTGACTATTTTGGAAAAATTAATCAGAAAAGATTGTCATTTTTATTGTTTTTGAGCGCCGAATCTATTATTTCCCATTCTATTGTAAAGAAAGACACCAAACCGCTAATAATTGATGAAATAATAATAAAAGAACAAATATCATTGTTTCCGTGAAAAGAAATGATCCACGCGAATAAAGTAATAGAAGAAAATACGCGAGATAAATAAAAATTGTCTTTATTTGAACAAAGTTTGTTGTACAACAAAAATCATCTTTGTGTTATTTTGAATAAATGTTATTATTCTTTTGTTAAAATCAAATCCCTGCCTTTTCTCGCTTTCTTTCATACCTGCTCCTTACTATTAAGAAGCTCGAACTCATGCGTAGCGGCGTGTTCCATAAAAACGTACCGTTACAATATCGATACCATTTATTCGGACTTTCTATTGCTAACTTTGTCAAAATAGGAATTATAATCCTGTTAATTCGTTCTACTTGACCATTTCCCCTAGGTATTCCTGTGGTAATTGTAACATGATTGATTTTTTCTTCAATACAATATTCTTTAAACTGTTTTGAAGTGAACGCTGTTCCTCGATCACTCACAATTCGCTCTGGATTACCGAAAATTGATTGTTGTATTTTCAATTTCGTAATTACTTCTATTGAATTAGTTGTTTTTGTAGGGTAAAGCCACACAAATTTTGAAAATCCATCAACAACTACAAATAAATATTTGTAAAATTTCGATGTCGTATTCATAGGTCCTAAATGATCAACATGGTATGTTGACAATGGAACATCTCCTTTAGAAATTGGTATTAATTCTCCTTCTTTTTTTCCTTTCTTCTTTTCAGCCATAATGCATGATATGCAACAACTAATAAATTTTTCGAGTTTTTCTTTTAATTTTGGAATATAAAATTCTTCTTTAATACGCTCCATCATTTTCCTTACTCCAAAATGTCCATTCTCATGAATTTTTCGTATGATTTCCATATGCATACTATTGGGTAATACAATGATTTTCTTGTCTCCTATTTGTTTTTTCAATATTCCGTTTTCTATTAAATAATCTTCGTATGATTCTTTCATCAGAATTTGTTTCATTACTTGTAATCGCTCATCCTCATCCTGTTGTTTTTGAATAGTTAGAGTAACGGTATCATTCAAAATCATAATAGGATATCTACTAAGGGCGTCGACATGTTTAAGACGTTGACTAGTACGATGTTCGATCGTATAGTTAAATCCTTCTAGAAACAATGCCCATCTCGCAACCTTTGGTGCTATATCTTTTTTATCCAATGTCTTACGAAAAGCTTCACAATCGGTAACAATTTTAAACGGAATTCCTTGTAAATAAACACGAAATTTCTTTATTGCAGTAATTACTACAATCGCTTCCAATTCATATGAACTTAATTTTTGCTCAGTATCTGATGTTTTTCTACTCATAAAATACACTGGATGGAATGTATCATCAGCTGTATCTTTTTGCAATAATGTTGCTCCATATCCAAATTTACTGGCATCTGTATGAAGTTCAGTGATTGCATTTTGATCGTAAATCCTTAACACTGGTTCTGTAGTCAGAATCTTTTTCAATTCGTTAAAAGCATACTCTTGCGTTGGTCCAAACTCAAATTTTTTATCACCTTTTAACAGATCAGATAAAGGACGTGCAATCAAAGCATAATCCCTTACGAATTTTCTGAAATATCCCGTTAATCCCAAAAAGCTCTGAATATCTTTTCGACTTTGTGGTCTTGGATAACCACAAACGGCTTTAATCTTGTGGTTTGATGGTTTTATCAAACCTCCCTCAATAACATGTCCAAGATATTCAACTCGTTTTTCCATAAATTGACACTTCTTCCAATTAATAGATAAACCTCGTTCTGCTGCAACTTTCAAAACCTCTTGAAGATTATTGAATGCTTCCACTTTATCCTTCCCTGGTACAATAAGATCGTCCATATATGTCAGAACTACTTCTTGTCTATTGAGATCTTGAAATACCTCATCAACAAATCTTAAAAAATTTGTTGGACTATTGGATAAACCGAAAGGCGTTTTGAGAAATTCGTATTGACCACTGGGAGTTACAAAAGATGTATACTTTTGACTTTCTTTTTCCACCGGAACGTGAAAATATCCATTTTTCAAATCCAATACTGAAAAAAATCGAGCTCTTGCCAAATTGTCAATACAGTCTTCAATCAGTGGCATTGAAAATTGATCACGTATTATTTTTTTGTTCAATTGACGATAATCTTTACAAACTCGATAAGACCCATCTTTTTTCGTTACAATAACTACTGCACTCGAATATGTGCTACGACTAGGTCTTATTATTCCCTCTTTTAACCAATCATCGACTTGATCTTGCAATACTTGTTTTTCTTGCACCGACAATCGACTTGGTTTTGACCTTACTGGTTCGTCGTTAGTTAATATTATTTTAGTTTCAATATTTGTTCATACCTGCTTGTTTGGTTTATATTCTGCAATTAATTTCTGAATTTTTTCTTTATATTTTCCTTGTAAATCAATTTCTATTTGATCTACGTAGTTTATCATTGATAATTCTTTAATAAATATTCCTTCATTGTCTTCTTCCGTATTAAGGTATTCTTCAACTTCACAACGATCTGATTCTTCGTTTTTCTTTGATGCCTTTCGTATCGTTATTTGGCCTCCATCTATATTAATATGCATTTGTTTCTGTATATCTTTCCCCAATAACATTTTTGAATCCATTACTTCTTTGGATACCACATATACTTCATTATTATAAATCTCTCTGTCAATTATTATTTGAGCATCAAATACCCCAATTGCTTTACTTTCTGCGTTTCCAAATCCTTTAAATACACGATTAATCGTTTTTAGAACCGTTCCACCAATTCGAGTAAATTCATCAATTTTTAATAACGTTTTATAACTGCCAGTATCGAGCAATGCTGGTATCTTTACACCATTTATTTGGGTCATTACCATACCATCTTCTACCATTACACAATTTACGCGATCACTACGTTTATCTAAATTGATTTTTTTCTCGCATTTACTTGAAATGTGTCCAAATTGACCACATTTAAAACATTTTGGACCTTTTTCTTTGTGAGGACACATTTTGACCGCGTGATCCGTTTCTCCACACGCAAAACAATGGATTTTTTTTGTTATTAACTGTTTCGTATTTTTCTTTTCTTGCTCTGATTTACTTTTTGTCTCGTCTCTAATGCTTGATTTTTTTCGACCTATTTTCTCACACATTCGATCATAAATTTCTAAATTTTTCTTCAATTCAACCATTGTTTGTGCCGTATATAAAATTTGTTTATTAGCTTCGAAATCTTGTATGCCATCGATAATATACTGTATTACAGCTTCATTTTCCACGGATCCCTGACTTGCAATCGTCTGCATCGCATAAACATATTGTCTCATTGTTTCATTCGATTTTTTCTTTCGTTTTTGTAGTTGGTCATGAATATTTGCGCTATTAATTTCGATTTTAAATTCATCAATAAGACATTGTTTGAAATGTGACCATGACATAAGACTTGACTCTAATGTGATGAATTCTTTAGCGGATCCTTGCAATATTTTTTTTCCATACATCAATTTTTGAAGTTCATTCCAATGTAATAATTTACCCATATCCTCAAAATCAGAAATCCATTTATGAATCGACATTTTATCATCACCCGTAAAGAATGGAATACTACCTTCTACATCCTTAATGGTAAAAGTATTTGCTATTAAATTTGATTGTATCCTTTCAACTGGTGTGATTTGTCTTTCTTCATTCAGTTCGGTGAGATAAGATCGAGTTTGACAATTTCTATCTTGATGCATTCGCGAATTTCTCATTTCACAATGAATCTGTGCTTGAGTTTGAAATGTTTTCCTGATTGGTATGTTATTTTCTTCATCTTGATTATCATCTTGCTCTTCTCCATCTGATTGATAATTGTTATTCTCAATAACAATTGCTTGTTTCAGTCGTTGTTGTAATACGTCTCTTCTTCCCAACGTTGGTAAATTGCGTTTATTTAATTCTTTCCGTAATCCTGTTATCCTCATTCTTTCAATTTGTAATACTGAAGATGGATCACTACTCAAATTATTATTCAATGGTATTGGTGAAATTTGTTCTACATCTGCATTATTTTGTTGTGCATTATTTCGATCCATACCACTATCAATAACACTGTCAGGAAAGATCGCATTTTCGTTGATACTGTCATCCATATGTTTACGTTTATATCTTGTGTTCACTCCACTTGAATCTATTCTTGACATTATGAACTCCAAAACTTGTTCAAACACCCAAATTATTTGATAATTCTACAAATACATTTCTTACTTTTTTTTTTTAAATTGATGTGCGTTTGTCTCTTGTGTATCACTCGATTAAAATTCACATGTGTAATACCTATATTCAATCTGGATAAAATCATCGACAACTGTATGTAACATCATACATGTGACAACTTTCACTACGTATTCTCAACTTTTCGATTAATCACAGACGTAATATTTTCCTCTAAAGTATTACACACTTTTGACTTGCAACTTTTCAACTTTATTTCTTCATAAGATGATGTACACAATATCCAATCACAATAATTTTTAATGTCTCTTTTCATTCGTTTAATTTTTTGTTCGGCTTCGATCCCGGCTGAGCCCCCATTTGTAGGATTCGTTTCCGAAACCGCGAATGAAAATGAATGTTAATAACTTTTATTTAATACAAATATAATTATTTATTTGACGAAGTATACAAAATACGTCTTGTTCATACAACTTCGTGAAATCAACAACCTTTCCGTCGTTAAGCAACTTTCTTCTTCTTTTTTAATTTCTTAACCGACATTCTTATTTTATTACATCCTCTATTTAGTAGGCATTGAATAATATTTTTAATTTCATCCTACATATAATATATCCGGTTTATTATATAATATGTATAATATATTTATATATGCAAATATATAGATATATCTATAGATATATCTATGCCAAAGCCTTCGTGAAACTAAAATTTAAGGTTAGCAAAAAATAATATGAAAAAAATCGGCTGACTTCACATAAAATGTTTTTTTAATATTTTTATAAGGTAGGGTGGAGATTGCCAGAATAATCAACTTCAGACCGTACGAAAGTGACTAGGGCTCAAGAGCCCAGCCTAACGTGAGAGAATGCTTATACATGCGGAGCACAGATGTCGCAACGGTTACTTTCGTCGATAATTCGCCGTTTACAGATTTGGTGACAGTGGTTCTCAACTAAATAGAGATATCCGAATACGAGACTTGTTTTTAATGTAAGCGACGTTATTCCTTCGCAAATGATCATTTTGGAGGGCTTGTTCTTAATTTTTATTATTAAAAGGATTATACATAGCAATAATCTGGAGCGATTAGCTTACTTTGACAATAATTAATATATATTAATAAGTAAATGAACAGAATAAGAAAAAATGGAGCTATGATTAAGAATAATAATAATAATAATAATAATCATTTTACTATTATTCAATATCAATAATTATAATAAATGTTGTTATAAATGTTTTATTTCTTTATTTATTATATTTAATACTACATTTTTGTTCCAACGTATGACGGAACAAACGAGGAGAGGGGGAAGGGTGCACGGAATACTCAAGTATTATGTGCACGTACATATTTGTAAGATTCTTAGATCAATTTTTCAATGAATAAATAACAACAAATTGTACTGACATCTGGCTTTTGCTATTTTGTTTCAACATACTTTATCAGAACAATGACTGCTGGGTTTCAGCTCTCAATATCTAATAATAAAAAGATAATTATTTATTTAAAATAAAGCTGGAAAGTTGAAAACATATATTAATATATAGATATACAAAGCTGCTTGCCCAAAGCGGAACATTATAGAAATTTCGTGGATGACTGTTTTAATTTTGATAGCAACGCGGCTATTGTTGTTAAATATTAAGAAACATTTTAAACCACAGTTTTCTACTCCGTAAAACCTCAAATAAAATGTCCAGCGGCCCTGATAAGCATGTACCATTTTCCGCCATTAATTTTCAAATACATCCGTAGCAGAATGAGTAAGAGCTAGACTCACATCCCGAAGGTGGTGAGATCGATTCCGCCCTCGGACAACTTCTTTTATTAATGTAACGAATTCGAATAAATAGTAATATGCGAATAATTATTTTTCATTAAATTATTAAAGAAATGAATTATTATTAACTGATTATTATTAATTATTGATTTTTTTATGCTCCTTTCATGTAGTTAGATATGCGAATAATTGATTCTGTATTCAATTTTTTGACAAATCTAATTATTCGTATAACCAATATGAAATACAATGTAACGCAGAGCAAAAATGAATATGTGCCTATTTTACATTGTACTAATAAATGATTATATTGTTATTAAATATTCAGAAAAATTCCACTTCTAGACTACTAAATTAATTTTAGACTAATATACAGACGAGACTAGACCAACAAGAATTGAAAAACGTACTAAATTTACAAAAAGCGTACTAACATACTAAATACTTTAAAACCGTATTAAATTAAATACAATCTAGTACATGTTTAAATAAATACTTATATTGTTGTTGAATATTCAGAAAAATTTAACTAGTAGACTACTAGACTAATTGTAGACTAATAGAATAGTAGACTAGGCTAGACTCATAGATTTAGTACAATCAAGAACATTTTAAGGTGTTTAATACGTCGGTACATATTTTATAAATCTAATACGTTTATTAGTTTCTATTAATCCACTTTAGTCTATTAGTCTATTAGTTTAATAGCGAAATTTTTCTTAATATTTAACAACAATATAATTGTTTAATTCGAATAATTGAATAGAATCAATTATTCGCATATCTAACTATATGAAAGAAACACCAGAAAATAATAATTAGAAATAATAATTTATTTATTTAATTATTAAAGAAAAATAATTATTCGCACATTACTATTTGTTCACATTCGTTACATTATAAAAAAAAAAGTTGCCCGAGGGTGGAATCGATCTCACCGCCTTCGGGATATGAGTCTAGCTCTTGCTCATTCTGTTGCGGATGTATTTGAAAACTATTGGTGGAAAATGGTACATGCTTATCAGGGCCGCTTGACATTTTATTTGAAGTTTTACGGAGTAGAAAACTGTGGTTTAAAATTTTTCTTAATATTTAACAACAATAGCCTCGTTGCTATCAAAATTAAAACAGTCATCCACGGAATTTATATAATGTCCCACTTCGGGTAAGCAACTTTGTGTAGGGTAAAATACTCAGTCGCCTGCCATGTACCAGTAGTCGGTCTCTGTCCATACTCTGTATGAGTGGGAAGAGTGCCGAAGACATCTTCCACGCTCTTCCCACTCATACAAGGCCGACTACTGGTACATGGCAGGCGACTGGGTGTTTTACCCTATCTATATATTAATATTTGTTTTTCAACTATCCAGCTTTATTTTAAATAAATAATTATCTTTTTATTATTAGATATTGGAAGCTGAAACCCAGCAGTCATAGTTCTGATAAAGTATGTTGAAACAAAATAGTAAAATACAGATGTCATTACAATTTGTTATTATTTATTCATTGAAAAATTGATCTAAGAATCTCATTATTGATATTGAATAATAGAAAAATGATTATTATTATTATTATTATTATTATTCTTAATTATAGCTCCATTTTTTCTTATTCTGATAATTTACTTATTAATATATATTAATTATTGTCAAAGTAAGCTAATCGCTCCAGATTATTGCTACGTATAATCCTTTTAACCCATTAACGTCGAAGAATCGTGTTTTTTTTTCTCATTTTCAAGCTAGATTCTTATCATCGAAAAAAAATCATTTGCAAATAAAAAATATGTTCCCTTGTACTTTCGAGTGTCCCCTTTCCGAATCCGGAGTCAAAATTGAGTTTTGTCCATTAGAAAAAAAAATATGGCCGTTTTTAAACAAAAAAAACCGAAAAAATCGAAGACATTTTTTTTCAATATTTTTTTTCTCATTGAAGACGCGCGAGGACCCCCCCTTTTTCTTCAATCATGAGTGCACAAAATAGTTGTAGTTTAAGGGGACCGTATGGTCTAGAAATTTGAAAAAATCGATTTTTTTTTTTTTCGATATGTCGAAAGTATAGTATCTCAAGAATATACTGTGAAATTTTCATGCGGAAATTCTCAATATTACAGCTTCTACAGCCCATAACGCAGGTAGAGAGCGGTCCGCGACACGAAAACGTTCAAAGCCTTATTGGACACAAAGCCTTACGGGGATGATTTTTTAGTTTGCAAAAAAGAATGTGTTTTGCATGTTAAAAAACGTTTGTACAAACGTGCTGTTGATGCGAAAAAAAAACATGCACAAATAAAGAAAGCAACAAAGAAATTGACAGAAAAAGAAGAGGGAAAAAAGACACAGCGGAAATCGATAAATAAAACACCGAAGCGTCAACAATTGACGAATAAATTATTGCAAGAGCTGTCAACTTATTACGGTCTAGCAATTAGACGTAATTCAGATTCGACTGAAGGGATGAGAAGTGAAATATGGGCAGCATATTATCACAAAATTTCAACAGATGAAAATCCGCAACACTCGTACTGTCCTCCAGGTTCCGAATCGTGGTGCAAGTGGCGTCAAAGTGAGGCTGCAGGTACTTTAGACACCTACGAGCACCCACCTGCTCTGTGCGATGAAGCACAAGAGATATTAAAACCAATTTATGAAGAATTGACAGCAGAGACTTTATTGGAAAGGTGTATTGGCAGTAATACGCAGAACAATAACGAAAGTTTCAATGCTTGCGTGTGGCACCTTGCGCCGAAACATCTGTTTGCCGGAAAAAAAATCATTGATATTGCCACTCACATTTCCGCTTGCATATTCAATGAAGGATTTGCATCCCTATTGAAAATAATGGAGACCATGGGCATAACAATCGGGCCACAAGCGGAGCAACTAGCGCAAAACCGAGACGAGCTGCGAGTATCGAGCGCCAACCGTAGGAGCACGGACAACTCCAAAGAGGCTCGGACAGCTCGAAGAAATGAAAGGAGTGAGGAAATCTTGAATTATGAACGTTCCGAAGGAATCCTATATGGTGCCGGAATCGCGGATTAACTGTAAGTATTCAAAATTTGCTCAATTTTTGAAAATATCTGTACCTCAAACTTTAAACTCATTTATCTCGAAACGACTTTTTTCGGCACTGCGCAGGTGAAAACAAAAAAACTATTCAACCGAATCACTTGAAATTTGGATATGTTGTTCACAACATGTATGGCTATCGTCGGAACTACAATCATAATTTTATTTAAATAATTTCTTATTGTTTATACTAAAAAACTAGTGAAAAAAAACCAGATTTTACGAATTTTTTTTCAAAAGCGCGCCATTTTGTCAATTTTTAATTTTTTCGATTTGTTCTAGTCCCGACCATAACTGCACTCTTTCTGATTAAGAATCTTCTTGAATTTTGTGTTTCAGATGAGTAGAAGTCTCGGATCGATCTTCACCGTCCGGGTCGGATTTTTCGAGAGGGTCGTCTTCAATGCCAATTATATGATAATAAACACTGTTTTTAAAATTAAAAAAAAATTTTTTTGTATACTTAATAAAGGTAGTAATAAACCCGAAAAGTTAAAACATCGATTTTTAAATTTTTTAAGGCAAAAAAAAAATCGTGAAAATAGGTGAAATTTTCGTGCTCTAGACCATACGGTCCCCTTAAGAATATATTTTTTTTAATTTGTCGACATTGACATTTTCACCCCCAAAATGGCGCTTTTCATCCCTTCAGCAGGAAGACAATTTTCACTCTCGGTGCCCGACAAAAAAAATATTCAAATCTTAACGAAAATTGGTATCCCGGGGTTTTCAAGGTCGCTGATTACGATTCCGCCCTCAAAATTCCAAAATCCAGAATGGCGGATCCAATATGGCAGACCCAAATTCAAAAACTTACTTGAATCGGATGAAATGTGGCACTCGGGGGTTTTCGAGGTCGCTGATTACAAATCTGCCCTCAAAATTCGAAAATTCAAAATGGCGGACCCGAATTCAAAAACTTACTTGAATCGGATGAAATGTGGCACTCGGGCGTTTTCGAGGTCGCTGATTACAAATCTGCCCTCAAAATTCGAAAATTCAAAATGGCGGATCCAATATGGCGGACCTAAATTCAAAAACTGTATGAATCGGATGAAATGTGGCACTCGGGGGTTTTCGAGGTCCTTGATAACGAATCTGGCATCATCATTTCAAAATTCAAAATGGCGGATGCAATATGGCGGACACCTTCCCGTTAACACCCAGTTATTATCTAACGTTTATTGAAGAATTGACAACTTTATATATTGACAAATTGACAAATTTATAGAAATTCATCACTCCGCATTACTCAACGGATAAACTTATAATTCCTTATTCTACTTAAGAGTATTACCCAGAGAATTACTTAAGAGCATTACCCAGAGAAAACGACATGGACGTGGTAGAAATCCTTTCTCCTTTGGGGTGCTTGATTTGAGTGAGTCCCCTTGCCTCTCACTTTTTGGGGTGCTTGATTCGAGTGAGTCCCCTTGCCTCTCACTTTTTGGGGTGCTTGATTTGAGTGAGTCCCCTTGCCTCTCACTTTTTGGGGTGCTTGATTCGAGTGAGTCCCCTTGCCTCTCACTTTTTGGGGTGCTTGATTCGAGTGAGTCCCCTTGCCTCTCACTTTTTGGGGTGCTTGATTCGAGTGAGTCCCCTTGCCTCTCACTTTTTGGGGTGCTTGATTCGAGTGAGTCCCCTTGCCTCTCACTTTTTGGGGTGCTTGATTTGAGTGAGTCCCCTTGCCTCTCACTTTTTGGGGTGCTTGATTCGAGTGAGTCCCCTTGCCTCTCACTTTTTGGGGTGCTTGATTCGAGTGAGTCCCCTTGCCTCTCACTTTTTGGGGTGCTTGATTTGAGTGAGTCCCCTTGCCTCTCACTTTTTGGGGTGCTTGATTCGAGTGAGTCCCCTTGCCTCTCACTTTTTGGGGTGCTTGATTCGAGTGAGTCCCCTTGCCTCTCACTTTTTGGGGTGCTTGATTCGAGTGAGTCCCCTTGCCTCTCACTTTTTGGGGTGCTGGATTCGAGTGAGTCCCCTTGCCTCTCACTTTTTGGGGTGCTTGATTTGAGTGAGTCCCCTTGCCTCTCACTTTTTGGGGTGCTTGATTCGAGTGAGTCCCCTTGCCTCTCACTTTTTGGGGTGCTTGATTCGAGAGAGTCCCCTTGCCTCTCACTTTTTGGGGTGCTTGATTCGAGTGAGTCCCCTTGCCTCTCACTTTTTGGGGTGCTTGATTCGAGTGAGTCCCCTTGCCTCTCACTTTTTGGGGTGCTTGATTCGAGTGAGTCCCCTTGCCTCTCACTTTTTGGGGTGCTTGATTCGAGTGAGTCCCCTTGCCTCTCACTTTTTGGGGTGCTTGGTTGTAAATGCGCCCTTTGCTTATCCCCGAAGCCTGATTACGTGTTTCGCTTTCATACAAGCACTATAGAAGTAAGCATTACAATCCTTACAGTACGTATATGTTCTTATTGGACAGATTGAACAACGAGCTTGTTTGCTGTGACGGAAAGTATCGTGTGCTTTGTTCCGTTTTAGTTTTCCCCTCTCTAAGTAATATTTAGCAATCGAAATTGCGAATTGCTTTGAACCAATTTTTTTTGTTTTATCTCCAGTTGCGTTGAAAATCACGACTGAGTTCACAATGGCGGCCTGTATAAATCTAATAAAGACGACCCATGTCCATTTTTTTGAACGGATACTTGGAAGCAAGTTGTTGCAATGTCCATCGTGAACGTCTACTCCGCCCATGAATTTATTGTAGAGATGAAATGCTTGTGGAAACGGAATCTCAATTTTTGAATGTGCACTCGAGCTAAATCTCTTAGACGGTAATAGAGGAGTCACCCCTGCAGCGGTAGAAGCGATCGAAACTGGTTTCGAGTCTACGATAGTTATGTAGTTTATTCCGCTGTTTTGATCATGCTTTACAACATACGTACCTCGTGGAGACTTTTTGTCGATTACATTTTTTTCTTTGACTCGATTTTCTCTTATAGTTCCTGTACATTGTAAACTTTACTTTTTCAAATGTACTAGGAGATCGAAATTCGTAAAAAAATTATCGCAGTAAAGATGGAACTGAGATATCTTCTTAGGAGGGATAGATTTGAGAAATGGATCCAATAATTGCATCACTACACGAGAACCTAGAGCACATTTACCCAATTTATCTCCAATTGATGAATTTTTTCCACAATATAAATCGAGATTCAACAGGTATCCATCGGCGGTGCAAAGACCCCAAAATTTTAGTCCGAATCGTATGGGTTTTCCCCGGATAAACTGTTTTAGCGATGTTCTTGCATATGATTTGGCCATCATTTCGTCAACAGATAACGCAGTCTTCCACAAGCCAAACTGACGAATATTTCTCTGAAATAATTGTAGTAATTTACGAACGCGCCATGCCTTATCACTGGGATCATTGTCTTTAGGCATCGAATACTTTAATTCTGATTTGATTTTCTCAAATGTATCGCGTTGCATTGCAGAAGAAACCACCTCACATAATAAGAAGGGATCAGATGACCAATAGTCTCTTTGAGATTTTCTTTTATTGAACGAGCTTACAATGATGATGCCAATGAAAGTATTCAAATCATCCAACTGCAATTCAAACCCATTCTCTTTACATGAGTCAATAATGTATGTTTTCATTTCCATGCAGAAAAACTTTTCAAACAGTTGTATCGGCTCACTTTTT
>OZ022421.1:12428670-12632359 GCA_963989365.1 Rhimphoctona megacephalus | reverse complement strand
GCCACACTGTATGTTTCTCGAACCACTGATATTCATTTTTATTCATTATTATTTTTATTCGTTCAAATAATCGTTACCTCCATCTGTCTTCAACAGTGTTGTGAACACATATTTTATCCTTCCTTTTTCATCAGATGTTGCGAAGCTGAGATTCTTTCAGTTATTTCAAGTTTATTCTCAAAAATTTAATTGATATTATCGCATGTTAAAGCTCGTTCAAATACATGTAACGCGATTGAAACAAATCCATTAATTTCCTGTCGTATGATAAAACACTCTTTCCCCGGCCCATAAGTAGATGTTCTCGCGTTCATTTTGAATACACAGCATGAATGGGCCACGGCCATTGAGAAACGTACGGCAGCCTACGCATCTACAGGATTACGTTCGTAACTACGAGACCACTGCTTCATCGGAGGAATGCGGCAACGCCTCAACCGAGCTGCCTCGAGGAGACAATCACAGTGGTCCAACAATGCAAGAGACCGTTTCGGAAATACAACGCGCAATGGAAAGCCTCGACTAGGAGATATATCAATCGACATTTGCTGAATACGAACAACGAAACAATGTGCTTTATGGAAATTATTCTTATTTTTTATATTATCGTTATTACGATGATTTTGCGTTTCAACGCGTTTTCTCGCTGTCTGTAGGTTACATCGCAACCAAATAGCGAATTGCAAACAATCCGGTCGACGCTATCACAGCACTACTCGACAAACTCTCCAGACAACTACAGCACTGCCACACCACAACCCCTAACGACACCGGACCATGACGTTGAAACTCACATGACTCACACAGTTACAAATACCACGACGACAAATGACCAAACTTACACGACCCAAATACTTGCAAGTACCACGACTATAAAAGACCCAACTTACATGACGCAAACACTCGCACATACTACATCGACAAGTGACCCGACTCTCACGACTAGCCACGACACGACGGAAACGCGACACATGACACAACAGCAACAACAACGGCAACAACAACAACAACAACAACAACAACAACAACAACAGCAACAACAGCAACAACAGCAACAACAACAACAACAACAACGGCAACAACAACAACAACAACAACAACAGCAGCAGCAGCAGCTGCAACAACAACAACAACAACGACGAGAACGACAACAACAAGAACAAGAACAACAACAACAACAACAACAACAACGACAACGACAACGACAACAACTACAACAACGACAGCAACAACAGCTACAGCAGGAACGACAACGGCAACACCCACCACCACCACCTCCACCATCACCACAACAAGTGCAACCACAACTTTCACATGGGACATATGAAACTTTGCGGCATTTCAATCAGCCGTTCAAATGTTCATCGCAAGAGTCAGTGGAACAGCTGATAAACGAGTTTCGGTAAAATTACTTTTTGAGCCTTCTGAGTCATTTTTCGTTGTGTCAAAAATGTTACCGTTTTACCCTTGTTCTTATTTTTGGGATTCAGGGCCTACCGAGAGTCTACAAACAATGAGCTACGGTGCGTACAATTTTGGAGCAGCGAGGTTATTGCAAACTCGATACCGTAATTGCAAACGGTACAAATTTATTATCAATTTCTTCATTTATTTTTTCTTAATCAAATATATAGAAGACTCAGACGGTTGTATGAGCGAGAGCTGTCGACAGAATTCCCAAAAAAACCTAACTCGCTGCCGTTGTCCACCCGTGAACAGGTGATCGATTTCGAGACCATCCCGGACGACGATTACAAAAATGTGGTAAGGGCAAATATTTTTTTCATTGCAACGTAAATATCGTTAAGCGCTTTTCCTATCGCTGTCTCAATTTTGTTGACTTTCTTACTCAGGTAAGGTACTTGGGTGCGCTGGGTGGGCACACGTTAGTCGAAACGGCTAACGATATTTTGAAGAATGCTATGAAAGATTCAGTTTCCCCAGCTTTAACGTGGCACGGCCGGAAGCCGGACGAGATCGCTCTGGGAAAGACGAGATTCGCGAAAGCTCTGTATGGTATGTCGAGAAAGAATTATCGGATTACTTTTTTCAAAGCGGATTCTCTTTGATAGTGAAATATATCTCAGTTTTTATTTTTTTATTGTTCTTATCATCGGAATAGCGGCTGCGGCAAGAAATCGCAATTATCCGAAACCCGATTGGTCCCAGTTCACCGATGCAATGGTCAATGCATTACGAAGCTCCAAACAGCGCCACAGGAACAGCCTCCAAAGAATGGAAAACGATAGAAGAAGTAGAGGAAACGGTCGACCTGTCCATCAACCGCAGCTCAACGAGGATCGTCGGCCAACCAATCCACAGACGCACCCCGAAGGAGGCGAATCGGAAATGGAAAGTTCTGATATGGATACGGGACGGCACGATGGGAGTGATCAATGTGCTCGCAACAACGGCCAGCATCAACACCGTCAACACCGCCAACGAAGAGTATCGTCGTCTTCCCTGGATTCAAACATTTCCGATGCAAGGTCTCGTTCTCCGATTTTGTAGGTATCGTTCGGGGTAAAGTAAAAGCGTGAGTACTCAACGTCATCAACGGTGACAGCTCTAGTTCTTGGTTTTTAAAAATATTTTTTTATTTTTTTATTTACGAATCATTTTTTGTTTATTTTCATTTATAAATGAAAACCAGAATAGAGCGGTTGAGTCATTTTTTTTCGTTTCTATATTCTTTTCATTGGAATCGTTCGCGCCTGTAAGCGTTATTTTATTGGTTTTCAATTTTAATCTGCGGGTGTCGTATTTTTTGCTCTACGTTAAAGAATGTTTTTCATTTCATTTTCTTTCTATTTTTTGTTCTACGTTATATAACGTGTTTTATTTGAGTTTTTTTTTCTATTTTTGCTCTACGTTAAACAACATTTTTTCGCGTTATGGTAAAAATAATGGTTACAGTTTTGCACCTCTCGTCGTTTCATGCAGTTCTGTTTAGTATTCGTTACATTATTTATTCTATTATTCATTAACATGTATTATATTGTTCGGGTGAAAGTGCAGAGTGTATATCGTGTGTATGAGTGGTTCGGATTCCACTTTCAAAAGGAGGTCCCCCAACGCACGAGTGCGCGGTTTAAAGTATCCGGGTTTTCGTGGTGTCGGTAGACCATCGTAAATTTAAAGATGGCTAGCGATCCGCAAAACTCGGGTTTTTCTACTGCATACCCACATTCATCGACTTATTGGGACAAGACAATTTTTTCTATCATCATACATTCTCCGTCCTTACATTATTTTCTCACATAGGGAAAAATAACTCTTCATAGTTATGATCAGTTGAAAATAAATCTCAATAGTTGATTAATCTTTGAAAACTTTACCCGTTTGAACCAGACAAGAATTTGTATTCTCAGACTGTCCTCGAAAACTGCCGATTTACCACTGGTTTTGTGCTCTTGCCTGTCGAGGCCTTTGCTGTCCAGCTGCCGGCAATACAGTGCGCTCCATTGCTGCTATTACGACGCAACAACGTGCCGTACCTATGCAGTCAGCGGAGCGACACAGCGTGCTGAATATGCGCCTTCAACTTGCCACTACAGTTAATCATCAATTCGTTGCTCCCTTGCTGCAACCGCGTATCGCAATACGGCCAGCAACAGAACGGCACGCCGTGCTGTCCTTGTGCTGTTCACTTGCCCTTACAGTATAACACGGCCTTGATGTTCTCTTGTTATAAAAACGGGCCTCGATTCTAACCGCACAGCAATGGCACGATGTGCTGTCACTGTGCCGTTCACTTGCACTTACAGTATAACACGGCGTTGATGTTTTGTTGTCATAAAAACGGGCCTCAATTCTAATCGAACAGCAACGGCACAATGTGCTGTGTCTATGCTGTAATATGCTAAAATTTCATACCATAGTACTGCTGCTAGTTTAATCTACTTTGAATCAGAGTATTGACGCATTTGTATCGACATTTAACGCAATATCGTGCTGTCATAATACAGCTTAACGGGACAGACCTAGTTGGAACGTCAAAAAAAAGGCCTTTTTTCCGATTTTTTTTTGGTCAAACGATAAAATAATTCACAACAAAAGTTCTTCCGTTTAAAAGATACATATGTAATGTATATGTTGCAATTTTTTCAACGCAATACATATCGAAATAAGCTGGTGACCGTCAATTGCCGAGGACGCTGCAAAAAAAAACACGGTTTGCGGTGATCAAGCTCACGCTGCAACGGCTCATCTGAAACAAAAAAAACGGAGGGGATTTTTAGTTAATGATATAATGCTCCAGTTGAACGAAGGGTTTTGAAAAATTTCCATTTTTCACAAAATGGCGGCCGTTAAAAGTCAAAAGTGTTTTTTTGACCAAAATATCAGTTCCATTTTTTGCTATTAAAAATAAAAATAATTATCCAAGAAAAAAATCCTTCGTTCATATGGAGGACTACCACGTATAGAAGAAGTGATATAAATTTCAACCCGATCGGTAAAGCCGTTCTCGAGCTACAGTGATCACCGACTTCAAAAACATGGTTTCGAGAAAAACGCACTTGAAGTCCGCTACCTGCTTACCTATGGCTCAGACACGACGTGCTACAAAGTCTTGTATTTCGGCGAATAATGGTCCGATTTACATTTACCTGGGCGGAAAATGTTCGTAAGAGATTCTACTTTTTGAAAATGAAATAAAAAAAAAATCGATTTTTCGAAAATTCTAACTAGGTCTGTCCCGTTAATACGGCGGCAAAAAATGTTTTATTGCCATTTCAAAATGCTGTTTCGTGATGGACTGTTGCTATAGCATTGCTGCAAAATGTCTATATGGGATAGTTTTAAACCACCCTAGAGTGGTTAAATACATGAAAATACTATTTGCACTTGCAACCCAAAATGGAATCAAGTGACGCGAAATAATTTTGAGCGAAACGATATTTGATTCGAGAAAAAAAAATTCATAAGTACTTTATGAATTTTGTTTTCCCTATTGCTCATGAGATATAATTTGTGATCAATAAACGTTATAAAAGAAAAATTCATGTGGCACTTCGACCGAAATTCTTTTTTCCAATCACACTTTTGCTCTCGAAATTTGGTGCGCATACGTTTTAGGGTTCCGTACCCAAAGGGTAAAACGGGACCCTATTACTAAGACTCCGCTGTCCGTCCGTCTGTCTGTCTGTCCGTATGTCACCAGGCTGTATCTCATGAACCGTGATAGTTAAACACTTGAAATTTTCACAGATGATGTATTTCGGTTGCCGCTATAATAACAAATACTAAAAAACAGAATAAAATAAATATTTAAGGGGGCTCCCATACAACAAACGTGATTTTTTACCGTTTTTATAGATAATGGTACGGAACCCTTCGTGCGCGAGTCCGACTTGCACTTGGCCGGTTTTTGTTGTTTCAAAATCTCGTTTCGTTATGATTACTTTTATTGAAAAACTTTCGGTGCATTCTGATGATATTGGAGTAATTTCTCGGTGTCATTTTTTATGGAATATTTTCCTATCCGTTGATCTGTTGGAATGGATGTTTCAGTGTAATATTTTTTCAAATTTTTTTACAAAATCAAAAAAAATTAAAGTTTTGATACTTGTTCGTAGTTCTTTTATCAAGAGACTCGGTAGAGTCTCGGGACAAGTATATTGACAGCTCTGTCGTTTGCTGGCCCGAGGCTCGCCCGAGTATATTATCTCTGAATAAAACGATTTGCCGTGGTGGGGGTAAAAACTGAAATTCATTTTCTTTAATTATGAAGCTCAGGAGGCATATGATGATTTGAAAATTGAACTGGAGATTTATTACGAAAAAATACTTCGATTGAGCACTAAATCAGCATGATTGATGCCGTATTTGCTGAGAAAAAACTTTGCACAGGCTCAAGGGTATGCTAACATCGAAGTATTGGCATGTCTGTATACGACGCAATGAAAGGCCTGTTGACGCCTTCCGAGCTTGTGATTGGCCATTCCGTTAGATCTTTCTCGTTAGATCTGCAGTTTTTATTTTCCACACTTAACTCTACGACGGAAACGAAAGCGATCTCTTTTCTCTTTCGCGATTAAATGTTCCTCGTATGAGATTTCTTAAGAAATCATTCTTTTCGTTTCTTTGATAACTATGAAATGGTGTAATCATGATTGGTGTGAATCGTTGTAAATTTGGAAAAGAAACTATAAAACTAATAATGAGTGTCAAAAAAATGTATATGGCAAGATTTGTTATTATCATGCCGAGTTTTGAGCAGTGTCTAATGAATATTTTTTTTAACTCTACACCGTTGACAATTTATATTATTGGTCCCTTTCCTCTTTATTATAAAATGTTCCTCGCTTGCCATAATAAAGATTTGTACATCATAAAATGTTCCTTGCATGATAATTGTTGGTCCATTTCAAAAGATTTTCGACGTCGCTTTTCTATCCAAAATATGGTGTAGAATCATCTCGCGTTTGATGAATTAATAGACAAATACACTGTCAACCTGCATCTGTATATATATGGATGCCTCCGGATGATAACCGTAGTAAGTAATGATATATCTTTATGTGAAAATGGCTTGTATAATATATCCTTATGTCAAAAGACTATGGCGGTATATAGTCCATATTCTGGTATTATCAAAATTTGTATCTTCGGATTGCAACGAATACCTATATATAGACTCTAAAAATTCTGTGAAGCGACAAATGTACCAAGTATTTCCACTTCTTGGCTCCAATTGTAGCATTATGAATTGAACATTTTGTTATGAAAATTCGTCGGTTGCTCATTTGTCAATGGCATCAAAAATATTGTCTTTGGAACACCATGGATATATGCAATATTTCAGAATTTTGTTTGGCTCCATATGCTCTATATTTTTTCACATCCCCGCTTTAGTTGTAGCATAATGAATTTTAAAAAATTATTTCAGAAAGTCTTCAGATGTGTTTTTTCTGACATTATCAAAATTTATATCTTTGAATTGCAACGAATACCTACAGACTTTGGAAATTGTGTGAAGCGACAAATGTACCAAGTATTTCTACTTTTTGCTTCCGATTTTAGCATTATGAATGGAAAATTTTGTTATGAAAATTCTTCCGCTGCTCATTTGTCGATGAGATCAAAATTATTGTCTTTGGAATGCCATGAATATATGCAAAATTTCAGAAATTTGTTTGGCTCAATATGCGCTCTATTTTTTCACTTCCCCACTTTAGTTGTATTATGAATTTTGAAAAATTGTTTCAGGAAGTCTTCCGATGTGTTTTTACTGATATTATCAAAATTTGTATAAATGAATTGTAATGAATACCTACAGACTTTGAAAATTCTGTGAAGCGACAGATGTGCCAAGTATTTTCCCTTTTTGGTTTCGATTATGGCATTAGGAATTGAAAATTTTGTTATGAAAATTCTTCGACTACTCATTTGTCGATGGGTTAAGAATTGCTGGCTTAAGAATGCCACGCATGCATGCAAAATTTCAGAATTTTGTTGGGCCCAATGTGCGCTACATTTTTTCAATTCCCTAATTTAGTTGTAGCATAATGAATTTTGAAAAATTGTTTTAGGAAGTCTTCTGATGTTTTTTTACTGATATTATCAAAATTTGTATCATTGGATTGCAACAGATACCTACAGATTTTGAAAATTCTGTAAAGTAACAAATGTACCAAGTATTTCCACATTTTGGCTCCGATTGTTGGATTATGAATTAAAAATTTTGTTATGAAAATTCTGCGGTTGCTCATTTGTCAATGGGATCAAAATTATTGTCTTCGGAACGCCATGAATATATGCAAAATTTCAGAATTTCATTTGGCTCTATTGAGCTATATTTTATCACTTCCCCACTTTAGTTGCAGCATAATAAATTTTGAAAAATTGTTTCAGGAAGTTTCAGGAAGGATGTGTTTTTACTGATATTATCAAAATTTGTGTCATTGAATTGCAACAGATACGTACAGATTTTGAAATATCTGTGAAGTGACAAGTGTGCCCAATATTTCCACTTTTTGGCTCGAATAGTGGCATTATTAGGACTTGAACATTTTATTATGAAAATTCTTCGGTTGCTCATTTTTGGATGGGATTAAAATTTGGCTTCGAAAAGTAATGGCTACATACAAAATTCATAAACTTTATTGAGCCCAATGTGTGGTATGCTTGAGTTGTGGCATGATTAATTCAAAAAATTGTCAGAAAGTCTTTGGTTCCTTTTTTTCTGGAAGTATAAAAATTTGTTTCATTGGAACGCAACGTATACTTACAATCTTTGGAAATTTCCTGAAGCAACATGTGTGCTCAGTATTTCTACTTTTTGGCTCCTCTTGTGGCATAACGAATTGAAAAATATTTTCAAAAAGATTTGCTCTACGGATGCTCTGGTTGTGATGGTACGAAAATTTGCACGAAGATAATGCAACTGGTCCAACTCAACTCGATCCATTTTCTTGGGCATAGTATTGATCTAAGTTTGTCCGCTTTGTTGAATTTATTGTTTTAAAATATCCATAACATACTTTGTGAACTTTTCAAAATTCAAAGATAATATTAAAATATCTGTAAGTTCTAGTTTTGAGGCTTTCACAGCCATTATTATTATAAATGGTGTTTGCAAATATCATAATTTCACCTTGTTGATAAAAATAGGAATGAAGAAATGCATAAACTTTTTTTACAATGGATTCGATACGTTTTCTATCCAATTACGAAAAACTGGTTCTTTGATGTTTCATTTATCGAGAGCGAAAAATTTCGGAAAAAAATCTGCCTTCCATTTCTATCGTCGGGATAATTTTTTCGTTGATATTTACATGAATCTAAGTAGTACTGCGAGTTGTTCTACTTGGATTCATTAAAATCTTAACGAAAAAATTATCCCGACAAAAAGATGCGATATTTGGTTCTCAATAACCCAGATCAATACGCATAAAATGAATGACTTTTTACGTATCGAGATGAAACCAATGTGGACGAATATTTATTCACATCACATTTTATGGTCGATTGCCGGAATTACGTTTACGATAGTTGCTTTTATCTCCTGTAATTAATTCAAAAAATTGTAGGACCTTCATAGCTCATAAACTTTATTGAGCCCAATGTGTGGTATGCTTGAGTTGTGGCATGATTAAGGGGACCGTATGGTCTAGAAATTTGAAAAAATCGATTTTTTTTTTTTTCGATATGTCGAAAGTATAGTATCTCAAGAATATACTGTGAAATTTTCATGCGGAAATTCTCAATATTACAGCTTCTACAGCCCATAACGCAGGTAGAGAGCGGTCCGCGACACGAAAACGTTCAAAGCCTTATTGGACACAAAGCCTTACGGGGATGATTTTTTAGTTTGCAAAAAAGAATGTGTTTTGCATGTTAAAAAACGTTTGTACAAACGTGCTGTTGATGCGAAAAAAAAAACATGCACAAATAAAGAAAGCAACAAAGAAATTGACAGAAAAAGAAGAGGGAAAAAAGACACAGCGGAAATCGATAAATAAAACACCGAAGCGTCAACAATTGACGAATAAATTATTGCAAGAGCTGTCAACTTATTACGGTCTAGCAATTAGACGTAATTCAGATTCGACTGAAGGGATGAGAAGTGAAATATGGGCAGCATATTATCACAAAATTTCAACAGATGAAAATCCGCAACACTCGTACTGTCCTCCAGGTTCCGAATCGTGGTGCAAGTGGCGTCAAAGTGAGGCTGCAGGTACTTTAGACACCTACGAGCACCCACCTGCTCTGTGCGATGAAGCACAAGAGATATTAAAACCAATTTATGAAGAATTGACAGCAGAGACTTTATTGGAAAGGTGTATTGGCAGTAATACGCAGAACAATAACGAAAGTTTCAATGCTTGCGTGTGGCACCTTGCGCCGAAACATCTGTTTGCCGGAAAAAAAATCATTGATATTGCCACTCACATTTCCGCTTGCATATTCAATGAAGGATTTGCATCCCTATTGAAAATAATGGAGACCATGGGCATAACAATCGGGCCACAAGCGGAGCAACTAGCGCAAAACCGAGACGAGCTGCGAGTATCGAGCGCCAACCGTAGGAGCACGGACAACTCCAAAGAGGCTCGGGACAGCTCGAAGAAATGAAAGGAGTGAGGAAATCTTGAATTATGAACGTTCCGAAGGAATCCTATATGGTGCCGGAATCGCGGATTAACTGTAAGTATTCAAAATTTGCTCAATTTTTGAAAATATCTGTACCTCAAACTTTAAACTTATTTATCTCGAAACGACTTTTTTCGGCACTGCGCAGGTGAAAACAAAAAAACTATTCAACCGAATCACTTGAAATTTGGATATGTTGTTCACAACATGTATGGCTATCGTCGGAACTACAATCATAATTTTATTTAAATAATTTCTTATTGTTTATACTAAAAAACTAGTGAAAAAAAACCCGATTTTACGAATTTTTTTTCAAAAGCGCGCCATTTTGTCAATTTTTAATTTTTTCGATTTGTTCTAGTCCCGACCATAACTGCACTCTTTCTGATTAAGAATCTTCTTGAATTTTGTGTTTCAGATGAGTAGAAGTCTCGGATCGATCTTCACCGTCCGGGTCGGATTTTTCGAGAGGGTCGTCTTCAATGCCAATTATATGATAATAAACACTGTTTTTAAAATTAAAAAAAAATTTTTTTGTATACTTAATAAAGGTAGTAATAAACCCGAAAAGTTAAAACATCGATTTTTAAATTTTTTAAGGCAAAAAAAAAATCGTGAAAATAGGTGAAATTTTCGTGCTCTAGACCATACGGTCCCCTTAATTCAAAAAATTGTTAGAAAGTCTTTGGTTCCTTTTTTTCTGGAAGTATAAAAATTCGTTTCATTGGAAGGCAACGTATACTTACAAACTTTGGGAATTTCCTGGAGCAACATGTGTTCTCAGTATTTCTACTTTTTGGCTCCTATTGTGGCATAACGAATTGAAAAATATTTTCAAAAAGATTTACTCTACGGATGCTCTGGTTGTGATGGTACGAAAATTTGCACGAATATAATGCATCTGGTGCAACTCAACTCGATCCATTTTCTTGGGCACAGTACTGATCTAAGTTTGACCGCTTTGTTGAATTTATTGTTTTAAAATATCCATAACATACTTTCTGAACTTTCCAATATTCAAAGATAATATTAAAATATCTGTAAGTTCTAGTTTTGAGGCTTTCACGGCCATTATTGTTATAAATATCAAAATTTGTATCAAAATATGTATCATGGGAATGTAGCCGATACCTACAAACTTTTAACATTTTGTGAAGCGACATGTGCGCCAAGTATTTCCACTTTCTGTCTCTGATTGTGGCATTATGAATTGAAAAATTTATTACCAAAAGTCTTCTGCTGCTGATTTTTGGATGGGATTAAAATTTCTGTCCTCGGAACGCAATAGATACATCCAAATTTTCTGAACTTTATTGGGCTTAAAGTGCAATATGTTTTTTCACTTTTCATACAAATATAATAAGGAGATACTGCTATTTAATATGTTTCTTTGATAAGCACAAATTCAAATTGCTACAAATTCTATGGAAGAGTTCTGACTGCTCTAATCTTATCCTCAAAAGCTTTGTAAATTTTTGTATCGGACTCCCAGTTCCCGACTTATTTTAGCCTGATTCCAGAAAGGTAAATCGAAATGTCAAAACAATTTGACTGGCTCGAGAATTAAAAAAATGCCAAATTGAAAATTC
This sequence comes from Rhimphoctona megacephalus, assembly GCA_963989365.1. Taxonomy (NCBI): domain Eukaryota; kingdom Metazoa; phylum Arthropoda; class Insecta; order Hymenoptera; family Ichneumonidae; genus Rhimphoctona; species Rhimphoctona megacephalus. Next base: position 12,620,669 of record OZ022421.1, on the reverse strand, counting down.
CAAAACACGTGCCCCTTTATTTCATGGGGAAAAAACCAAACTCGAAGTAGAAGGGGTCAGGGTTTGGAAATGAAAAAGCGATAATTTCCGAATATAACCTTTTTCTAATCTATATAAAGCGAGATGTTCGAAAAGAACGAGAAAAAACGAATTATATCATGCATAAAAATCCCCCTCGCGGAAAAAACCTGGACAAGTACATTTGTTGACCGCCGTTCCCATATTTTTCCACGAATATACATACACTGCAAAAACCTTTTCTCGCAAAAATCCCTGAGAAAATCAAATCCTATCAAAAAGTAAGAAAACAGACCACTCTCAAAAAATATATCAAATAAATTCAAATCACACAAAACAAAATGAGTTAATCCTCGCGAAAAGCTAAGGTTGGGTTTCGCAAAAAGTTATAAAATAAGTGGAGTTATACTAAAATATATGTGGCCAAATATGGGAGGCTTTATCGTGTGACAAAATCTTTAAATTATGTTGAATGTTGATAGAGAAAAGAATCAAGTTCGAAAATGCAGTTGTTTTACCTACCAGAATGAAAATAACAACTCTGTATTAATAAGAGTCTGAAGCAAAAAAAGATTGCAAACGAAAAAAAATTAGATGAAAAAGAATTTCGGCCGAAGTACTTGGCGAGGTTGTCACCATGACCGATACATTATGTAAATTAAGTGAAAAAACATTCGTCAAGTACTTCGGCCGAATTTTTTTTTAATCTAATTTTTTTCTATGTTTTATAAAACAATTTGTAAGTCAAGGACGATGCATCATATTCTTTCATCATTTCATCTTTGAAAGAATAATAATTCTGAGGCTCCTGACAGTAAAGTTAAATATAATTATCTATTTGTAGCTTAGACCGAAATTGCTAATATCCTCGCTGCCTTTTCGCCCATAAATGCCTTATTCTAATACACAACTTGAAAGCTAATGATAAAGTATTTCATTTTCTGAAATTTTGTCTTGGGGAAAAACTGGTACTTGAGGTCTCTTCTATAACACTTTCCTGCTAAGCTATAATCGAATAATAACCTATCAACGATTTACTAACATCTGGAAAATACTTCGAGTCTGTAGTTAACTCTTTTGAAAACATTATAACTTTTTTCTTATCACAGGAACGAAACGCTGCTATATTTAAACAACCTCAATAACAATGAATTTATGGTAGAAAATCTGTCTCATTCTCTTATGTCGAATTAGTAGTGTGAGCAGTACTGATTCCTGATATTGAAATAAATCGGTGATGTAATGATGCAAACACCTTGTATGTTTATTTGTTATATACATACTCTATTGGAATCTATATAAAGCGAAATATATGAAAATACTATAGAAAAAAGAAGTGATATCAAATAGCAAAAATCCCCTCCCGGGAAAAAAAACCTGGACAAGTACATTGGTGGTCCCTCGTTTCCCTATGATATCACAAAAAATCCAAAACACCACTTAAATTTTTTTTTTTAATCTTTACTAATTTTATTCATATCCCGGAGGGAAACCAACCATATAGATCACAAAATATCCGGCCAAAAAAGCAGACTTCCCAATAAATGTTACTTTGAATTTATTTCCACAGAACAAAACAAGAATCAAAACATTAAAAAATCAGCGTTATCAAGATGAGAAAAATACCACTTATAATTGGTGTGTAAGAAGTATCAATAGTCTAGAAAAAAATGAAAAAAGGTCGACATCTAAGTTACGTGCAGCAGTAAAATTTATGATATCAGTACTAGGACAAGTATTTCTTTGGTGACTGAGAAGATATCAATATGGACGTACCGGCAACGTAGGGCATGCAGTTGGTGCATTGCTTCTGTGATCTCCTAAGTCGAGTAGCTACTTTTGTTTTGGCTATGGCGCGACCAATGTTGCCAAATAGTATTTACTTATATGACCTAATGAAACAACATTGCCTGCGCCGTGGCTAAAACAACGAAAAACAAACAGGAACAGGAAGTTTAGCATAAGATCCCGTGCTTTTGTAATGTTAACAAAAAAACTTTAATTTATGTCCGTACATGATAGCACAGTTTTGTTTGATTGATAATAATTTGATGAACGTTCACCACCGTACGTTGAGCGTGTACGCATAGAGTACTTGTCTGGCTCATAACTTTTTATTAAAATTGCTCATTCAAGTGAAAATCAAATTGGAGGTGCTTTTCGTTGCATGCGTTGCTTTTCGCCGTCAGAAATTTATAAGAAAATCAATTCTTCTGCGAATTTCAGAATGGCCTTGTATCATACGCAACATTCAACGTCGATTCAAACGGAATAAAATGGTGTTCGTAGTCATCATAAAATTGCATTAACATAAAGTGCAGTCAGTTATGAAATTTCTGAAAATGCGACTCAGTAAACCATTGCCAGCAATGTAGCGTATCATACTTTCGAAAACTACTATTGCCAGCAATGAAAGTCATTATACTTTGGAAAGCTACTATTTATTAGTAGAAGATCTAAGTAACCACTGGTGAATGGTCAAAAGATCAATGCAGGCTATGAATGCACCGTCAAATTTGTATCCAAAGTTTTAAGATCACGCAAATTTCACACAAAATAATCCCCCTCCGTTCGTTTCATTTTGACGTTCTTGGGCGCCAGCTATCTAAATAACCCTTTATGTTTTGAAAATGAGAATTTAAACCGTTATGCGGGATTAATTATAAAAAAATAAAAATTAAATAAGACCATACCAACAATGAAAAAGTGCGTATTTATGACCCTTGATTTTTGAGAGAGACCCCTGATTTTTACTGGAATGAGCAATTTTAATAAAAAGTTATGGGCCGGACAAGTACTCTGTGCGTATACGCTCAACGTACGGTGGTGAACGTTCATCAAATTATTACCAATGAAACAAAACTGTGCTATCATGTACAGACATAAATTAAAGTTTTTTTTTTAACATTAAAAAAGCATGGGATCTTATGCGAAACTTCCTGTTCCTGCTTGTTTTTCGTTATTTTAGCCATGGCGCGGGCAATATTGTTTCATTAGGTCATAAAAGTAAATACTATTTGGCAACATTGGTCGCGCCATAGCCAAAACAAAAGTAGCTACTCGACTTAGGAGATCCTAGAAGCAATGCACCAACTGCATGCCCTACGTTGCCGGTACGTCCATATTGATATCTTCTCAGTCACTAAAGAAATACTTGTCCTAGTACTGATATCATAAATTTTACTGCTGCACGTAACTTAGATGTCGACCTTTTTTAATTTTTTTCTAGACTATTGATGCTTCTTACACACCAATTATATGTGGTATTTTTCTCATCTTGTCAACGCTGATTTTTTAATGTTTTGATTCTTGTTTTGTTCTGTGGAAATAAATTCAAAGTAACATTTATTGGGAAGTCTGCTTTTTTGGCCTGATATTTTGTGATCTATATGGCTGGTTTCCCTCCGGGATATGAATAAAATTAGTAAAGATTTAAAAAAAAATTTAAGTGGGGCTTTGGATTTTTTGTGATATCATAGGGAAACGAGGAACCACCAATGTACTTGTCCAAGTTTTTTTCCCCCGGGAGGGGATTTTTGCTATTTGTTCTATTATCCGGAACTGTCGACCATCCCAGCTATGATTCAGCGATCAAAGATTCCACTAACGCGACACTCCAATTTGTTGCCCAAACACTGACTACTGGAGTCACGAAAAAAACCTACACTGATCGAGCACGACTTCTTTTGAATTGGTATTGTATTTTTTTTTTGACGTAACATAATTTTATAATGAAAATAATTCATAGTATTTTATTCCTTTCTCATGTGTTAATTATGATATTTTAACATTCATGATATTAAAATTAGAGACAATCCGATTCAGTTAACGTATCACGTGGTACGACCGGTCGACAAATGCCGTGAAGCACTCGTTTAGTTTCGCGTCTTCGCGTGAGTCCGGAATTCGATCAGACGGTAATAGGATAAAATAATACGTTAATGTGAATAATCGAAAGGAGTCGGAAAGACAAAATAACACGCGGCAGGGATCACGACCTTCACGAGTTCCGAGCTCATGTGTGTCCTGTGTTGTGGGTGGCATTAAAGTTTGTGTGCATTTACTGAAAGAAAAGAGACGCGCGACCGCGCGGTGTGGGTGGTTGAAATCAATCGTATCCGATATTCGTTCTTCTGCATCTTTCTCTCAATTCTCGTGTAATTTTTAGAGCCCGTCAACTGGTCCATTTTTACATCTTGTGTTTTAAGATTTAATAATTTCTCTCTCCCTCCCTGGGAGATCCAACGCTCTTGAAAGCAAGGACAAGTTACAGGAAAAATTGATTCAATACATTTTTTTTACAACGTAAACAACTTTTTCTTGTATTTGATAATAAGACTATTTATTTTTGTTTTGAGAACTACGCATACATCAAAAGACTGCCATATCTTAAACATAAATGTGTTGTGTTTATAACTATATTTTATGATATATTTCAACAGGTATACTCCGAAACCTAAAGTTCAAACAGCAAATAATACGCTCTCATACACACTGAGTGCGTATGACAGCATCTACAACTTCCTAAACCTAGCAATGAAGACGGAACCCAGTTTGCATGTATTCGAAGAGTGTACCCGATTCTGCAAACGACAATACTCGATTGTAGTGATGACGCCGAATCACAAAACCATACAAAAATCTGGATATAGTGCCTTGGAAGACGCTCTCAACTTCTGGCCGCGTCTCACGAAATTGCCATGTTTCAACAAGGATTGTCATGGAATGATGACCCGCATAAATCGACTGGGTATGCATTTACTCATAGATGCGGATGTTCGCGTCTGTACCACAGACTTGCAAGGCGTGCGGTCTAATCTGGAAAATTTTCCAACAATATTAAAACTGAAAGATGTTGAAGAAAATAATGTCCAATACCGGTGAGAGATTTTTAAACTATTTGGCATGGAGCGTATCGATTATAAAACCCATAGAATAATTTAATCCCTTGTAAATTGATTTATTCATTTTAGATTGATTGGTACGGTTGCTTACACGCCAAACCATTTCACGGGATATTCGTTTCGGAATATGAAGAAATGGGAGCGCTCTGATGATTTAGAGAAAAACATAACACCTGAATCAGCTAAAACAGAAATCGTACCACATCTCGTCGCGTACGTTCGGACACCGGAATTGTAATTTTTGACAAGGTATATTTAGAACAGCCATGTAACCGATGAAATTTTTAATTGTTGTTTATCTTATAACGCTGCTTTCAAACTTTTTATATCACAAAATTGTCTTTTTCTAAGAACGAATACTCAGTGTATGACGAAGTAATCCAGACTGCATCGATCTCGAATAATCCGGATTGCGTCGAACCTCAGCCACAATCACGATTTTATGGCAAAAAATCTCCGAATTTGATCTCAGGTATGAATCATAGGTCGAAACGCTTCTGTATCTGTAATTTTTCAAATTTTTATTGGATTCTATCTGGTTTTCAACTTTTTACATAAAATTTTACCTTTCACTTTTGATTGATTTTGATTGAAAGTTGATTAGAATTTTGCATCCCAAGAACAACCATCCAATGGGGACATTTTTTTTAAGTATCGAAAAATGAAGCAGAAAAAAAGAATACTACTGAATAATTAAAAAATTCCATTAATTACTTGATGAGTAGTAATTTAAACGAGTAATTACAAGTTCTCAACATTGTGAACGAGTTTTCCATCCCTTTTTAATATTTGGCTCCACATAAACAGTTCGAGCCCCTTAATGAACTTGAGAAAAACGAATTTTCATCTTATTGGGGGGAAAAATATAAATATCTTCGAAATTTCGAGCGGAAAATGCGTTATGGCCTTTCTCGGGCCATAAAACTCGTCAGAAATATTTCACCGTACATTCTGTGGAATCAACGATAATTCAGATCAGTATTCAGGCGGCATTGCAATAACAGCAACAACAACAACAGCAGCAGCAACAATAACAACAACAACAACAAAATCAACAATAACAGGTTCAGCAACTGGCCCAGCAACAACAACCGAAACAACAGCAACTCAGTTACAGCGTTATACTGCAAATGCAAACAGTCAATATCGATGGTCAAGAGACACTTTTTATACTGTCGTCGGTGATGTCGACGACCGGTACACAGCACCAACTTCAAGAGGCGATGCAATTCGCCGCTGCGGGTAGCCAACAAGTTCAGCTTTCAAACGGTCAAACGATTATAACGCCACATCTGGTCAGTCTCATAAGGGCGCCACATGTATTTCCAACTTCAATTATTCAGAGCATCGGTGGTCAAACGGTTCAATTACCAACAGGTATTATATCGCCATCTTTTTTCTCTCGTTTTTTTCCTTCAGCTAATCTTGCTTTCACGTAATAATTCTATCCCAAATATTTTCACGCATTTTTCGTTATTCCAAAACTCGCATAGCTACTAATATTGCAATCTTATTTGGTGTGCGATATTTTGAGCTTGAAAAAAAAATTCTCGTAAGCTTTAAAGTAGTTCTCGTTCAAAAACTACGCTTTTAACGGATTTAGATTACATTTGCACAAGAATAGAACCTTAAATGGAGTATTTAGCTAGGCTTGTATTTTTTAGATTAATGTCCATAAAAACACCTTTAAATTATTCATAATCAACCTCAAATTATGACTTTTTTTATTTTTATTTTTCCACTTTCTAAATATGCTGAAATACTAGTTTTTTTTAATTCTTAAAGCCATTTTTTTAATCCTTAAAGCCATATTATTTCATCTGGTTTCTAAACAAAGTAAATTTTGCACGATAACTACCTCAAGTTTGCGAAACTTCTAATGCCGCTGCTTTCACCGATTAACCACTGCCTTCTTTTACACCTGAAATCGAAAACGAACGGGCAGATTCCAAGGCTACCCTCAATGTTTCAGGTTAGAGCGTACAGGTGAGACCGTTGCAATTCCCGATGCAGCATGTGCAGCAAACCGTACCGGTACAGGTACCGGTAAACGCTGGAAACGGTCAGATCGTTTATCAAATGGTACACTTTCCCATTCAAGCGTTATCTAGTGTTTTCAATATGGGTACGACGCAGATAATACCACAGATAACGCAAGTAAGGGTTGTAATTTTATTCGTCTAGAAAATATTCTTGTATCCTCGGAGAAACAACGAAACGATGAAATTTCTCTATTCTCTTTATTCTTTCAGCAAATTTCGCAAATGGCTCAGATCATAACTCCGAATGGTCAAATATAACAGGTACAAATAGTCAATCTACCGCAGTTGCAAGGTTTGCAGGGTCAACAAGTAGCATATCACGTTGCGCAACAGGTCGCCCAACAACAAACGCAACAACAAGTTGTGCAGCAAGTCGTGGCTTATAGCATCAATTTCAGCAACAGGTCGTTCAACGACAACAGCAACAAGTTACTGATGCCCAGGTACAACAACAAGTCCAACAAGTCGTTCAACTAGTTATACAACAGCAACAGCAACAACAGCAACAGCAGCAACAATAACAACAACAACAGCAGCAGCAACAAGTTCAGGTACAAGTTGTTGCTTCGACACCGACGTCGAGCACAATTTGGACAATGAGCGCGTTGCTGGTCCTGGCGGAAATGTTCAGGTACAATGGAGAATTTCATTTTAACTCTATAACTGGTTCGAAAATGACTTCAATCTTCTCATTAACATAAAATGTTCCTCGTATCCGATAATAAGGTTTAATTGTACACTATTCCGTTTTTTTTTAACACCGAAGAGAATAGTATATGATAAAGTCACATTTGGTGGACATTTAATGATGAAAACTCTATAAAACGAAACGAATTTCGGAGAAACGCTAGAAAGACATTTTTTACTCAAAAAATTGGGGTCGTTTTCGACCCCGTTGCAGGGGTCTCGGGTTAAAAATTGAATTTAACTTAGTCCCTTTAAATTAGTATTCGTTCTATAATATTATTCCAGAATGTCAATGGTACTTGACAACCGGTATGAACTTTTAGGAAAAATAAAACGAAATAAAGATAAACGATATCTTCACCCAGGGTTTTGAACGGTTATTGAACGCTGACGAATTTGATTTTATTAGGTCGTAGGCATTGGTTCCCTCGGAAGACCCGTTGGAGCTGATGGTACCGGAGGAACCGTTCTTACCACGAAAGACGGCCAGAAAATTGACGTTCAAACCTTATCCGCTCTCACCAGACCCTCGGAAGAAGGAGGTGAAATAAAAATTACGAGTATAGATGCGAGTCAATTAACCAGTGGCCAAGTCATACACATACCGGCTGCTCAGTCACAGCAACAGACTATACAGCCCATTACTATCACAGATAAAATATTAAGCGAAACATTTGAAAAAATTGAAGTTTCTTCAATGAAAATTTGTAGTTCTTTTTGGAACGAATCAAACTAAAAATAAAATGCCACTCGTGATCCCGGCGATAAAACAGATAAATAGTATGTTGATTCGTGTCGATTAATGCTATTTTTTTCTACCGTTTTCAGGTGCTCAAGGTCAACAGCTGACCCTTATACCCGCTTCAGCATTGGCGAATATAACAGCTCAGCAGGGTGGAAATGTGAGAGGGATAAATGTGGACAACGGTGGTATAATGCAGCTTCAACCGGTGAACGCGATGAACACAACCAATGAATTTCTTCAATCGATTCCCGTGCAAAATATTCCGGGTTTGGGTAACGTCCAAGTGATACCAGCGAGTGCGTTACAACCGGCAGTGCAAACGATGCCGGCGACAAGTGCGAATACACCCGGAACGCCGATCGTCGCTTCCCCGAACGTTCACATAGATTCCGTGGATTCGCCAAAATGGCAAATTTTACAAACGATACAATCAAACGGTGGATTAACGAGTAGCACCCCAACACCCCAACAACATCAACATCAATCACCCGCAACGCCTAGCGCCAGTGGCGAGCCTGACACGAGTAAACAACATTGTCGTCGCGTCGCTTGTACTTGTTCTAATTGCGGCGAAGGCGATCGTAATCGCGATTTCAGTCGCAAGAGAAAACACGTTTGTCACATTGCTGGATGTAATAAAGTTTATGGAAAAACGAGCCATTTGAGAGCTCATCTCAGATGGCACACTGGAGAACGACCTTTCGTTTGCAGTTGGATATTTTGTGGCAAAAAATTCACGAGGTCGGATGAACTTCAACGTCACAGAAGAACCCACACCGCAGAATAGAGGTTTCAGTGTCCCGAGTGTACGACAAAATTCATGCGATCCGATCATCTTACGAAACACATTAAAACTCACACGAAATTTCGTAGTACGGTAAGTCTTTCGAAGAAACACTTTTCATTTTTTGCTACTCAACAGTTTCTTTCTTGACAAAACCTCGAAAATAACTCACGTCAAATTCTATTGACTTATTTTAGGAAGCCGCGACTTCGACATAAGAAGGCTCGTCCGACAGTCAATCTTCCAGCAAAAAAATCATCATAGCTATACACAAAGAAACTGAAAATTCGGAAATGGTGATTCCTGAAGAAACGGATACGATCGAGGGCCCTACAGCCACTCTCGTTCCTAACAACTAATCGCCTAAACCTCAAATTTTGTTAATGCATGTAACATAGAAGAAGGCACTCATTGTTGATGCGCAACAGTGAAGTAAATTAATCATTTAACTTTATACCACAAAGTTGTTCACCACGGATTTTACGAACCGCGATGTATGTGTTGCGTGCATGTTAGATTTTACATCTGATCACGATATTGAGAAATACCTCTCGAAGATTTTCACGAATCAGTTTGTGTGGAATGTAACTATATATTTTTAACGACCATATGTAAGATAATGTACATATTGTATACGATGTAAAAAAAAACCAACTTTTATAGAAAAAAAATTTTACACTTAACCATTTGAATTTGCCACATTAAGGAACCAAAAAAAAATATTTTTCATAATTATCAGCCGTAGAAAATAAATGAAACTTAGCAATATTTTCCTGAAATGAAAAAAAAAATGCTGTATGAAAATTTTCGTCCGAAATTCTATTGTCCCTGGGGAAATCTTGTGCTACGTTCGCTACGACCATAATTTTTGGATATTCGACAACGAGAATGAACTTAAAAAATTAGAAAAAAGGAAAACGTGAGCAATGCGAGTTATGCAAAATATTTCATTATATTTAACGTTATTATGCACTGGATACTTTTACGATGCGACATGCCAGCATCGCACCGCTTATTACAAATGGAAGTAGTCAGTCTTGTTCCTTCTACAAAGGATTCTGTTCCAGGATTTTTGTATACATCGTCGTCGTTAAATAATAAGTATAAGAAAAAAGAAAAATGAAGAAACTGTAATTACATAGGTAATCTCTGTGTGAACGGTCGTTTTCATTATGTACATTACACAATTAATTCGTTTTATATATTAATATCTTCAATGATTTTTCATCTTTTGGATGCACGCGTGACTATAAATTTAAACGTGTAATACAGAGAAGTCTGTCAATTTCAAGAAGGAAGTGATTTTTGACGCAGCGTCACGTGGAAGGAAAGAACAAACGATAGAGCACACACTTTTGCAAACCAAAAAATTTCGCTCAAAATCAAGCGTACAAATACTCTCAATTATGTTCCGTATTTCGTTCTTTCTTTGCGCGAGTCACATAATTGCTTATTTAATTAGGTATTAAGTTGAGAGCATCCGTCAAACCTCAATGGGCACGCTGAATATTTCGCACCAGATTGGGCAGTGATTTGAGGCGGGACCGCCCGATCGCCAACCGTAAGGAATTCCCAAATGTGTGAGCCCCAGTCTCACCACCCGGGCTAAATCAGTATTGAATAACTTCTTTGAGCCTTATCCCCAAATAATTTTATCTTTGTAGATGAATTTATCTGAATATACAGCGGAATTGCTCTCCTCAAGTGCCTCGTTGTAATTGTTCGAAGTATCGTCGGTAAGCGTAGTCACCAAGGAATATCGCGTTTTTTGTATCCGTAAAACGTTCGATTATTCTGTTGTCTAAAAGAGTCATACAAGATTTCCTTTTTTTCAACCATTTTTTTTTTTTTACATTTGTTCGAGAGGTCGAAGACCTAGTAATTTCATTCCTTTTGCTGGAACGTTCTTGGAGACTCTGGAGAGAAGCAATCTTTAAGATCCCACATCTTCCGGTTCCTCCTTGACGTCAAGCTCCCTCAAAGTTTTGTTGACCATGTGGCTACATCGAGAAGCACTTTTAAGTATTAAAAAAAAGAAACACAAAAACATTTTCAAAACCATATTTTAATTAGTAAAACAATTTTAAACGGTTTTTTAAGGGAGAAATTTTGAATATGAAACACAAAAAAATGGTCTTTTTCTAAAAATTGAGCGAGCTTACCGCAGTTCAAAATGATACTTTACTAAATGGCACGGCTACAGTGTACAGTACGAAGAAATAATCGTCGAGTTGATTGATTTTTGTAACGAGATCATTTACGATCGGTTCTCTCAGCATTGATGGTTCGCACTGGCTTGCCAATTTAGTTCCAAGTTTGATTAGAAAAAAAAATAATAATTCATCCGCGAATTTTGGATAAACAATTTTTGCATAAGTGCCAAAACTTCGACAAATCGAATTAGACATTTCATTAATAGTCCAGGAACTGGGTATTTTTACGTGACACCGAGCCAGAACGATTCTAACCGACGGATTCGTCTAGGGTTGATGTCCCTGATGAAGGCCTACCACTTTCCAACCACAGATTTTGGGGGGCTTTTTTTTGCCACACGGTCAAAGTTGGCAAAACCATGTTTTTGGGAGATAGCGTCGAAACTATTAATCGGAGAAAAAAAAGTTCAGTAACTATTTGTAGATATTAGAAAAACGAACAATTTGGCGGGTCGCAAATTAAAATCGGTTCATTAGTTCGCCCGCAAAAAATATAAACCAGCTAAAATGGTCATTTCTATCATAGCCTATTATTAGTTTAAAAATGCGTATACAGCCTCCAAAATCTCAGGATATTTGCCCCTCGGTACACTAAATTAGTGTGCAAAATTTGGGCTTGATTGGAAAAATAGTTTTTGAGAAAAACCATTTGTTATTAAAAAACCGACTGTTTTTGCGAGGAATTTCTACATCGGGAGAGTGTCGCAGTACAATAAAACCAAAACGATATTGATCCGAAAGAGTCGTACTATCATGTACACTTTGGGGCAAATCGATTTTTTATAATTAAAAGGGTGAAAAACGGCTCCAAAAATAGGGTACGATTTTTACTCATAAACAAATGGAATTCCATCGCGAATTTTTAAGTCACAGAGTCGGAATTGACATATTTCGAAAGCGTTTATTTTTCTACGAATTTAGAAAAAAAAAATTTGGAAAAAGTTTATTAGGAGGAGATAAAAAAATTTGTTTTTCAATAATTATTGCAGCTGCTCATTTCAACATAGAGAGCTAAAAATTGGACAGCGTACAGAGAAAGGCTTGTGCTAACTGGAGAAAAATCGGCGGAAAAATCCCATATAAATTTATTGTTTATTTCAGCGGTTTTATGAGAGGCCAAATGTGACGTCGCGTTTGGCGGCAAAGTGGGGGTAGCCGTCTCGGGCTCGCACGCGCTCGCGTGAAAAGTTAATCCGCGCGTTCAAATTCGACAAACATGGAATATCTTGGGAACAAATTAACTTATCGAGTTGTTTCTTTTTTTTTAACCTGGGCTAACTTTTTCCGCTGATCATAATTTTGTTATTAAAAATTCTGAAAAATTGAAAATTCACCTCCAAATTTATTGATCATTTTTTATTTATTTATTTTACCCTATTTTGTACTTAACTTTTGGGTGAAATCAGATTCAAATGTTATTTTTGTGTTGTTCTCCAACTGCTGAACGGAGGGAAAAAAAATTCAAAACTCTGCCGCCAAACGCGACGTCACATTTGGCCTCTCATAAAACCGCTGAAATAAACAATAAATTTATATGGGATTTTTCCGCCGATTTTTCTCCAGTTAGCACAAGCCTTTCTCTGTACGCTGTCCAATTTTTAGCTCTCTATGTTGAAATGAGCAGCTGCAATAACGATTGAAAAACAAATTTTTTTATCTCCCCCTAATAAACTTTTTGCAAATTTTTTTTCTTTCTAAATTCGGAGAAAAATGAACGCTTTCGAAATATGTCAATTCCGACTCTGTGACTTAAAAATTCGCGATGGAATTCCATTTGTTTATGAGTAAAAATCGTACCCTGTTTTTGGAGCCGTTTTTCACCCTTTTAATTATAAAAAATCGATTTGCCCCAAAGTGTACATGATAGTACGACTCTTTCGGATCAATTTCGTTTTGGTTTTATTGCACTGCGACACTCTCCCGGTGTAGAAATTCCTCGCAAAAACAGTCGGTTTTTTAATAACAAATGGCTTTTCTCAAAAACTATTTTTCCGATCAAGCCCAAATTTTGCACACTAATTTAGTGTACCGAGGGGCAAATATCCTGAGATTTTGGAGGCTGTATACGCATTTTTAAACTAATAATAGGCTATGATAGAAATGGCCATTTTAGCTGGTTTATATTTTTTTGCGGGCGAACTAATGAACCGATTTTAATTTGCGACCCGCCAAATTGTTCGTTTTTCTAATATCTACAAATAGTTACTGAACTTTTTTTTTCTCCGATTAATAGTTTCGACGCTATCTCCCAAAAACATGGTTTTGCCAACTTTGACCGCGTGGCAAAAAAAAGCCCCCCAAAATCTGTGGTTGGAAAGTGGTAGGCCTTCATCAGGGACATCAGCCCTACACGAATCCGTCAGTTAGAATCGTTCTGGCTCGGTGTCATGAAAAGGGCCTTTTTCATACCCGGTTCCTGGACTACAAGAACTATGATTACTTTTGCTGAATTTTTTAAAGAAGATAATTTATGACCTATGCATACTAAGGAAATTTTTTGTTTCTCACGTTTTAATAAATTATTTTTGCATAATAGAGAAAACTATAACGCAACGAAAACTTGTTCACATTTAGACATTTTTTATCAATATAATCAATAAGATTCGTTAAAAAAATTTATTGGCTCTCTCCGTCAATGCTCAAATTAAGTGCAATATTCAAACTAAAGCCATAATCTCGAAACCCTTTTTGTTTCAAATCGTAAATAATAACCGCTCAAGTTCCAAGGCTATCGAAGTTGTTGTCATGCGGGTCGAGAGGTACCTTGGTCGCTGATATTTATCGAGTTATATTATCGGTCAGTCTGCAGAAAAAAACACTTTAGCTCGTGCAATATTGATAAAAATAACTTCAATTAATATTTGAAGCATTTTCCCTAAAACTGGGAAATACAATTTTAATTTTCCACAGTGAAGCTTAGAATTTTTATTATTCGTATTTTATTATTGAAAATCAATCAAATATTCAAAACATAAATGACTATTAGGTCAATAATTACTTAATGTTTTTCCGAATTCAAATTCGGATTTTTTTTCCTGCAGATTTTGAATGTTTTTTTTATTAAATTTTTATTGATTTATCTATTAATTCATTAATTATTAGTAAACAAAAATTACAAATTATCGTTGCTTACTGAGCGAATTAATTTGTGTTTCTCGCATAACGTCTCGAGCCTCGTTCAAAAAATCACTGAGAAAAACATCGGTGCCTTTTCTCGTGCTTATACCACGTATTTTCCCAAATTTAACTTGACATACTTTGTCGATGAAAGGTTGTTTTTCAAGAATAGTGACCAAATTTGTAAAATGGTCACTCTGCGAATTCTCCAAAATGTAGTGCATGAGATCGAAAACAGATTTTTCGTATCGATCAATGATAGCGGCGATGTCTCTGGTCAAATAAAGAGTTGAGTCACCGCTCTTAATTATGGGAACGTTTCGATTCTTATTAATGACCACAATTTTCTTTTTTCTGCACTGATTTTTAAGGTTCAGGGTGATCCATTTTTTGATTAGAGTATCTGAAAGAACGTTGAACAATGATAATATGTGAGTTACTGTTTTTTGATAACTTGAATTTCGGAGAATTACACTGCTTCGGATTCGCAAATATTGTACAAAATCATTTTTCCCTGATATTACTATCTCAAAAATGAATGATTGATTTCATTCACAGTCCTTTTCATTACAAAAGCGTGCTCGTATCTACAACATATGGTATTAAAATTGAACTTAGATAACATTTCTTTTCTGAATCATAAAATTCGAGGTATTAAAACATTGGAATTCTTTGGAATTTTTCTAAATTAAAAACTAAATTTCCAAAACAAATCAATTTCTTCCTACATTAGGAAAGAAATCGAGCAATTTTGAAAATAAAATTGAAAATTTGAATTCAACAATTTGGGATTTCTCGAGAGATAACATTATTATTTCTATATTCTCCATTGAACTTCTCAATCGATGTTTTTATTGAAAAAATACAAAATTTCGCCCTTAATAATCGATACAAAGCGAAATATTTGTTAATAAACGATTAGAAGTATTTAATTATATGAAATCAAGTGCTGTAAGTACAAGGAGAACACTGAAGAACAAAATACGAGACACAAATTAGAAAAAATGATGTACATTAGACTTTATTTTGATATTTTATTCATGACCTTGTTACTGACATACGCTTCGTAATGGCGTTCCCAATGAGTATCGATTAATCTCTCTTTTATCTTTCTATTATTTTCATGGCGTTATATTATTTCTCTTATTTTATTGTTATTACTATTACTATGATCATTATTTTGTTTATGAATATTATTATTCTGTACAAATTATTCGTTATTTAGAAATTTGTATAATTGCCTCAATGTACCAAGGTGTAATAAACTCAATGAATCTCTTTTTTCACGAACTCGAATATTTGACAATTCACTGATTTTTTTGTACATAAAAGTAAAAGCACATCCCAGTCCACTGGAAAAATATCGAGTCAGGTTACCGAACCTTTAGAAAAGAGTTATAACTTTGAAAATCGTCTAATTTACACGACACTTCATGGAGATGACCTGTTGCTCACATTTCTATTTAATAATTCATATATTAAATAATGATAAATGTTTGATATAAACTGTCTTGCGGTAAATTAAATTCTAAAGATTCCGTAGCAACGATAAAAACAGAGAGTCACCGGACGTTTGAAGAAAATATTCACGATAGAACTTGAAAGAATGTGATCAGCAGACGATTTTTCGTGGCCATGACGTTCAAGAGGTTATGTTATCTTCCGCAGTTTTTACAATATTTTTAACGCTATTCTTGTTTTTGCCCGTTACAAATTGGCTCACATTTTTACCAATGTCACTGCGTACTTTATACGTATTTTCACTCATATTTCACAATTTTTTTTTAACCAAATACAATAAGTCCAGCTTTTCTCTTTGACAGTGCAGTTGTTGACATTTGTAGCTCTCCAAAAAATATCAAAAAGTTTCACAATTTTACACAATTAACACAATTAAGCTGAAATTTTCGATTTATGTTTACAGTTCGGACTAATAATTGGTTATAACTTTTTTAAACAAAATGCAGCCTAATTTATGAACAAGATGCACTGCGCACATACACTGCGCACACCACTGCGCACATACTCTGCGCACATGCACTGCGCACACCGGAAGTGCTCGGATCCTAGGGTAAATCGTGCACTGAATAATTATTTAGGGTACGTTCGACTTGCACGCTCACAGCGTTCAAAGCGTTTGAAGCGTTGAAAGCGTTTGTGCGCGTTCGACTTGGGCGAACATGGCGGTAAACGTAACCGTCTCAACGCTCGTAGCGTTTACGGTGCCAAGTCGAACGCACTTTGAGCGCTTACAGCGCTGAACGCGTGCAAGTCGAACGTACCCTTAATATCAATCAGGAGACTCGGTAGAGTCTCGGGACAAGTACATTGACAGCTCTGTCATCTGTTGGCCCGAGGCTCGCCGAGACTATATTATCTCTGAATAAAACGATTCGCGGTGGTGGGGGTAAAATTGGCATGTCATTTCTTTCAATTACGAAGCTCAGGAGTCATTTGATGCCTTGAAAATTGAACTGGAGACTAATTAAGAAATTCTCTTTCGCTTGAGCCCAAAATCAGCATGATCGGTGGTGTAATTGCTGAGAAAAAACTTTGCATAGGGTCAAGATTATGGAAAAAATACTAACCCATCGGAAATTCGACGTGTATGTACATAACACCATCAGAGGCTCAAAGCCGCTCGCGAGTTTCTGATTGGTTGGTTTTTTCAACGTTCTATATAACACATCGGAAATTCGACGTGTATGTACATAACACCATCAGAGGCTCAAAGCCGCTCGCGAATTTCTGATTGGTTGGTTTTTTTAACGTGGCTCTACACACCAACATAACACCATCAAAGGCCTCTTGAAGCCTCTCGAGTTTCTGATTGGTTGGTGTCTGTATCTGTGATAAACCATTAAAGGTGTGTGATCTGTGGTCGTGTTCGTTGGGTCTCATCATTTTGATGAACAAGTGCGCATGCGCATAATGATGCGCAACATGCAACTGCGCAATGAAACGAGTCATGCGCAATGTGTGAATCTGTATGAAACGGAATTCAAAAAATAAATAATGAAAACAGTGCAGGACGTGTGGAAGAGTTTGGTTATAATTTTTAAAAGTTTGATCGAAGTTTCGTAAAAACAGTGCGGGATGTGTGAGTTTAGTTAAACAATAACCATTTGACGGGCACTTGGACGAAGTGTCGAAATTATTGGAAAAACGTCGTCAGCGATATTAAAGTTTAATCGGAGTTTCGTAAAAATAGTGCGGGATGTGTGAGTTTGATTAAATAATACTTATATCGTTGAAACGTTTTTACGTGTTTATTCGCCACTTGTCTATTATTCTTCGTGTCAGGCTATATATTATCTCTGAATAAAACGATTCGCCGTGGTGGGGGTAAAATTGGCATGTCATTTCTTTCAATTACGAAGCTCAGGAGCCATTTGATGCCTTGAAAATTGAACTGGAGACTATATTAAGAAATTTTCTTGCGATTGAGCCCAAAATCAGCATGATCGGTGGTGTAATTGCTGAGAAAAAACTTTGCATAGGGTCAAGATTATGGAAAAAATACTAACACATCGGAAATTCGACGTGTCTGTACATAACACCATCAAAGGCTCAAAGCCGCTCGCGAGTTTCTGATAGGTTGGTTTTTTCAACGTGGCTCTACATAACACCGTCAAAGGTCTCTTGCAGCCGGAAATGACCCATTATTTTTCATGAATTTTTTTGTCGCGAATGGACATGTACCGACACAGCGGAAATCTGGACAGAGTTTTGACATAACCAAGTGTGGGGCGTACAAGCAACGAAGTCAGATTTAGTTGGTACAAGCTAACGGATAAATTATTTTAATGTTTTAATTAATTTTAGAATCTCGTGGCTTAAATAGTATTGAAAATATGAATGTTTTTTCACGGACAGTTGTGAGGTTATAAACATCATGGTTAGGTTCGATCGACTTTTGGTTACGGTAATAATAAGAAAGTGATGGTGTGAAAATAGTGAAGTGCTTTTAATCAACTTTCGAACAGTGCTGAAATGAATATGTATTTTTTTATCATTGTTAACCCTGCTGTTTTTATTTTCCACACTTAACTCTACGACGGAATTTCTCTTTCGCGATTAAATGTTCCTCGTACAAGATTTCTTGAGAAATCATTCTTTTCGTTTCTTTGATAACTATGAAATGGTATACGTTGAACTGTTAATCATGATTGGTGTGAATCGATGTAAATTTGGAAAAGAAACTATAAAACTAATAATGAGTGTCAAAAAATGTATATGCGGCAAAGTTTGTTATTATCATGCCGAGCTTTGAGCAGTGTCTAATAAATATTTTTTTTAACTCTACACCGTTGACAATTTATTTTATTGGTCTCTTTCCTCTTTATTATAAAATGTTCCTCGCTTGCCATAATAAGATTTGTACATCATAAAATGATCCTTGCATGATAATTGTTGGTCCATTTCAAAAGATTTTCGACGTCGTTTTTCTATCCAAAATATGGTGTAGAATCATCTCGCATTTGATGAATTAATAGACAAATACACTGTCAACCTGCATCTGGATATATATGGATGCATCTGGATGATAACCGTAGTAAGTAATGATATATCTTTATGTCAAAATGGCTCGTATAATATATCTTTATGTCAAAAGACTATGGCGGTATATACTCCATATCCTATCAAAATTTGTATCTTTGGATTGCAACGAATGCATATAGACTCTGGAAATTCTGTGAAGGGACAAATGTACCAAGTATTTCCACTTTTTGGCTCCGATTGTAGCATTATGAATTGAACATTTTGTTATAAAAATTCTTCGGTTGCTCATTTGTCAATAGGATCAAAAATATTGTCTTCCGAACACCATGGATATATGCAAAATTTCAGAATTTTGTTTGGCTCAATATGCTCTATATTTTTTCACATTCCCGCTTTAGTTGTAGCATAATGAATTTTAAAAAATTGTTTCAGAAAGTCTTCCGATGTGTTTTTTCTAATATTATCAAAATTTATATCTTTTGATTGCAACGAATGCCTACAGACTTCGGAAATTGTGTGAAGCGACAAATGTACCAAGTTTTCTACTTTTTGCCTCTGATTTTAGCATTATGAATTGAACTTTTGTTATGAAAATTCTTCGGTTGCTCATTTGTCGATGGGATCAAAATTATTGTCTTTGGAACGCCATGAATATATGCAAAATTTCAGAATTTTGTTTGGCTCAATATGCTCTATATTTTTTTACATCCCCGCTTTAGTTGTAGCATAATGAATTTTAAAAAATTGTTTCAGAATGTCTTCCGATGTGTTTTTTCTGATATTATCAAAATTTATATCTTTGGATTGCAACGAATGCCTACAGACTTCGGAAATTGTGTGAAGCGACAAATGTACCAAGTATTTCTACATTTTGCCTCCGATTTTAGCATTGCAAATTGAACTTTTGTTATATAAATTCTTCGGTTGCTCATTTATCGATGGGATCAAAATTATTGTCTTCGGAACGCCATGAATATATGCAAAATTTCAGAATTTTGTTTGGCTCAATATGCGCTCTATTTTTTCACTTCACCACTTTAGTTGTAACATTATGAATTTTGAAAAATTGTTTCAGGAAGTCTTCCGATGTGTTTTTACTGATATTATTAAAATTTGTATAATTGAATTGCAATGGATACCTACAGCCTTTGAAAATTCTGTGAAGCGACAGATGTGCCAAGTATTTTCCCTTTTTGGTTTCGATTATGGCATTAGGTATTGAAAATTTTGTTATGAAAATTCTTCGATTGCTCATTTGTCGATGGCTTAAGAATTGCTGGCTTCAGAATGCCATGCATACATGCAACATTTCAGAATTTTGTTGGGCCCAATGTGCGCTACATTTTTTCAATTCCCTAATTTAGTTGTAGCATAATGAATTTTGAAAAATTGTTTCAGGAAGTCTTCTGATGTTTTTTTACTGATATTATCAAAATTTGTATCATTGGATTGCAACGGATACCTACAGACTTTGGAAATTCTGTAAAGCAACAAATGTACCAAGTATTTCCACTTTTTGGCTCCGATTGTGGCATTAAGAATTAAAAATTTTGTTATGAAAATTCTGCGGTTGCTCATTTGTCAATGGGATCAAAATTATTGTCTTCGGAACGCTATGAATATATGCAAAATTTCAGAATTTCATTCGGCTCTATTGAGCTATATTTTTTCACTTCTCCACTTTAGTTGTAGCATAATAAATTTTGAAAAATTGTTTTAGGAAGTCTTCTGATGTGTTTTTACTGATATTATCAAAATTTGTATCATTGAATTGCAACAGATACATGACTCTGAAGTTTGCAACGTTGGAGTCCAACGAAATGATCTAAAAAAACTCCAATAAGTCCAGTAATTCTCCAATTTTGTTCCCTGCCGAATTTGCAATTCGTAGTTTTTCAACCTACACCAATAATTCGTGAAATAAAAAATTGGTGAATTACAAACATTTTTTTTTCGTTCATTTCGTTGGACTCCAACGTTGCAAACTTCAGCGTCGTACAGATACGTACAGACTTTGAAATATCTGTGAAGTAACAAGTGTGCCCAATATTTCCACTTTCTTGCTCGAATAGTGGCATTATTAGGACTTGAAAATTTTATTATGAAAATTCTTCGGTTGCTCATTTTTGGATGGGATTAAAATTTGGCTTCGAAAAGTAATGGCAACATGCGAAATTCATAAACTTTATTGAGCCCAATGTGTGGTATGCTTGAGTTGTAGCATGATTAATTCAAAAAATTGTCAGAAAGTCTTTGGTTCCTTTTTTTCTGAAAGTATAAAAATTTATTTCATTGGAACGCAACATATACTTACAAACTTTGGAAATTTCCTGGAGCAGCATGTGTGCTCAGTATTTCTACTTTTTGGCTCCTATTGTGGCATAACGAATTGAAAAATATTTTCAAAAAGATTTGCTCTACGGATGCTCTGGTTGTGATGGTACGAAAATTTGCACGAAGATAATGCAACTGGTACAACTCAACTCGATCCATTTTCTTGGGCACAGTACTGATCTAAGTTTGCCCGCTTTGTTGAATTTATTGTTTTAAAATATCCATAACATACTTTCTGAACTTTTCAAAATTCAAACATAATATTAAAATATCTGTAAGTTCTAGTTTTGAGGCTTTCACGGCCATTATTGTTATAAATATCAAAATTTGCATCAAAATTTGTATCATGGGAATGTAGTCGATACCTACAAACTTTTAACATTTTGTGAAGCGACATGTGCGCCAAGTATTTCCACTTTCTGTCTCTGATTGTGGCATTATGAATTGAAAAATTTATTACAAAATGTCTTCGGCTGCTCATTTTTGGATGGGATTAAAATTTCTGTCCTCGGAATGCAATAGATACATCCAAATTTTCTGAACTTTGTTGGGCTTAAAGTGCACTATGTTTTTTCACTTTTCCACTTTAGTTGTGGCATAATAAATTTAAAAAGTTGTTTTAGAATGTCTTCGGGTGCTCTTCTTCTGATGGTATCAAAATTTGTATCATTGGAATGTAGCCGATATCTACAAACTTTGACCATTTTGTGAAGAGGAGACATGTATGCTAAGTATTTCCACTCCTTAGCTCTGATTATGGCATAATAAATTGAAAAAGTTTTATTCCAAAGGCTTTCCCCTACAGTTGCTCTGGTTTTGATGGTAACAAAATTTGCTCAAAGCTAATGTGACTAATACAACTAAATTCATTTCATTCTCTTGGGTACGATCCTGTTCTCAGTTTGTCCGCTTTGTTCAATATATTGTTTTGGAGTTTCCATAACATACTATTTGAACTTTTCTATATTCAATGAGAATATTGAAATAGTTGTAACTTTTTATTTTCATGGTAGTAACTTCTTCAATGGTATTGAAAAATAATCATGATTCCACCTTGTTAATAAAAATAAGAATGAAAAAATGCGTGAACTTTTTTCACAATAGATTCGATATGTTTTCTCTAAACATACGTGAAACTGGTTTTTTTATTTTATCATTAATCAAAAATGAAAAATTTCGAAAAAAATCGCTCCATTTTTATCAACAAGCTGAAATAAGCGTAATATTTTTTACCACAAATCTACAAATATAACAAGGAGATACTGCTGTTTAATATGTTTCTTTGATAAACACAAATTCAAATAGCTACAAATTCTATGGAAAAGTTCTGACTGTTCTAATCTTGCCCTCAAAAGCTTTGTAAATTTTTGTATCAGACTCCCAGTTCCCGACTTATTTTAGCCTGATTCCAGAAAGGTAAATCGAAATGTCAAAAAAATTTGACTGGTTCGAGAATTAAAAAAATGCCAAATTGAAAATTCCAAAACACGTGCCCCTTTATTTCATGGGGAAAAAACCTAACTCGAAGTAGAAGGGGTCAGGGTGTGGAAATGAAAAAGCGATAATTTCCCAATATAACCTTTTTCTAATCTATATAAAGCGAGATGTTTGAAAAGAACGAGAAAAAACGAATTATATCATGCATAAAAATCCCCCTTGCGGAAGAAACCTGGACACCGTTCCCATATTTTTTCACGAATATACATACACTGCAAAAACCTTTTCTCGCAAAAATCCCTGAGAAAATCAAATCCTATCAAAAAGTAAGAAAAGTGACAACTCTCAAAAAATGTATCAAATAAATTCAAATCACACAAAATAAAATGAGTTCATCCTCGCGAAAAGCTAAGGTTGGGTTTCGCAAAATGTTATAAAATAAATTGAGCTATACTAAAATATATGTGGCCAAATATGGGAGCCTTATCGTGTGACATAAAATCATCAAATAATGTTGAATGTTGATAGAGAAAAGAATCAAGTTCGAAAATGCAGTTGTTTTACCAACCAGAATGAAAATAAAAACTCTGTATCAATAAGAGTCCGAAGCAAAAAAAGATTGCGAACGAAAAAAAATTTGATGAAAAAGAATTTTACCCGAAGTACTTGACGAATTTGTCACCATGACCGATACATTATGTGAATTAAGTGAAAAAACATTCGTCAAATACTTCGGCCTAATTTTTTTTATTTATCTAATTTTTTTCTATGGTTTATAAAACAATTTGTGAATCAAAGATGATGCATCATATTCTTCCGTCATTTCATCTTTGAAAGAATAATAATTCTGAGGCTCCTGACAGTAAAGTTAAATATAATTATCTATTTATAGCTTAGACCGAAATTACTAATATCCTCGCTGCCTTTTCGCCCCTGAATGCCTTATTCTAATACACAACTTGAAAGCTAATGATAAAGTATTTAATTTTCTGAATTTTTTCCTTGGGGAAAAATTGGTACTTGAGGTCTCTTCTATAATACCTTCCTGCCAAGCTATAATCGAATAATAACCTATCAACGAATTACTAACATCTCGAAAATACTTCGAGTTTGTAGTTAACCCTTTTGAAAACATTATAACTTTTTTCTTATCACAGGAACGAAACGCTCCTATATTTATGCAACCTCAATAACAATGAATTTATGGTAGAAAATTTGTCTCATTCTCTTATGTCGAATTAGTAGTGTGAGCAGTACTGATCCCTGTCATTCAAATAAATCGATGATGTAATGATGCAAACACGTTGTAAGTTTTTTTGTTATATGCAGACTCTATTGGAGCCTATATAAAGCGAAATATATGAAAATACTATAGGAAAAAGAAGTGATATCAAATAGCAAAAATCCCCTCCCGGGGAAAAAAACCTGGACAAGTACAATGGTGGTCCCGCGTTTCCCTATGATATCACAAAAAATCCAAAACCCCACTTAAATTTTTTTTTTTTAATGTTTACTAATTTTATTCATATCCCGGATGGAAACCAACCATATAAATCACGAAATATCCGGCCAAAAAACCAGACTTCACAATAAATGTTACTTTAAATTTATTTCCACAGAACAAAACAGGAATCAAAACATTAAAAAATCAGCGTTATCAAGATGAGGAAAATACCACTTATAATTGGTGTGTAAGAAGTATCAAGAGTCTAGAAAAAAATGAAAAAAGGTCACCATCTAAGTTATGTGCAGCAGTAAAATTTATGATATCAGTACTAGGACAAGCATTTCTTTGGTGACTGAGAAGATATTAATATGGATGTACCGGCAACGTAGGGCATGCAGTTGGTGCATTGCTTCTGGGATCTCCTAAGTTGAGTAGCTACTTTTGTTTTGGCTATGGCGCGACCAATGTTGCCAAATAGTATTTACTTATATGACCTAATGAAACAACATTGCCTGCGCCGTGGCTAAAACAACGAAAAACAAGCAGGAACAGGAAGTTTCGCATAAGAACTCGTGCTTTTGTAATGTTAAAAAAAAAACTTTAATTTATGTCCGTACATGATAGCACAGTTTTGTTTGATTGGTAATAATTTGATGAACGTTCACCACCGTACGTTGAGCGTATACGCACAGAGTACTTGTCCGGCCCATAACTTTTTATTAAAATTGCTCATTCAAGTGAAAATCAAATTGGAAGTGCTTTTCGTTGCGTGCGTTGCTTTTGGCTGTCAGAAATTTATAAGAAAATCAATTCTTCTGCAAATTTCAGTATGGCCTTGTATCATACACAACATTCGACGTCGATTCAATCGAAATAAAATGGTGTTCTTAGTCATCATAAAATTACATTAACATAAGGTGTATTCAGTTATGAAATTTCTGAAGATGCGACTCAGTAAACCATTGCCAGCAATGTAGCGTATCATACTTTCGAAAACTACTATTGCCAGCCATGAAAGTTATTATACTTTGGAAAGCTACTATTTATTAGTAGAAGATCTAAGTAACCACTGGTGAATGGTCAAAAGATCAATGCAGGCTATGAATGCACCGTCAAATTTGTATCCAGTTTTAAGATCACGCAAATTTCACACAAAATAATCCCCCTCCGTGCGTTTCATTTTGACGTTCTTGGGCGCTAGCTATCAAAATAGCCCTTTATGTTTTGAAAAAGAGAATTTAAACCGTTATGCGGGTTTAATCATAAAAACAATAAAAACTAAATAAGACAATACCAACAATGAAAAAGTGCGTATTTATGACCCTTGACTTTTGAGAGAGACCCCTAATTTTTACTGGAATGAGCAATTTTAATAAAAAGTTATGGGCCGGACAAGTACTCTGTGCGTATACGCTCAACGTACGGTGGTGAACGTTCATCAAATTATTACCAATCAAACAAAACTGTGCTATCATGTACGGACATAAATTAAAGTTTTTTTTTTAACATTACAAAAGCACGAGTTCTTATGCGAAACTTCCTGTTCCTACTTGTTTTTCGTTATTTTAGCCACGGCGCAGGCAATGTTGTTTCATTAGGTCATATAAGTAAATACTATTTGGCAACATTGGTCACGCCATAGCCAAAACAAAAGTAGCTACTCAACTTAGGAGATCCCAGAAGCAATGCACCAACTGCATGCCCTACGTTGCCGGTACATCCATATTGATATCTTCTCAGTCACCAAAGAAATGCTTGTCCTAGTACTGATATCATAAATTTTACTGCTGCACATAACTTAGATGGTGACCTTTTTTCATTTTTTTCTAGACTCTTGATACTTCTTACACACCAATTATAAGTGGTATTTTCCTCATCTTGATAACGCTGATTTTTTAATGTTTTGATTCCTGTTTTGTTCTGTGGAAATAAATTTAAAGTAACATTTATGGTGAAGTCTGGTTTTTTGGCCGGATATTTCGTGATCTATATGGTTGGTTTCCATCCGGGATATGAATAAAATTAGTAAACATAAAAAAAAAAAATTTAAGTGGGGTTTTGAATTTTTTGTGATATCATAGGGAAACGCGGGACCACCAATGTACTTGTCCAGGTTTTTTTCCCCGGGAGGGGATTTTTGCTATTTTTAAAATATTAACTCTCATACGATTTTCTTTAGCTCTCAAACCCTCTCAAACGATTCTCAAACGATTAAAAAAAAAATGAAACGTCTAAGTCCATTATTTCAGGAGATAAAAAAAATTGGGGCCAAGTTCACACCAAAAAATAAAATCGTTTTTACGTGAACAATATTAACTCTCAAAAATTTTTTTTTCTCTATCAATCTCTATCAAACGATTCTCAAACGATTTGCATTAATGAAAGTTTAAAAAAATAAAGTGGGGGGCCTAACTTCACGGAGGTGGACTAAGGGCTGCTAAGGGCAGGTGTGGATATATGAATTAAAGAACACAAGTTATTCACACAAAAAAAATGTACTGTAATTTTATTATAAATTGTTGTAAGGCAATATGCAACAAAAGTTTTGTAGAAAGGGTACGCGAATAACCGTTTTTTTTTCAACGTGACGCTAGACAAGTAACTTCCCGATAAATCAACCTTTTTGCCTCGAAGATTTCGCGCGGCTTAAGTTCTTGTTTTCGTCGTTGCCGCTTGTCGCTGAAGTCCGACTCTCTCTCTCTCTCTCTTCGGTCGGTATTGTCGATGTCGTCGGCGATGGTGAAGGTGGCGAGACCGCAGTGGTGTGAACTTGGCCCCCCGACATTGACTTTTTAAACTTTTTCTAATTCTAATCGTTTGTGTTTCGTTAGTGGGTTATTGTTAGAACAAATTAAACGTTTGTGGGATGAGTTTAGCGCTTAAAAATCAAAAATCAAAATTAGCGTGAAGTTAGCTCCCCCGATTTAATTTTTAAAGCTTTGCGAGTTTAATTGTAGGTCAATCAATGCGAAATCGTTTGTGGGAGACGAATATCACAATAAAAATGTTTGTTAGATGCTTGTTCGTGTAAAAAAAGCAAAAACAAAATTTGGTTAAATTTTTCCGAACCGGTTATATTACCCGAAAAAGTTCTCGACAAAAAATAGAATCATATGATTTTTTAAAAATATCTCAATTTTCACATATGATTTATGAGAATATCTCAAAATTACGTCTGTTAGATCAAAGTTTATGTAAAGAAATATGAAAACCATTCCCTGGTATCGATCATATTATTCACAAGAATGTTCATAACGATTTCATTTTCGTCGCGGCAAGATTTCTCGCCAATGGAGTACAGTTATATAACGAAAAAAGTGGTTTACGCAGAGTCCCGGAATAACAAGTGATGCGTTTTTCAGATTATATGCATGAGATCGTGTAAGGAAAAACTCCGTTCCATTTCCGACGACGATGAAAATTGTCAAAAGGATAATAAGAAGTAAAAAATTTCATTTTTGGTGCAGCACAATCTTTTGCTCGAGGGGTGTGATCATAACCAACAAAGCTGGTTGTATACAGAGGCTGTACTATCGCGGTACAACGGATGATTCTTTTTCAGATACTAAGCGTGTGGCTGTGCTTTAGAAAAGTTTCATTTTTGGCGGAGCAAGATCTCTTGCTCATGAGGTGTAATAACCAATAAAATTGGTTGCACAGAATCCGAGAACAATAGATGATTCATTTTTAGGTTATGTACGTGGCTGCGAAAAATTTTGGTTTTTTCTGTGGGAAGATCTCTTGTCAATAGGCTGCAACTGTATGGATAAACTTCCGAAAACTGATAACCGAATTTTGAACTGAAAATTGGCACACACTTTCGTTTTAATATTATAAGATTTCCCTCCAAAGGATTTTCGGCGGATTTGACAATTTTTCGAGATATCGAATTTTGAAAATCTATTTCTAGATCGGCGAAATATGGAGTTCCGAAAACCTCATACCTTCGATTGATCTGATTTTTTGTATAGATACCTGCGAAAATACCTGCGAATTCAATGTTCAATGTCAAAACTAAAAAAAGCTGTGTTTTTTCAATAATATGGTTCGAGGAATAGTAGGGTGGGTGCAGACCATATTGGGTAGTGTGTGTGGAATCGTTGGATACGTAAAAATAGTTGGGCGGGTCCTGGTAATCTCGGGATGTGTGTTGGGAATTGTTGGACACGTAGGAATAGTTGGGTGGGTCCGAGTCATCTCAAGATGTGTGTGTGGAAGCGTTGAACACATAAAAATAGTTGGAGGGTCCGGGGCATTTTGGGATGTGTGAATAGAATTATTGAACACGTAAAAATAGTTGGGTGGGTCCGAAACATCTTTGAATGTGAAACATCTGTGAAACATCGAAAAACATTTTCCTCCAGTTTGTTCCTGATATATTTTTTTTGAATCCCGAGGGTTTGAATAGTATATGGTCTTGAATAGTATACGGGTTTCAAAAGGGAAAATAACCCCTTGGGTTTGAATCCATAGGATTCGAATAATATATGGTTTAGGGTAGTATATGGGTTTCAAAAGGAAAACCGCTCAGGTTTGAATCCCGAGGATTTGAACAGTATATGGTTTTGAAAGGTATATGGATTTCAAAATAGAGAAACCCCTTGGGTTTGAATCCCGAGGATCCAGATAGTATATGGTTTTGAATAGTATATAGGTTTCAAAAGGGGGAAATCCCTCAGGTTTGAATCCCGAGGGTTTGAAAAATATAGAATTTTGGATTCTATATGGGTTTCAAAAGGGAAAACCCCTTCAGATTTGAAATTCGAGAATTCGAATAGTATATGGGTTTGCATAGAATATGGGTTCCAAAAGGGAAAAATCCCTTAGGTTTGAATCCTGAGAGTTTGAATAGTATATGGGTTTCAAACGGAAAAAACCCCTCAGGTCTGAGTCCCGAGAGTTTGAATAGTATATGGATTTCAAAAGGAAAAAACTCGTCAGGTTTGAATCACGAGGATTCGAATAGTATGTGGTTTTGCATAGTATATGGGTTTCAAAAGGGAAAAACCCCTCAGATTTGAATCCTGAGGGTGTGAATAGTATATGGGTTTCAAAAGGGAAAAATCCCTCAGGTTTGAATCCCGAGGGTTTGAATAGTATATGGGTTTCAAAATAAGGCAAAAACCCCTCAGGTTTGAATCCCGAGGATTTGAATAGTATATGGTTTTGCATAGTATATGGGTTTCAAAAGGGAAAAACCCCTAAGGTTTGAATCTCGAGGGTTTGAATAGTATATAGGTTTCAAAAGGAAAAGCCCTCAGGTTTGAATCCCGAGAATTCGAATAGTACATATGGTTTTGCATAGTACATGCGTTTCAAAAGGGAAAAATCCCTCAGGTTTGAATCCCGAGGGTTTGAATAGTATATGGGTTTCAAAAGGAAAAAACCCCACAAGTTTGAATCCCGACGACTTGAATAGTGTTTGGTTTTGCATAGTATATGGGTTTCAAAAGGGAAAAACCCCTCAGGTTTGAATCTCGAGGATTCGAATAGTATATGGTTTTGCATAGTATACGGGTTTCAAAAGGAAAAAACCCCTAAGGTTTGAATCCTGAGGATTCGAATAGTATATGGTTTTGCATAGTATATGGGTTTCAAACGGAAAAAACCGCACAGGTTTGAGTCTCGAGGGTTTGAATAGTATATGGGTATCAAAAGGGAAAAACCCCTCAGGTTTGAATCCCGAGGATTCGAATAGTATATGGTTTTGCATAGTATATGAGTTTCAAAAGAGAAAAACCCCTCAGGTTTGAATCCCGAGGGTTTGAAAAGTATATGGGTTTCAAAAGGAAAAAACCCATCAGGTTTGAATCCCGAGGGTTTGAATAGTATATGGGTTTCAAAAGGAAAAAACCCCTCAAGTTTGAATCCCGAGGATTCGAATAGTATATGGTTTTGCATAGTATATGGGTTTCAAAAGGGAAAAACCCCTCAGATTTGAATCCCGAGGGTTTGAGTAGTACATGGGTTTCAAAAGGGAAACACCCCTCAGGTTTGAATCCCGGAGGTTTGAATAGTATATGGGTTTCAAAAGGAGAAAACCCCTCAGGTTTGAATCTCGAGGATCCGAATAGTATATGGTTTTGCATAGTATATGGGTTTCAAAAGGAAAAAAACCGCACAGGTTTGAGTCTCGAGGGTTTGAATAGTATATAGGTATCAAAAGGGAAAAACCCCTCAGGCTTGAATCCCGAGGATTCGAATAGTATATAGATTTCAAATGGAAAAAGCCCTCAGGTTTGAATCCCGAGGGTTTGAATAGTATATGGGTTTCAAAAGGAAAAAAACCCCTCAAGTTTGAATCCCGAGGATTCGAATAGTATATGGTTTTGTATAGTATATCGGTTTCAAAAGGGTAAAACCCCTCAGGTTTGAATGCCGAGGATTCGAATAGTATATGGGTTTCAAAAGGAAAAAGCCCTCAAGTTTGAATCCCGAGAATTCGAATTGTATATATGGTTTTGCATAGTATATGCGTTTCAAAAGGGAAAAATCCCTCAGGTTTGAATCCCGAGGGTTTGAATAGTATATGGGTTTCAAAAGGAAAAAACCCATCAAGATTGAATCCCGAGGATTCGAATAGTATATGGTTTTGCATAGTATATGGGTTTCAAAAGGGAAAAACCCCTCAGGTTTCAATCCCGAGGGTTTGAGTAGTACATGGGTTTCAAAAGGGAAACACCCCTCAGGTTTGAATCCCGGAGGTTTGAATAGTATATTGGTTTCAAAAGGAGAAAACCCCTCAGGTTTGAATCTCGAGGATTCGAAAAGTATATGGTTTTGCATAGTATATGGATTTCAAAAGGGAAAAACCCCTAAGGTTTGAATCCCGAGGATTCGAATAGTATATGGTTTTGCATAGTATATGGGTTTCAAAAGGAAAAAAACCGCACAGGTTTGAGTCTCGAGGGTTTCAATAGTATATGGGAATCAAAAGGGAAAAACCCCTCAGGTTTGAATCCCGAGGATTCGAATAGTATATGGTTTTGCATAGTATATGAGTTTCAAAAGAGAAAAACCCCTCAGGTTTGAATTCCGAGGGTTTGCAAAGTATATGGGTTTCAAAAGGAAAAAACCCCTCAGGTTTGAATCCCGACGGTTTGAATAGTATATGGGTTTCAAAAGGGAAAAACCGCTCAGGTTTGAATAGTATATGGGTTTCAAAACGAAAAACCCCTCAACTTTGAATCCCGAGGATCCGAATAGTATACGGTTTTGCATAGTATATGGGTTTCAAAAGGGAAAAACCCCTCAGGTTTGAATCGAATCTTCTTGAACAGCATTTAATTATGTGTGAAAAATTTGGAGAGGTTTCACCGTCTGGTAATCGAGATATTCATTGTTGAAAATGACAAGTTTAACATGGGCTCTTATGGAAGCTTTCAAAAAATTGCGAACTTCAACAATAAATATCTCAATTTTAAGACGATGAATCATCGGCATATTCCGCCAGAAGTTTAATACTGTCTTAAGCTTTCTATTTACAAAATTTTATTGTGTAAAATTGGAAAATAATTTTTACATGAGAAACGATACAAACTCCTTAAGAAAGTTATCAGTGACTAATTTTTTGTTTGTATAAGTCAAAAATTGTTTAATCAAATGTAGTGATCCGATCTTAAGATATACCGTAATGCAAGTTGTATAATTCAAAATTGTCAACATGGTAAGTTATTAATGTAGCATTCTTGCATCTTAAGGCATCTTCTCACTTTAAACGCCTCAAAAATAGGCTGTTTTTGCGATTTTTTTCGAGGATTTTTGCTTAAAATTATGGGATAAAACGGATCCTATGTAATAAACACATCTTTCAAGTACATGAAAAAATTTTTATTTTATTTTTTTAAACAATTATTATAATACATCAGTAGCATTGAAAAACCCGTGTAAAAATGTTATGGTCGTGGCTTGTTGATGGTATCTCCGAGACGGGTCGTCTGAAACAAAAAAATAAAACTGTTTTAGATTCAGTATGTCAGTGGCTATAGCGCATATCATCAGATTTTTGATATTCGCGAAAATAACAAAATGGCGCACGTTTTTCGAAAAAGTAAAAAAAAACCACGATTTTTTTGCAGTTTTTTGTAAAAAAAAAATTCTTAAAATCAAAATTTAAAAAATCTGATGATATGCGCTATAGCCATAACTATGAAGCATATGTCATTCAAATTTCATGACAATCGGCCGGATAGTTTCCGAAATTTCATCAACAAAGCACCGAAAAACCTTGTTTTGAGATAACTGCGTTTAAAGTTTTGGTTGCAGAAAAATCATGAAAAAACCTTACCTCGGGTTAATCAGCGATGCCTGCTCCATACAATGGACCTTCCGATTCTTCGTAGAAGGTGTGTTCGTCCAAAGTAGCTTCCCTTCGTCTCGACCTAGTCTCTTTTGAAGCGTTAGAGCTGCGGCGGTTCCCTACGCGTACGCGATCACTGTCGCGTTTCTCGGCGTATTGAACGGCGATAGGGCCTAGTTTGACACCCATCACCTCCAAAATTTTTAAAACAGGTTGTAGCCCTTCGTTATAAATGCATGCCGCTGTTTGGCAAGCAATTTCCACGGTTTTTCTTGATGATGTTTCTTGAAACATCTTTGTTACAAACTTTACACTTCACATATTGTTGTAATGTAGAAAAAACAAGAAAAAACTGAATAATACTATATCCAGCCGTTGGATCGATGTGTACATCGAAACTTGTATCGTCCGATTTTTTTAATTTTGCTGCACTCGCACTAGCATGACTCGTATCTGCTTCAGACTGGTGTGGAAGCACTCCACGAAATTTTCTTTTTTTAGATTTCGAACTTGGACGTCGCCACGTGGCACTTTGTTGCGAAGTCTTTTTATCCATTATAACAATCCTGAGCGCAGAGATGTTGCCGTTACGAAGTTTCAAATTAGACTGATGAAATAACAGTTTAGCATCGTTGCCGAGTGATTTTCTTTTGAAAAATGCACGTGTTAAGGTCTTATTACATGAGTATAGACCCGAAAACAGAATATACCTAAGCAAGGGGTACTACATTAACAAAAGAACACGGCTATTCAATTGTATAGAGTCAGATATACAGGGACCGTCCGAGCGGCGTGAAAGGGATCGCCGGGTACTCTCAGGTAGTCACCTAACGGTCGCCAAAAAATGTAGTTAGACTCGTCCGATCTTTATGAAATTTCGAGATGACATTTTTGAAGATATGTACTTTCAAAATTTAAAAAAAAAAAAAAATCGATTTTTTTAAATTTCCAAAGTGAGAAGACGCCTTAAGATGTACTCTAGACTCATTGCTGGGTGTCAGAAACCTGTTATTGATGAGTTGGCAATTTGGTCCTCAAATTACGAGCTATCAAAAAGCATAAAATTCACGGATATCAAGATGAAAATGATTGATGCAAAAAATCATTTTTGCAAATGCCCAACTTCAATTTTTTCAATGGCTTGCATACTTTCTTATTTGTCGAGATACATGTAAATAATTTGAAGTTGTAATATTTACTCTGAAAATGATAATATATGCAATTTTATGATATATGATTTTATTGAAACACTTTTGAAAATCGAAACTAAGAACTACGAAAACTAAAAACATAAGATGTTGAACAAAAAATAATTTCTATGCTGCCTTCATTGCCTTGTTGGAATCATTACTTTTCCAGCTTCTTCTGAGATTAAACACAGGAAAAAAGTTGCAACAGTACAGAATCTATGACCTTCACCCGAAGTATGATGATGATGAGAGTATATTGAACACAATTGAAGCGAACGCTACATTCTCTGAAACAGATATAATAAAGTAACGAATTTTAAAACAAAAAATAAATTTTATTCGCCAAAATGGATGTTCATACTGTGTTCATATCCCATGCTCGTTTCTCGGTTTTCTTCTCTTTTTTTCCTTCCTAGAGAGATCGGCATTCAGGATAGTTAAGTTTTGTTGTCTATGAGGTTTGCTTTGTCATTCATTTATGTATGTAAATATAACCAACACGATTTGCTTACGAGAATCTCAGGAGAACAGATGATTGATTTCTTGATTCTGAATATAGCTGTGCGATAAAAAATTTTAATAATTTCTGTGACAAGATATCTTGCAAATAGGATATAATTATGAGTAACAAAATTGATTTTGGAGAGTCCCCGGATTACAGGATAACAGATAATTCGTTTTTAGGTTGCGGATGTCATTTTAATTATGACAGACTACTATATAACCATTCTGCCATGTTTACAAATTCACAAACAATGAACAACACATATTCCAACAGCAAAAATACAATTCTGCAGAGTGCAATCACAACAATTATGCTTTGTATTAAGACTCTGTGTAACTAACTTCGTTGATACAGTTGCAGCCTATTAATAAGAGATCTTCCCACAGAAAAGACCAAAATTTTTCGCAGCCACGTGCATAACCTAAAAATGAATCATCTATTGTTCGCGGATTCTGTGCAACCAATTTTATTGGTTATTACACCTCATGAGCAAGAGATCTTGCTCCGCCAAAAATGAAACGTTTCTAAAGCACAGCCACACGCTTAGTATCTGAAAAAGAATCATCCGTTTTGTACCGCGATAGTACAGCCTCTGTACAACCAGCTTTGTTGGTTATGATCACACCCCTCGAGCAAAAGATTGTGCTGCACCAAAAATGAAATTTTTTACTTCTTATTATCCTTTTGACAATTTTCATCGTCGTAGCAAATGGAACGGAGTTTTTCGTTACACGACCTCATGCATAATCTGAAAAACGCATCACTTGTTATTCCGGGATTCTGCGTAAACCACTTTTTTCGTTATATAACTGTACTCCATTGGCGAGAAATCTTGCCGCGACGAAAATGAAATCGTTATGAACATTCTTGTGAATAATATGATCGATACCAGGGAATGGTTTTCATATTTCTTTACATAAACTTTGATCTAACAGACGTAATTTTGAGATATTCTCATAAATCATATGTGAAAATTGAGATATTTTTAAAAAATCATATGATTCTATTTTTTGTCGAGAACTTTTTCGGGTAATATAACCGGTTCGGAAAAATTTAACCAAATTTTGTTTTTGCTTTTTTTACACGAACAAGCATCTAACAAACATTTTTATTGTGATATTCGTTTCTCACAAACGATTTCGCATCGATTGACCTACAATTAAACTCCCAAAGCTTTAAAAATAAAATCGGGGGAGCTAACTTCACGCTATTTTTGATTTTTGATTTTTAAGCGATAAACTCATCCCACAAACGTTTAATTTGTTCTAACAATAACCCACTAACGAAGCACAAACGATTAGAATTAGAAAAAAATTAAAAAGTCAAAGTCGGGGGGCCAAGTTCACACCACTCGAGACCGCCACACTTATCAGGACGGAGCGCTTCACCAAGCGACGTTTTCGCAAACTAGAAATCTGGCTTCAACGTTGACGGCCGTATTCCAAAACCTGCTGCCAGTACTACGAGTACGTGCGTTCACTCCTCTCTAGTCTCCTTGTTCTTTACCATTAGCGCTCACCACTCTCCATTTGTGTATTGTGTTCATTTATTTGCTGTCTGTCGATTCATTGCTGTTCCGTATATATTTGTTAGCCCGTGCGATTTCATCACTACTTCACTGCACCACGACAAATGCGCGAACAATGCTTTCTCAAGCCGGTTTGAAATACAATCGAGGCTGCTGGAAATTAGATGAACAAGCCAAAGGTACCTGTACATGTTTTCTAGATTACTCATTTACGATTTTAACCTCAAGAGCAATCGATTCTCGAAAATTCTTCCACTCGCTCTGTTTCT
The DNA here is from genome assembly GCA_963989365.1 of Rhimphoctona megacephalus. NCBI lineage: Eukaryota > Metazoa > Arthropoda > Insecta > Hymenoptera > Ichneumonidae > Rhimphoctona > Rhimphoctona megacephalus. The sequence goes on along the minus strand of OZ022421.1, from coordinate 12,584,647 downwards.
TGCCAAATTTACGTCATGTTGCCAGAATGTACGAGAAACAAATTTTGTATTGGCACTCAAAAATTTCTGTATTTAGCATTTGTACGGTTCGATGCAATTTTTTTATACTAGATAGCATTTATGATGTGATGTACTTTCGTAAAGCGCACGCATGCTATCTAGCACGAAAAAGCGGCATCGTGTGCAAGGGGCTTAAGTGTCATACCGACTGAGCGGCTATGAGTGTGAAAAAGACAGCTGCCGATTTCGTGAGTGAAAATTTTCCACACCGTCCTTCCGATTGGAATTTAAAATAGACTTAGCCGTCCTTGCCATTTTTCTGTGTGAGCTAAAATTTTTCATTCCAATCGATCAAACGGTGTCGAAGGTTCTCGACACTATTCTCCTTATTGAACCATTAATTTGCCGGAGAAGATTTTTCAAAATTTCCATCCTACTATAAAAAATAAAAATTTCTGCTGATGGTTGTTTACATTTCAATTGTTAAATATAACCTTTTACATTTTATGTTTGACATTTCATTTTTTTTTATTGCTGTTTCTACAAAGATGAAGATGCAAAACAGGGACTTGCGTCAAGTCAAGTCGATTTACAATTCAAAAATAGGTATTAAATTATAGTTCTGCTCAATTTTAGCAAATTATTTGGTTCCTCTCGCTCGTTTACGAATTTCACCACCTTTTGTTTTCCACTACGAAATTTGGAAACAATCTTTCGGAAACATTTCGAGGTTTAAAAACCAGCCAAATTAACCTTAGAACCCCAACGTAGTTTTCAGCACCAATAAACCCCAACGTGGGTGCCGGCGTGGTGAAAAAACATTTTTTAATAATCATTTTTCGCAAAAATCGCACACACATAAGCGTCCTACGCTAAAAAGCATGGACACGAATGACCCAACGTTGGGGTTTTAAGGTTAGCATTAGATCGTACAAGTAAGGGATATGAGCTCTTGAAAAACAGAAGGTGTAAATTCGGACTCGTTTGCAGACCAAGCGTCAGAGCATTGAAAGTATTCCTGCTATATACGTATATATTAAGGCGTTTAAAAAAATCGTCATGTTTTTACTTGAAGTCGCATGTAAGTATGCTAGTAGTTTATAAAAAAGTAATTCTCATAAAACTTGAATCTGCTAAACAAATGTTTAGAGACCGCCTCAGCGACTTCCAAATATTTTTTTTCAATTGTAGGTATTTGGAAGAGTCCGCGAAATCTGGTTATATGAAAAACGTAATGTTGGGATAATTGGGTGAAAGGACGAAGTGGCACAATAAAAAGAATACTGAACACTTTGATTATATACACAAACAACGTAGAAACGAAGATTTATTCGTGATGATAAAAAAATAAACGATGAAAGAATATGTACAAAAGAAAAGTTAACGTATTTCGATGTGAACAAAATGACGGCGAAAGCCGGCACGCTTGAGCCACGTGGCGGAAACGAAAATGTAACTGAAATCATTGATTTGATTAAATACAATTGAAACGAAAGCGTCCTTTGTAGTGCAGCTGATGATCCCTATTTTATGCAACAAGTAACCTGGTTGTAAGTCGTTTTACCCATTGTAAAAAGTCGAAAACCCGTGTAGATTTACAGAAGCAAATTGGTGCGAAGCGTCCGTTGTATAGTAAAGTTCGAAGTTCCCCACTTTATTAACTCGAATAAAACGAGCGTAAATCGTTTTACCCTCGCTAATCATTATCGAATATAACTGAAGGATTCCCGTGAACAATTCGGTCGTAAATCGTTTTATTCTCGGTAACAGAAGGAAAGTATCACGAAGAATTTACAAAAGAATTTAACACGAAGCGTTCTGTGTGAAAGAAAATATCGAAGAGAATTAGAAGACGAAGCGTTCCGTGTAAGAGAAAATTTTCAACCGAAGAAAAAGACGAAGCTGGAAGGAGGAGAAATCTATAGAAGGGGAAGCGTCCAGAAAGTCCGTCGATTGCAGAGTCTAAGCGAGAGACCGACCGTCGATTTTTCGGTGTCGCAACAGAAGATGTTGGTACTTAATAAAAAAAGTCATTCTCCCAAAATTTGGCTTGTTAAAAAAAATACATAGAGGTCGCCCCAGTGATTTTTCTATATTTTTATTTTCTAATTTCGGGCAAAAATCTTGTAAAAATGTAGTTTACTTTGAGACCGAATGAATATACTAACAGATCATGAGAAAATTGATGTCCCAAAATTGAAACATTCTAAAAAAAAATTAAGAGGCTCCGCTAGTGACTTTTAGATCTTTTTTTTCTAAGTTCACTTGAAAATCATGACATTAAGATATCAATTTTCCGATTGTGCAACAAAATATTGTAATGGAACGCTTTTGCCAATCGCTAAACGTCGCTACGAGTCGGTTCAAGCTTCTTAAGAATTTCAGAGCAGGTATGAAAGAATCGTGAAAAACGCGGATTTTGTGTTTGAACAATAAAAACATTGAATTTATTTAATAAAACAATTATGAATTTTCGGTTTATACAATAATTGAGTAAACGATGAGTATTTTCTGTTGCATTTCGTGTTTACCTTGTTTTATCATTTGTTTTTATCGCGCCCATTTACGGAACGGGATGAAAAGAAACGATCAACTCGATATAATATAATAACTGGTGATTTTCGAGCTGATAATAATTGAATTGATTTATTATACTCAAATCGGACTTTTTCCTGCTGTAGAAATAATAATTTTAGTTTTCTTATATCGCGCAATTACAATTTTTCTTATACCGCGAAATTAAAATTTTTAATAATTCATAAGTGTTATGATTCGATATAATAATCATTCTTTTATAATTGATTCTATATAATTGAAAATTTGTATCGCGGCGTTTTGAAGTATTAAAAGAGAATCACCTGGTATAAAAGAACTAGTGAATGATTAGTTATTTTTATTATAATTTTGAATTTGAAATTACAAATTTAATAGCAATATAATTTTTAAGGGGGGAGATACCTTTACAAGTCTAAAAAATCGATGATTTTATCGATTTTTTTTTAATAGAAAGTTCTTTTGGGTGTACTTCCGAAAGCCAAAAACCGAATTATGCGATGAAATTTGGCACACACCTTCTATTTTACAGTACAAGTATCCCTCTAAAAGGATTTTTGGCGACTCGCAATATTTACCGAGATATTAAATTTTAATGTTGCTATTTTAGCCCGAGCGAATATATCTATATCGCTTGTCTCGCTCGGCCGGTATCCCCACTCTGCTAGTGCTTTCGCCGCCAGTTCGTTTAACCTCCACTTTTCCACCTGACTCGTGTTAACTTTGTACGACGATTATTCACTCGCTCAGAACCATATACAGTTCGAACCTTCGGGATTCAAAACTGAGGGGTTTCTTCCTTTTGAAACACATATACTATTCAAAACCATATAATATTCGAACCCTCGGGATTCAAACCTGAGGGGTTATTTCCCTTTGAAACTCATATATTATTCAAAACCATATACTATTCGAATCCTCCGGTTTCAAATCTGGGTTTTTTTTCCTTTTGAAACCCGTATACTATTCAAAATCATATACTATTCGAACCCTCGGAATTCAAATCTAAGGGTTTTTTTCCCGTTTGAAACCCATATACTATTCAATATCGTATACTATTCGAATCCTCGGGATTTAAACCTGGGAGGTTTTTTCCTTTTGAAACTCATATATTATTCAAAACCATATACTATTCGAACCCTCTGGATTCAAATCTGGGTTTTTTTTCGTTTTGAAATCCGTATACTATTCAAAACCATATACTATTCGAACTCTCGGGATTCAAGCCTGAGGGTTTTTTCCTTTTGAAACTCGTATACTATTCAAAACCATATACTATTCGAATCCTCGGGATTTAAATCTGGGGGTTTTTTTCCTTTTGAAACTCATATATTATTCGAGATCATATACTATTCGAACCCTCGGGATTCAAACCTAAGGGTTTTTTCTGTTTGAAACCCATATACTATTCGAACCCTCGGGATTTAAACCTGGGGGGTGTTTTCCTTTTGAAATTTATATACTATTTAAAACCATATACTATTCGAACCCTCGGGATTCAAACCTGAGGGTTTTTTTCTCTTTGAAATTCATATGTTATTCAAAACCACATACTATTCGAACCCTCGGGATTCAAATCTGGGGGGTTTTTTCGTTTTGAAACCCGTATACTATTCAAAACCATGTACTATTCCAACCCTCGGGATTCAGGGTTTTTTTCCTTTTGAAACTCATATACTCTTCAAAATCATATACTATTCGAACCCTCGGGATTCAAACCTGGGGGGGGTTTTCCTTTTGAAACTCATATATTATTCGAGACCATATACTATTCGAACCCTCGGGATTCAAACCTAAGGGGTTTTTTCTGTTTGAAACCCATATACTATTCGAACCCTGGGGATTTGAACCTGGGGGGTGTTTTCCTTTTCGAACTCATATATTATTCGAGGGTTTTTTTTCCTGTTGAAACTAATATAGTGTTCAAAACCATATACTGTTCGAACTCTCGGGATTCAAATCTGGGGGGTTTTTCCCTTTTGAAACCCATATACTGTTCAAAACCATACACTATTCGAATGCTCGGGATTCAAACCTGAGGGTTTTCTTCCTTTTGAAACCCATAAACTCTTCAAAACCATATACTATTTGAACCCTCGGAATTCAAACCTGGGGGGTATTTTCCTTTTGAAACTCATATATTATTCCAGACCATATACTATTCAAACCCTCGGAATTCAAACCTGAGAGATTTTTTCTGTTTGAAACCCATATACTATTCAATACTATATACTATTCGAACCCTCGGAATACAAGCCTGAGGTTTTTTTTTCTTTTTGAAATTCATATACTATTCAAAACCATATACTATTCGAACCCTCGTGATTCAAATCTGGGGGGTTTTTCCTTTTGAAACTCATATATTATTCGAGACCGTATACTATTCGAACCCTCGAGATTCAAACCTAAGGGTTTTTTTCCGATTGACACCCGTATACTATTCAATACCATATACTATTCGAACCCTCGGGATTTAAACCTGGGAGGTTTTTTCCTTTTGAAACTCATACTGTTCAAAATCATATACTATTCGAACCCTCGGGATTCAAACCTGAGGGGTTTTTTCACTTTGAAACTCATATATTATTCAAAACCGTATACTATTAGAACCCTCGGGATTCAAATCTGGGGGGTTTTTTCGTTTTGAAACCCGTATACTATTCAAAACCATATACTATTCGAACCCTCGAGATTCAAGCCTGAGGGTTTTTTCCTTTTGAAACTCATATACTATTCGAGACCATATACTGTTCAAACCCTCGGGATTCAAACCTGAGGAGTTTTTTTTCCTGTTGAAACTAATATAGTGTTCAAAATCATATACTGTTCGAACCCTCGAGATTCAAATCTGGGGTTTTTTTCCTTTTGAAACCCATATACTATTCAAAACCATATACTATTCGAACCCTCGGGATTCAAACCTGAGGGTTTTCTTTCTTTTGAAACCCATAATCTCTTCGAAACCATATACTATTTGAACCCTCGAGATTCAAACCTGGGTTTTTTTTCCTTTTGAAACTCATATATTATTCCAGACCATATACTATTCGAACCCTCGGAATTCAAACCTGAGGACTTTTTTCTGTTTGAAACCCATATACTATTCAATACCGTATACTATTCGAATCCTCGGGATTTAAACCTGCGGGGTTTTTTCCTTTTTAATCTCATATATTATTTGAGACCATATACTGTTCGAATCCTCGGGATTCAAACCTGAGGGATCTTTTATGTTTAAAACCCATATACTATTCAACACTATATACTATTCGAACCCTCGGGATTCAAACTTGGGTTTTTTTTTCCTTTGAAACTCATATATTATTCGATACCATATGCTGTTCAAACCCTTGGGATTCAAACCTGAGAGGTTTTTTTCCTGTTGAAACTAATATAGTGTTCAAAACCATATACTGTTCGAACCCTGGGGCTTAAAACCTGAGGGGTTTTTTCCTTTTGAAACTTATATACTATTCAAAATCATATACTATTCGTATCCTCGGGATTCAAACCTAAGGTGTTTTTCACTTTGAAACTCATATATTATTCAAAACCATATACTATTCGAACCCTCGGGATTCAAACTTGAGGGTTTTCTTTCTTTTGAAACCCATAAACTCTTCAAAACCGTATACTATTTGAACCCTCGGGATTCAAACCTGGGGGTTTATTTCCTTTTGAAACTCATAAATTATTCCAGACCATATACTATTCGAACCCTCGGAATTCAAACCTGAGGGGTTTTTTCTGTTTGAACCCCATATACTATTCAATACCATATACTATTCGATTCCTCAGGATTTAAACCTGGGGGTTTTTTTCCTTTTGAAACTCATAAGTTATTCGAATCCATATAATGTTCGAATCCTCGAGATTCAAACCTGAGGGATCTTTTCCGTTTAAAACCCATATACTATTCAATACCATATACTATTCCAACCCTCGGGATTCAAACCTGGGGGTTTTTTCCTTTTGAAACTCATATTTTTCGAGACCATATGTTGTTCGAACCCTCGGGATTCAAACCTGAGGGTTTTTTCTGTTGAAACTAATATACTATTCAAAAGTATATACTATTCGAATCCTCGGGATTCAAACCTGAGTGGTTTTTTCACTTTGAAACTCATATATTATTCAATACCATATACTATTCGAACCTTCGGGATTCAAATCTGGGGGGTTTTTTCGTTTTGAAACCCGTATACTATTCAAAACCATATACTATTCGAACCCTTGCGATTCAAATCTGGAGGGTTTTTTCGTTTTGAAACCCATGTACTATTCAAAACCATATACTATTCGAACCCTCGGGATTCATGCCTGAGGGTTTTTCCTTTTGAAACTCATATAATATTGAAAACCATATACTATTCGAACCCTCGGGATTCTAACCTAAGGGTTTTTTCCGTTTTAATCCCATATACTATTCAATACCATATACTATTCGAACCCTCGGGATTCAAACCTGAGGGTTTTCTTTCCTTTGAAACCCATAAACTCTTCAAAACCATATACTATTTGAACCCTCGGGATTCAAACCTGGGGGTTTTTTTCCTTTTAAAACTCATTTTATTCCAGACCGTATACTATTCGAACCCTCGGAATTCAAACCTGAGGGGTTTTTTCTATTTGAAACTGTTGTGCCTGGCCATGTGGCCTGGTATACAGGCCCGCATAGTAACGAATTGCCAGTATCGAGCATAGGGCTATCGACCCCAAGCTGACGAGGCCTCACGCCACCGATTGCTCGAGAATATTCTATTGCCAATTAAAATAGAATGGGGGTAAAATTAGCATCATTTGGGGAAAATTCACCGAATTATTAAAAGCCACGACAAGCCCAAATTCGGCAGTCTGACGACGAAATTCTGAACGATTGGTCGCGAGGCAAATAAACCTCGACTTTGTAACTTTTCTCAATAAATCTATTGTTAACTTGTTTTTAAGTATTGAATTGGAGTCTAACTCAATTATTGGCAATAGTCCCCAAAATACCCGTCCTTGATAACTCGTCCCCACGTGACGGTCTTCGCGGGCACAACATTGGTGGCAGTGGTGGGATTGCCACAACTCAAGAAACCAAACACGTCTACTGGGTGAAACGAAAAGAAAAATCGAAGCGCCGAGGCAAGACGAAATTCGAGTCAACCAACCAGTCAATAATTCGAACGAGGACCTTTGCTGTTCAATTCGACAACTGGAAACGGACTATCGTCGCACCGAAGGGCAGACCGATTGACGTCGCAAATTCAAGAAATTGAAGGAAGGAAGACCGAGAAGCCGACCGACGTAAATTCAACCCGACAACAAGCAACATGAGAGAGACCTTCTTACTGTAAGTGACGGAACATTAATTAATTTGTAATCCGCCAAAGCCAGCGCGTATAAGAAAAAAATGTTATATGTCTAACAACGAGTTAGTCGACCGCCTTAAATTACCGGGCGTAAGCACAATTTCGCGGTCGCTCGATTCTTTCTTCGAGAATAAAATTATATGTAAACAGTCCACGGACGAAACCAATGATGAGTCCGTAGTAAAACGAAGAAAAAGAAAAAATAGCACAGATACGTTAAATCAGACTTTTACATCCGAAGACTATTATTTAGACGCAGATTCCGAAGGTGAATTTAATCTCCCTGAAAATCCCGCAGATACCCCATTCGCAGAATCTACCCTTAATCCCTTATTAACAACAATCGTTGAGACAGTAAATTTAGACGAGATCGGAAATGGTATTGCTAGCGAAAGTAATAGCGGTAATAACGGAAATAATAATGGTAATAATAGAAATAACGGTAATAATAATAGTAATAACGAACATCCTGCCGGGAATACACCCAATAACTCCATACGTAGACTTCGAGGCACTATGTCCCTCAAAGGAGCGAGTAACATAATACCCCGTTTTGATGGATTGAAACCGGAAGAAGTACGCGAATTAATAGATGCGTTTGCACTCGCGAATGGGCATATAGATGAAGAGAATCAATCCCTTCTTTTAGAAACTGTTTTAACAACAAAATTAGCCGGAAAAGCGCGAAGCGATGTCCGTTACAAAAATATACCAAACTTTGAAACGTTTAAAACAATCATGCTAGGATTATATTGTGGACGTCGTACAGTAGGAGCATTGCAATCAGAATTATATTCTTGCCGATAAAAATACAACGAAAGCGTAAAAGATTTTGGAAAAAGATTAGAAGACACTGTGATGGATTTAATAGAAGCTAGTACTAAAAAGCAAGCAACATTTATCGAGCAAATGGCTATTGAACTATATGTTCGAGAATTAGCCCTATCTAGCTTCGAAAAAGGACTTAAAAAGGAATATCAAACCCTTATTAAAGCCAGAGCATACCCAACGCTTAACGAGGCAATTATAGTAGCAATAGACGAGGAAACAATACAGCAAGGAACAGATTCATCGGGAAATAGACACGGCTCAGTTACATGCAACAAATGTAATAAAAGAGGTCACTTAGCGCGAGATTGCAGAAATTCCGGACTCAGAAACGGACAAAATAATTTGCCAGTCCCTACTCGGAGTATGCACTCGATATTTTGCAATTTTGGTAAAAAAACCAGGTCACATATACGACGATTGCTGGAGTAGGAAAAACGGAAATAACGGACAAGTAGGTTCAGGGTCAGGACGAAGCCATAATAACCGAGGAAATTACCGAAATCTAGGACAAAATCAGAACAGACAGGGAAATCAAGGCAATCAGGGAAATCACGGAAATCGAAGTCAAAATCATGGGAACCAAAACTACCGAGGACAAAATCGTGGATACAAAGGGAATCGCGGAAATCAGGGGAATCAGGGAAATAATGACCAAAATAATCAAGAAAGTAATAAAGGGCAATCATCGGGAGACAGAAATACAGATGACGGAAGAAAAACGATAGGTTCACTCAACCTTAGTCTCCTCACACTGACTGCTGAGCGAAAGAATGCAAGCGTCGGCAAAATGAGTACAGCGGGAGCTACAAGTTCATTCAAAAAGAAGGAAAAGAAAAAGAAAGCGAAAATAGAAATCAACTCAATTAACTCAGGGGGCACGACAAGTGATTTTTATATTACATCGCCCCAAGCGAAAAATTCGGTTCTCACTCTCAAAGCAGATACCGGAGCACAATGCTGCATTATTAAAAAGGATGTTCTTCACGAAGATACGAAAAAATAATAGAAGAAACTGTTGAATTAACAGGAATAGGGGGAAAACATTCCACGCTCTATGCAAAGTGGAGATAGTAATCGAAACCCCCGCGGTGAATATCCGCCACGGATTTTATGTCGTAGACAATTCCGTACCAATAAAAACCGACGGAATGCTCGGATTAGACTTTATGAGGAAACACAAAGTCGATATACTGGGTGGTCGATACATCAAAATATATGGCCATATGGAACCGTTGATAAATGGATCTGGAAAGCTGAAACTACCATCACGATCCGAAAATATTTATTACGCAAAAGCACAAAAAATGACGATAGGATGCATATCTGCCACAGAAGAACAAACAGGAATCAAAATAGGACAAAGAATCATCCTAGAAAAAGGATTATCATATCCGATAGTAATGAGGAATACACTGGATCAAGAAGTCGTAGCAGACAGACCAAGTGTAAAAATCGAGGAAATCGAAGAAAAAATTCAAGAGGAACAATTTGAGGAAAATAAAGGAAAAAATCGCGCTATGAACGTCAAAGGGAAAGGAAATAGGCTGCAACAAATAATGAAAGAAATTGGAGCGTACACGCATTTAAATAAAGAGGAAAAAAAATTTCTTAGAGAATTTTGCGAAGAATTCGGAGATATATTCCATCTCGAAGGGGAATCATTGGGAAATACGAGCTTGGTGGAACACCGTATACATGCGAAGGAAGGTACTGTACCGGTGAATATTCGACCGTACAGGCTACCCGAGAGTCACAAACAAGAAGTGATGAGTCAAACGCAAGAAATGTTGAAAGCTGGAATAATAAGGCCGAGCAGAAGTCCATGGAATGCTCCACTACTGGTCGTTCCAAAAAAGACCGATGCCAAAGGCAATATAAAAAAAAGAGTCGTTGTTGATTTTAGGAAATTGAACGAGGTCACCGAGGGAGATTCTTACCCACTGCCCAATATCACAGAGATACTGGATCAGTTGGGACGAGCAAAGTATTTTACCACCCTCGACCTTGCCTCCGGATTTCATCAAATCCCGATGGCAGAGGAGGACAAGCAAAAAACAGCATTTTCAACACCGTTAGGACAATACGAATACAATCAAATGCCTTTCGGATTAAAAAACGCGCCACGTACTTTTCAAAGATTGATGGACGCAGTCCTGGGAGGACTCCAAGGATTAAAATATTACGTATATCTGGACGATATCGTAGTACACGGATCACCCTTCCAGGAACACAACGAACGATTAAGAGAAATCTTCAAACGATTAAGAGAAGCTCAATTGAAAGTACTGCCAAAAAAATGCCAGTTTTTAAGAAAAGAGACACAATATTTGAGACACATCATCACCGAAGTGGGAGTGAAACCCGATCCCGAAAAAATAGAGGCAGTCAAAAATTTTCCCGTGCCAAAAAACGTGAAAGAAATACAGTCATTTTTAGGTCTTACAGGTTATTATCGGAAGTTCATACAGGACTTCTCAAAATTGGCCAAACCCTTGACGGAATTAATAAAAAAGGAAAGGAAATTCGAATGGACTGAACACACTCAAGCGGCCTTCGATCGATTGAAAGAAACGCTTAGTACAGCTCCAAAATTGCAATATCCCGATTTTACAAAACCGTTCGTCATTACGACCGACACATCGGATAAAGCAATTGGCGCCATTTTGTCGCAAGGGAAAATAGGCGAAGACTTGCATATTTGTTATGCCAGCCGAACATTAAATAAAGCTGAGATTAACTATTCCACAATGGAAAAGGAAATGTTAGCGATTGTGTGGACTATCACGCAATTCCGCCCTTACGTTTACGGGACAAAATTCATTATTGTCACCGATCACAAACCCCTCACCTGGCTCTTCAGCGTAAAGGACCCAGGATCAAGATTAATACGATAAAGAATCAAATTAGAGGAATACACATATACCATCGAATATAAGGCTGGAAAAAGGAATACAAACGCAAACGCGTTAAGTCGAATGTACACTATTATGCTGACTCAGGTAGATAACACTGAGCAGTCAAAGAAAAGAGGATGGGGATGGTCGCGCAAGGCCGCGAGCCAGGCACATTGCCCGCAACAGACTCCGCCTCGGAAACTCAACGGTCCAGCCCGAAACATAATGGCCGACCTAAAAAACAGCCGAGTGGTTGGAGATAAAAATGAAGAAAATATTAAAAGCAATAAAGAAAAAAAATGCAACAGAAAAGGAAACAGCGAAAGTGCAAGCGAGAACGAAGACGAGACACTTGACACCGTCTCCGAACGAGCGTGCCCGAGCGAGAGAGAAAGAAATATGATATTAAAGGAATACCACGATACTCCTCTCGGCGGACACCCAGGAATAAAACGAATGACACAGCGTAATCAAGAAAGATATCACTGGCCTGGAATGAACGAGGAACTACACGACTATGTATCTGCATGTGATAAGTGCCAGAAGAACAAGGTAACAAAAATTAAGAAAGCATCAATGGTAATTACCGACACATCGGAGAGAGCATTCGAAAAATGTGCAGTTGACATAGTAGGACCACTGCCAGAAACAGAAAAAAGAAACAAATACATTTTAACGTTTCAAGATTCACTGACGAAATACAGTGCCGTAGTACCATTACGGAACCAAGAGGCTAAAGAAATCGCTAAGGAACTAATTACCGAAATAATTTGTAAGTTTCGAACATCCCAAATTATCCTATCAGATCAAGGAACGAATTTTCTCAGCGAATTATTCAAAGAAATATGCAAGCTGTTGCAAATTAAAAAAATTCAAATAACAGCCTACCATCCTCAGTCAAACGGAGCCCTTGAAAGGTCTCATCGCACCCTGGCCGAATACCTGAAGCATTTTATACACGAGGACCAAAATGACTGGGATGAATGGTTACCATACGCAATGTTTACGTATAATACCACTCCCCATTCTGCTACGGTATTCACCCCGTACGAATTAATTTTTGGAAAGAAAGCCGACATACCGACAGCCTTCCAACAGGCCCCAAGGAAAACATATACCTACGACGATTATATCGCGGAATTGAGGGAACGGCTGAGATACGCCAGACAGGTAGCGAGAGAAAAATTAATGAGAAGAAAAGAAAAGATAATAGAAGAATGGGATAGAGTCGCCGATAACATCAATTACAACGTTGGCGACAAAGTGCTGCTGCTCGACCCCACCGTGCGCTGAGGCAGATCGGCCAAACTGACTCCCAAGTGGACAGGGCCTTACACGGTGCGGAGTTGGGACTCTGCAACAAACTACAGTATCGGGCGTGGGCAGCGAGTAACCCGCGTACACGTAGATCGCATTAAGCCTTACGTTACCCATTGACCGATACCATGCGAGGCCCGCCAGCTCAACAGTGGCGAAAGGCCCACGTGTCGGAACCGCAATTATCGTGAGTCCCGAACGCACACGTTGTTAATAATAAAACTAATAATAAAAATAAAGGAAAAGGGAAGAAAAGACGTAACATATGACATATATATTAACTGTTTGAGAAATAGTTAAAAGTTTTGCCGGTTGGAATAAGGATTGCGACAAAAGTGGAAAATAAGGATGGCTGACACGGTACGTGAGTGCTAATATGTAAAAATACGTTTATTGTCCATAACGTGATAAAATACGAATGAGTGTAATAATAATGAGTGCAAAGATGTTAATGATTGTTATTAACAATGAGTTCGCGAATAATAATTATATTAATTATTGACGCAAGTGTTCGAGTGGCCCGGCGAGTGCTCGAGAACACGTGGTAATGGCGCGACCGCGTGGTGAGAAGAGTGTAATAAATGATGATGCACCTGTTTTGATATATTATGCAGATTGTCGCCCGTGCGACAATCGCTAAGAGAGTGCAACAATGATTACCAACTTTACCACATGAGTAGCGTGATGAGTGATGAGATTAAACTGGTTACAATGCAATTTTTTTGATGAGTAACAGTTTTCTACGATGTGACGCTTGGAAAGACTCGATCTCGACTAAAAATGGCCGCCTTCGGCCGTTAGCTCGCACGGGGCCTTCGTTCTCGTTGCCGAGAGCGCTGGCCTCGAGGCTTTCGTAAGAGCGCCTGGGAGGTGCTGCCACCGATGAGTTCAGGGAGAAGCTCGCTCGTCGTTCAGACGAACGTGGATTCTCGAACAATTAACATAAATATTAAATCGTATATAAAATCGAATCAACAAAACGGCAGTTAAGAGAATACGTATTTAATAAATATAACCAAATAAAAAATATAATAATAAAGTATATAAAAACAATAAAGTAAAAATACAGGGGAAGAGAAAAGAAGGAAAATAAAATTTATAAGAAAAAACACAGAAATTCCTTTCAACACATATATTGTTACAGTTCTAAAATATACTTGAATACAATTCCAATAAAACTTAAAAAAAAAAAATTTTTTTTTGAAATATAACAAACAAAAACAGGTAATTAATCCTGGTCATAGGCTGATAGGATGCCCTTACAATGGCTCCAGGCTGGGTGATCCCTCGTCCTCGGGATGGACTTGGCCCCACCTGCCCTCCAGCATCCATCTTATGCACCAAATGTCGAATCCGGTAGGTCCGTCATTCAAAACGTACTGTGCCCACCAGGGCGGCAGGTTCAACTCCTGGCGTATATGCGTCTCTCCGACTATCCGATCAAATTCCTCCTGGAAACAAAAAAAGGAGAGGGGAAAATTTTAATGACATAAAATAAATGATAAAACAAAACATTTCCTTGAATAAAAATCAAAGTTAAATACTTACGATAAACTTCTCTCTATAAACTCGAGTTAGAGCCCGCACCGCCATCATCCGGACCCCTTTTCTGACCGGTCCCTTAATGGCCACCTGAAAAAAAGGGGGAGAAAAATTCGAATATTTAATAAGAAAAATTACGCATCAGATTAAATATATCATACAAATATGTACACTTACCGTAAAGGCCGATTTGCAACTTCTCGCCAAAACTCCTATCGCCGACGTCGTGAGACTCTTGGGATTCGATTTATACTGAATAACTCGCGAGAAAAAATACGCAAAGAGAAAAAACTTGTAATCAAAGAATAAGGGATACACAACCCGAGTTCACACCCGAGAAGCACTACATCAGCAAAATTCGGTTCCAACACAGAAAAACAAAGCAAATATATATATATATGGGCAGATCCATTACTTTTCGACCGCAGCCTGCGCGCTTGGGTAAGCGATTTGGCTGCCGATTTTTTCTCGAAAAGTAGGTTATGAAAAAAGACGATCCCCAAATTTGAACTCAATTTAGCAAATTTTGACGGCTGTAGAATTGTTTGAAATTCTTGCAAAGTCAATTTATTAGCCATTTTCACGATTTTTTCATGCGAACTCTATGAAACTCAAAGACTCGTATGAAGCGGCATTTTTCTTCGTCAATCTTCCACTTTTGAGAAAAAAATAGTATTTCACTCCAAACGAAAATCTGGTTAAGTTAGCACCCTTTTTTTTAATTACTTTTTTTTACCAAATTTCCCGTATTTTTTAAAAGCTGCCGGAGCGATAATTTTTCAAGTAGACGACTTTAAGACGGCTTAAATTTTTCATCTAGGTATATTCTATCACTACATATACTAATTTTTATATATTGCCACGTTCCATCGTATACACGGCCTCTCAAAGCTACTTGATTTCTGAAAAATCGCTGTTTTCTAACAGCTGTAACTTTTTTCTACCTCAACGAAATTGCTTGAAATTTTCAGGGAATATGCCTTATTCTATACCCAAACAACACTGACATTTTTTAGAATGTATTTTAGCTGGTTAGTGAGCTGTGAATTTTCGAAATGTCCCAGTTTCCCGCTTTTTTTCATATTTATGGCACTATCGATGACTTTTTAAATTGCACGGAATAAATTTACTCTCATCTTTTATTAAGATGAGATAAAAACATAAAAAATGTACAAAATTATATGTCAAATTTACATTGTCTCAATCCATTTTTTCCCCAATAAGATGTGTCATCACTTAAAACCGATTCGTACATTATTTTTGTTGACGAAATCATAAGCATTGAAATGATGATAATCATATTGACAGGGATCAATAAACAATATCAATTTTCAATAAAAAGTTCACTCATAAAATAATCAACTCTGAATTGAACATGCATTTTTTTTCTATATTTTATATTTAACAATTATGTTGAAAATATCAATAAGACAGTGTTTAAAAACTGTTTCTGTATTCTCTTTTACTAATTATTTTGTTTAATAAATTATTGAAGCTTTTTCCTGACTTGTCACGTCACCGATTCCAAGCAGAGATTGGCAACTCCTTGGCGGTGTAAGCGCCGTGCAGTTCCTACCTGACCGATATAGTAGTGGCACTCTCTACATCTTAGATCTGACACTAACCGTCTCATGATGTCATCCAGATGAGAACCTTTCGCTGTTATCCTTATCCCTAGTATAAACTGTGGTTTGGAAGTCTACATTTTTTATGTTTTTATCTCATCTTAATAAAAGATGAGAGTAAATTTATTCCGTGCAATTTAAAAAGTCATCGATAGTGCCATAAATATGAAAAAAGCGGGAAACTGGGACATTTCGAAAATTCACAGCTCACTAACCAGCTAAAATACATTCTAAAAAATTTCAGTGTTATTTGGGTATAGAATAAGGCATATTCCCTGAAAATTTCAAGCAATTTCGTTGAGGTAGAAAAAAGTTACAGCTGTTAGAAAACAGCGATTTTTCAGAAATCAAGTAGCTTTGAGAGGCCGTGTATAAGATGGAACGTGGCAATATATAAAAATTAGTATATGTAGTGATAGAATATACCTAGATGAAAAATTTAAGCCGTCTTAAAGTCGTCTACTTGAAAAATTATCGCTCAGGCAGCTTTTAAAAAATACGGGAAATTTGGTAAAAAAAAGTAATTAAAAAAAAGGGTGCTAACTTAACCAGATTTTCGTTTGGAGTGAAATACTATTTTTTTCTCAAAAGTGGAAGATTGACGAAGAAAAATGCCGCTTCATACGAGTCTTTGAGCTTCATAGAGTTCGCATGAAAAAATCGTGAAAATGGCTAATAAATTGACTTTGCAAGAATTTCAAAAAATTCTACAGCCGTCAAAATTTGCTAAATTGAGTTCAAATTTGGGGGATCGTCTTTTTTTATAACCTACTTTTCGAGAAAAAATCAGCAGCCAAATCGCTGACCCAAGCGCGCAGGCTGCGGTCGAAAAGTAATGGATCTGCCCATATATATATAAAATAAAGAGGGAATTTCTTTAAAATCAAGAATAGGAAAATAAAGTCCCCACTTTACCAGCTGCAAAAAAAAGCTAACGAATAATAAAATATTACAGGTACGTGATCCTGTTCGAACTTGTAATAGGGAACGAATTGACATTAAATAATAAATTCAGAGTGACAAAACTACAGACAACACCTGGAATTTACTACGAGGAAATAGGCTCACTACTATTGGTCAAAGGAACATGGAAATTAGCAATCCACATAGATCTGCACCTAGTGGAAGGGAAGAAACTACTATTAACAACGGCCGTAAACTCATTGAGTAAAATTTGCGAAAATACAACTAACAACGTACTATGCTCTACAATATCAACTACATTAAAACTTATGCTAGAAAAATTGAGTAAATCAATTATATCCATTTATCATTTCGTCGGTACAGGCGAAACAAAAACAAAAAGAGGACTAATTAATGGTCTAGGAACAGTAATAAAGGCAATTACAGGAAATTTAGACGACAACGATGCTCAAGAGATAGACGAAAAAATCGATGCGATAATCGGCAAACAAAAAACAAACGAAGACATGTTAAAGGAAAACCTATAAATTCTCCAATCCTCAATAAATCTTTACAACGAATCTGTAAACGAAACTATATCTAAAATCGATACTCATTTCCACTCATAGAAAATATTGTTTTAAAAATAAATAAGGTATATCATTTGCCGGTAAGAATAAACGAAAACCAATTTCAATTTATCGAAACTTCGACAAAAATTATAATAGTTAATAGAAATAAAAGAAATTACTTAACTTTAACTGAAGAAGAACTCAACAAAAGTAAAAAGGTCGATACAGTTTACTACTATAAACCAAAACAAGCGTTGCAAACAGTGCAAGATAACACCCCATGCGAAATCGCAATATATCTAGGCAAAACTGCAAAAGAATTAACTTGCACGTAGCGAATAGTAAAATTAGATAAAACAATACTAATCACACAAGAAGCAAGAAGACAAGTAAGAAGAAAAAAATATTAGAGTAGATTGCAAAAACGAAACTACCTTACATACAACAATTTGCGATACTGGAATACTGGCTTTGGACGGAGAATGTTCCGTCACATCCGCTAATTATCAATTGTTAACCTTAAGAGAAAATACCCAAAACGAATTTATCACGTTCGTACCCCTGTATAACTTTACAAATGATATAGGAAAAGTAAACTCGAATCACCTTGTTTTCAATTACAGCATACCTAATAAAATAATAATAAATCCATTGGAAACTAATACCCCAGGCGAACGTATTGAAACTTTAAAAACAAAATTAGATAAAGAATCCAATATATGGACACACCTTCACCACATAATCGGCAACTACTCATTGAGCGCATCAGCTAAATTCTATTAATTATCATTACTATCGTACTATGTATTTTTAAAATAAAACACTGTCAGCGCGTACAATTGACCCAGCAAGTAAACGATGTCGAATTAGCCGCAACATATGTGTCAAGATCAACTAAGAGACCCAGAACGCGAGTAGGAAGCTATTTAGCAGAAAACGAAATCGTTTTACAACCTGCAACCCGATCTATACCAAGTCCTACTGGTTCTATGTAAACGCGAACAATTGAAATTAAAAACGAAATACCACAAACAAAAATTGTAAGCCGAGAGATCAATTTAAAAAGTACTGCCAATTTTTAGAAAAATAAATAGCCAAAAACGAAGTTTCGTCTACTTAAGGGGGGAGGAATGTTGTGCCTGGCAACAGGCCCGCATAGTAACAAATTGTCAGTATATAAAAACGCTTGAAATAAAATGCTTAATACACTAAAATGCGAAATCACGTGATTCTCGATCACCGCGATCACCGCATAGGACTGTCGACCCCAAGCTCACGAGGCATCACGCCACCGATCGCTCGAGAATATTCTATAGCCAATTAAAATAGAGTAGGGGTAAAATTAGCATCATTTGGGGGAAATTCACTGAATTATTAAAAGCCACGACAAGCCAAAATTCGGCAGTCTGACGACGAAATTCTAAACGATTGGTCTCGAAGCAAATAAACCTCGACTTTGTAACTTTTCTCAATAAACTTATTGTTAACTTGTTTTTAAGTATTGAGTTGAAGTTTAACTCAATTATAAAATACCTGTCCTCGATAACTCGTCCCCACGTGACGGTCTTCGCGGGCACAACATAACCCATATACTATTCAATACCATATACTATTCGATTCCTCGGGATTTAAACCTGAGGGATTTTTTCCTTTTAAAACTCATATATTATTCGAGACCATATACTGTTCGAATCCTCGGGATTCAAACCTGAGGGGTTTTTCCTGTTGAAACTAATATAGTGTTCAAAACCATATACTATTCGAACCCTCGGGATTCAAATCTGGGGGGTTTTTTCGTTTTGAAACCCATATACTATTCAAAACCGTATACTATTCGAACCCTCGGGATCCAAACCTGAGGGTTTTTTCCTTTTGAAACCCATATACTATTCAAAACCGTATACTATTCGAACCCTCGGGATCCAAACCTGAGGGTTTTTTCCTTTTGAAACTCATATACTATTCAAAACCGTATACTATTCGAACCCTCGGGATCCAAACCTGAGGGTTTTTTCCTTTTGAAACTCATATACTATTCAAAATCATATACTATTCGAACCCTCGGGATTCAAACCTAAGGGTTTTTTTCCGTTTCAAACCCATATACTATTCAATACCATATACTATTCGAATCCTCAGGATTTAAATCTGGGGGGTTTTTCCTTTTGAAACTCATATATTATTCGAGACCATATACTGTTCGAATCCTCGGGATTCAAACCTGAGGGATTTTTTTCCATTCAAAACCCATATACTATTCGAACCCTCGGAATTCAAACCTGGGGGTTTTTTTCCTTTTGAAACTCATATATTATTCGAGACCATATACTGTTCGAACCCTCGGGATTCAAACCTGAGGGGTTTTTTCCTGTTGACACTAATATAGTGTTCAAAACCATATACTGTTCGAACCCTGGGAATTCAAACCTGAGGGTTTTTTTTCCTTTTAAAACTCATATATTTTTCAAAAACATATGCTATTCGAATCCTCCGGATTCAAACCTGAGGGGTTTTTTCCCTTTGAAACTCATATATTATTCAAAACCATATACTATTCGAGCCATCGGGATTCAAAACTGGGGAGTTTTTTCCTTTTGAAACCCGTATACTATTCAAAACCATACATCACACAATTCCACGTAACACACCGGGGTATTGCAAACCCACCCCCCTGTTCCAACCTCAACACAATTTCACACACACATCTCGAATGATCGAGAGATCGCTGTTATCATTTAGGCTCCCGGACAGCAACGTTTTATATCGTGCAATAGTTGATTGAAAGAATTTTTTTTCAATTTTTTTACACGGCAACGTCACAAAAACTCACATAAATAATCGGCCATTGAACCACTATGGTCGCCACCACGCGATAGTTCTCGCCGCATCCACCTCCACGAGGACTCAATATTTTAAGTGTGAGCTCCGGTTTCCGAATTAACGAATTCCACACTATTATTAACGGTATCGTGAGTATATCCGTGCGTGCTTAGATCTAAATATGCCTTCCAACAATCGGTGTGGATTGTAGATCCGATTTTTACGTGTTTTTGAATAAGGCTCAATAGAGTCTCCCGATCTCTTTTGTTATCGGGACAGATTTCCAGTTGATAATTTTCGGGATGCCCCCGGTGAATCATACCGAGTATCCACCACCCTTCTACAATACGCCCCCGCTCATATTTACGCCTACTAATCTTACATTCATCGATTTCGATGACTTCTCCTACACCCCCTAACTGACCTTCAGCTTCGATATCATCATCGAGAGTGGCCATACAAACCTCACGGCAAAACGAAAACCGATCGGCAATTGTTCCGGTCGAAATTCGAGTATTTTCGACAATCGAGCATTCGTCCATGGTTTGTTTAAACATTCTCTTAGCGAAGCAATAAATTATTAGTACGCATACTTCGGCTGAAGTATGGCATCGTTCAAACCAGGTATTTTCTGCAACCGTGGCTGAATGATTGTATTTGTTCTTTTTGAAGCATCTAAATTCTCCACAGGTCATCAGAGATTCATAAAGGATCATATTTTTCTTATGCTTTGCACAGTATCGAGTTGCCGGTGTCATACCAAGGTCTCTTAGCCACTGTAGAGTTCGTGACCGATCGTCTCAAATTTTTTACTCTTTCCATATATTGTATTGTTCGTCCATCATTAAAAAAAAAATCGAATACGGGTATGTTTTATTTCAGAAAAATGGAGCAAAAGAAAACGAAGTTATTTGTAAACTTGATTAACTTAGAATTGATATATGACAACAAAAACTGGATGATTGAATAATGAAATTTGAATAAAATTCAATATTGTAATTTAAACGGAAAAAAAATGTTATTCGTAAAAGATACGTATAGTACGACAATATAAACAGAACTCAAGGTAAAACACTCAAAAATAATGCACCGAATTCAAAGAGCAGATCGTAATAGATTATGTTTGCAGGAACGTTTACGCATGGACACGAGACGTGAGAGCGATGAAAGCGAGCTAGCGATGAGCAGTATATAATAAGAGGGGAGAATATGCTTGCAAGAGAACGTAGTATGGAAGAGAAGTGGTGGCATGTAAAGAGTGGGGATAGCAACACGCGAGCAGTGGGGGTACCGAGGTGAGCCGTGGAGGCAGCAATAGCGTGTGGCGAAAGATATATCCTAGCCAAAAACAGCATAAATGCTGTGAAAAAAGCTGAGACAAGTACATTCATACCCCCCAAATAATCATTCCAGTTAATCCCCCCTACCACCCAGCGCCAAAATACCGATCCCCACCAAAATTTACAAAAACCCGTCTAAGTCGTTCATGCAAAGATCTCCGCACAAAAATCCTTTCTAAAAACCAACTCATACAAAGTTTTATGAGTAACCGCTCTCATTATCTTATCAAATTAAGTCAAATTGTACAGAGGTGATAATTTCATTCTCGTAAATGTTGTGAGTTTACAAAAAGTTGATAAATAAATAAAGATCTACTAAAGTATATATGATCAAGTACATGGGATTTAATTATGTTTATAAAATCTTTAATTATGTTCATATGCCATTTCTCTAATTAATGCTTTATTACAATGAATTATTATCCTATGACTTGGAACTACAAGGGCTTTAAAAAAAAATACAGAATTGCATTAGCCTGCGTGAGCTTGAACGCTGCCACACTCTCATTTGTAATATTTGTAGTATAGTTTTATTGGTAACCAATTGATAAAAGTTTACTATCGTACGTAGAGCGGATACGCACAGAGTACTTGTCCGGCCCGAAAATTTTTCGACTAGTCAGCGAAAAATATGCTTTTTTGTTCACGGTAAATTTTTCAACCACTCCGAACATTCGGATCTCCTGACACAGATTTGAATCTTACCCGCCTTGGAATGCAATCAATTGATGACCGCTCTTACATGGCAGGCTTATTCCGTTTTTTAAAACCTGTTGTAGTAAAAACCGGTGTAAAAGTGCGTGTAAATTGTACCGGATTACTTATTTCGGGTGTACAGCACCGTTTAGACGCTCTGTAACTTCAGTTTTCCCCCGGATGTTACAAAACCGGAATAAACGTGCCGTGTATTAACGTGAGATATGCTCCACACGAGCATCAATTCATCGATAACAATTGGTTAAAGGAAAGGAGGATAATTTGGGATACAAAACAATCCGCATATTGTGATTCCAAATTAGCTGTGTTTACTTTACTAGTTAATGCCAAAATGTATGGTAGATTAATGTTGACTTATGTGACAAATTTTATGAAAAATTTTCGGGCCGGACAAGTACTCTGTGCGTATCCGCTCTACGTACGATAGTAAACTTTTATCAGTTGGTTACCAATAAAACTATACTACAAATATTACAAATGAGAGTGTGGCAGCGTTCAAGCTCACGCAGGCTAATGCAATTCTGTATTTTTTTTTAAAGCCCTTGTAGTTCCAAGTCATAGGATAATAATTCATTGTAATAAAGCATTAATTAGAGAAATGGCATATGAACATAATTGAAGATTTTATAAACATAATTAAATCCCATGTACTTGATCATATATACTTTAGTAGATCTTTATTTATTTATCAACTTTTTGTAAACTCACAACATTTACGAGAATGAAATTATCACCTCTGTACAATTTGACTTAATTTGATAAGATAATGAGAGCGGTTACTCATAAAACTTTGTATGATGAGTTGGTTTTTAGAAAGGATTTTTGTGCGGAGATCTTTGCATGAACGACTTAGACGGGTTTTTGTAAATTTTGGTGGGGATCGGTATTTTGGCGCTGGGTGGTAGGGGGGATTAACTGGAATGATTATTTGGGGGGTATGAATGTACTTGTCTCAGCTTTTTTCACAGCATTTATGCTGTTTTTGGCTAGGATTTGTCGACTTTTTGTATGGAATTCATAGCTTGTTAATTAAACATGTCAATATTGTGTACGTACTCGGGTATGAAATTCATAGCCTGCCAATTAAACATGTCTATATTATGAATGTATCTGAGTGATGCAAAAGAATTGACATTTTTTTCGGCATTGCAGCAAAATATGGTAACATGTTATCAAAAAGTGATTCTCTCAAGAATTGAATCCTGAATCAAAATTTTAGAGGTCGCTCAATCGATTTTTTAATGATTTCGGCTAAAAATGGATACATGATCGAATTTCGAGCTGGTGTATATTCGGACTAAAAATGCAATGTGAAATATTGATCTAAGAAGTGTTCAAGTGAATTCAATCTTCGTAATTAACCGTCAATACTTATAAAATTATTAGATTACTTAACGGGGTCATCCCATGTGACAGCTATTTTTTTCCGCTTTTTTGGGATTTTTTTTGATGAACCATTAAAACACAATATCTTTGAATTTTTACCACACATTTATTAAAATTTTTACAGTTCCTCAGAATTTTATCAAACAAAAATAACGAGTTGAATCGACTTTACATCGTTCGGAAGACACTCATGTGTTGGTTGACGGCTGCCATGATTCCGGAGGTTTTGCTCATCTGAAATCAAAAAATCAAACGGCATTTTAATTTGTAGATCTGAGATTATCGCTAGAACTAGAGTAAAGTAAAAATATCAAAAAT
Source organism: Rhimphoctona megacephalus (assembly GCA_963989365.1). Lineage (NCBI taxonomy): Eukaryota > Metazoa > Arthropoda > Insecta > Hymenoptera > Ichneumonidae > Rhimphoctona > Rhimphoctona megacephalus. The sequence goes on along the minus strand of OZ022421.1, from coordinate 12,560,475 downwards.
TGAATTTTTGGCATGGTTTTAAAAGTCGAAAAAAACGACGAAACTCGGAACTTAACATTTAAAAATGTGCAAAAAATTCAATTTTCGATATTTTTACTTTATTCTAGTTCCAGCGATAGCCTCAGGTCCACAAATTAAAATGCTGTTTGATTGTTTGATTTTAGATGAGCAAAACCTTCGGAATCATGGCAGCCGTCAACCAACACATGAGTGTCTTCTAAACGGTGTAAAGTTGATTAAGCTTGTTATTTTTGTTTGATAAAATTATGAGGACTGTAAAAATGTTAATAAATGTGTGGTAAAAATTTAAAGATAGCGTGTTTTAATGGTTCGTCAAAAAAAATTCCCAAAAAAGCGAAAAAAATAGCTGTCACATGGGATGACCCCGTTAAAACGTACAGTAGTTCTGAGAAGATACGACGTATAAAAGAACAACGAACAAGTAAAAACTTGACTTTTTTTTAATTTTGTAAAAAAAAATTTCAAAAAATATTGCACCGAACCATGCGTGCCAACAGATCAACGGATCGGAAAATATTCCATAAAAAATGATGCCGAAGAAATACTCCAATAGCATCAGAATGCACCGAAAGTTTTTAAATATAAGTAATCATAACGAAACGAGATTTTGAAACAAAAAAATATACGTACAAAATTTCGAGAGCTAAAGTTTGATTGGAAAAAATAATTTTGGCCGAAGTACTACGCGAGTTTTTTTTAATAATATTTATTGATTACGAATTATATCTCATGAGCAATAGATAAAAAAAAATTGGTGAAGTACTTATGACATTTTTTTTCTCAAATCAAATATCTTTTCGCTCAAAATTATTTGGCATCGCCTGATTCCGTTTTGTGTTGCAAGTGCAAAGTGCACTCTAGGGTGGTTTAAAACCACATATAATTCAAACCTAGGGTGATATCATACACCATTCTCTCAGTTATATAAAAAATGAAGAGAATGGTTTCCTAATAAACTTTATTGTTGCATGCAAGAGACATTTTATGGTAAAAGAGAAGGGCACTGTTTTCGACTCCGTTCTAGAATTTACGTTCGGAAAAATGAATTGTTGGGGCTAAAGTTAATAAAAAAAATTATTTATAAAGGTACTGTTCAAAAGTTTATTTATTAAATTACACTTTATTTTTGCACTATCACTCTTCTATCTATATATATAAAAGTTACTTTAACCAAAACTGAAACTGACCGCGATCTTTATAACCTCACAACTGTTCAAAGATATCAAATATTCACCGAATACGAGTTTATCATACACCATTCTCTTAGTTATAAAAAAAAAACAAAGAGAATGGTTTCTAAATAAACTTTATTATTGCATTCATGGAACATTTTATGGTAAAAGAGAAGAGGCACCGTTTTCGACTCCGTTCTAGAGTTTACGTTCGGAAAAATGGATTGTTGGGGCTAGGGTTAATAACAAAAATTATTTATTTAGACACTGTTCAAAAGTTTATTTATTGATTTAAACTTTATTTTTACATCACTCTTCTACCGATAATATAATAAAAGTAACCTTAATGAAAAGTTGAAACTGACCGCGATCTTTATAACCTTACAACAAAGATATTAAATGTTCACCGAATATGCGTTTAAAGTCCTGATCTCGAATATGTCTAACCAAAAATAAAATTATCTGCTTTCACACCCGCGATTTTTATAATCTTACTTTTCAACCTCATAACTATCACTAGTATAACCGCGATCTTTTTTCGAAACTCACAGCTGTCACTCTTACTTATGCATCCTGAAGAAAAGTCTTCGACGGTCACATCAACGAACACAGTCTCGCATATCACCAGAAAATTTCTAATTATAGCTAGTGTCACTAGACAGCAACCGCTAAACGTCAAAAAATGTGTGCGAAAAATGCCACCTTTTTTTGATGATTTGGAAGGATGAAATATTAATATTTCCAATATGCGTTAGGCTACAGGGTTCTAAATAGTCACGATCGAAAGAAAAAAAAAGAAAAAAATACGTGAACTAGCAACATCTTTTAAAGTGTTGTAATTAATTAAATATCGCTGAAACAATTTTCGAAAACCGTTCGAAACCGCTCTGCTTGCTGTAAAGACTCTAGTAGCGACTCGTCTTCGCCATCTTATAATATACGTAAATGTACTTGTCTCGAGTCGCTACCGCGACTCTAGACGTACTCAAAAAATAAACACTGCAATCATCCATGTTTTTTTTCTTTATTTAGTTTTCTGCTCGATTTTCGTCACACACAACTGAATTTTTGGCTTTTGTCACTATAATTTTTTCTCATAACCGTCACTATAATTTTTTTTTCAACCTCATAACCATCACTATTAACCTTAACCCTGATGACTCTAAACATCAACTTTCACACCCGCGATCTTTACAAAATCATTTAATCTTATGACTACCCGCGATCTTTATAACCTCATTTTTCTCACGACTATCACCATTAATCCGCGGCCGCGATCTTTATAACCTTTTTCATTTCAACAGCGGTCACTGTTATTATTAAAAAAGATATGAAACGGTCGGCGGTCACATCGACGAACACACTGTCACATATCACCAGAATATTTCTAGTTACAACTAGTGTCACTAGACAGCGACCGCGAAACGTCAGAAAATGTGTGCGAAAAACGCCACCCATTTTTCATGGCACGGAAAAATAAAATATTAATATTTACAATATGCGATGGGCTACAGAGTTCTAAATAGTCACGATCGAAAGAAAAAAAAATAAAAAATACGTGAACCAGCAACATCTTTCAAAACGCTATAATTAATCAATTATCGCCGAAACAATTTTCGGAGATTTTAAAAAACCATTCGATCCAACTCTGCTTGCTGTAAAGAGTCTAGTAGCGAAACACGTCTTTGTTTTTATAGTATTTTAAATGTACTTGTCTCGAGTCGCTACCGAGACTCTAGATATAGGTATATCAGAGCGTGTTGCTATTATACAAAAAAAAATCAATATCTCGGAAAATATTGTGAGTCGCCCAAAATCCTTTCAGGAGGACTCTTGTACAGTCAAATAGAAGGTGTGTGCCAAATTTCATCGCGTAATTCGGTTTTGGGTTTTCGGAAGTTTATCCGTTTTTTTTTTCAAACTGCCAATTATTAGAGTACATTTTGAAGTACCGAAGCGTATTTTTTTATTACAAAAGAATAAAAAATGGCTGAGATATTCCACTGGCTCTGGAGCAGGTTGACCGGGAACTTCCGAATTGGCGTGCAGGCTGGAGCTCGTTGTTTTCATCTGAAATCAATACAATTAATAATTTTTATTTTAAACACTTATAGCTTCTATATGAATATCGGGAAAATGAAGAATATTCAAAATTGCATAAACTATACGGTTTTAAAATAGAAATTCCGATTTTTGATGAAATTTTTCGTATATTTTACCTCGGAAAAATACTTTTTTGGCCGATATTGAAAAACAATTATATTCATGTAGAAAAGAGTAATGTTGTTCAGTCGTGTACTGAATTTGATTAACAAGGGGAGTCCCAGATTTGGGAAATGCAGTTTGGGATGGGGTGACGGATGGTTGCAGTACTACCCCATGGTGTTGCTATGGCACAGCCATAGGGGCAGATAGCCATGCTTTTTCGAGAAAAACGCTTGAGAAATCACGTTCAGCTTGAGCTTCATCCAAGCGGCCCGGTGGCCGGGGCGGTAGCAGACCAGCGTAGTAACACGGAGGTTCCGCGTTCAAACCTCAGCTCGTGATTTTTTTTAATTTTTTTTTTTCAAGTTATTGTTCGTGTCACTTGCTAATGAATTAGTTTAATATAATAACCTAGCCAAAAACAGCATAAATGCTGTGAAAAAAGCTGAGACAAGTACATTTATGCCCCCCAAATAGTCGTTCCAGTTAATCCCCCCCACCACCCAGCGCCAAAATACCGTTCCCCACAAAAATTTACAAAAACCCGACTAAGACGTTCATGCAAAGATCTCCGCACAAAAATCCTTTCTAAAAACCAAGTCATCATACAAAGTTTTATGGGTAACTGCTCTCATTATCTTATCAAATTAAGTCAAATTGTACAGAGGTGATAATTTCATTCTCGTAAATGTTGTAAGTTCACAAAAAGTTGATAAATAAATAAAGATCTACTAAAGTACATGTGGCTAAGTACGTGGTATTTTATTATGTTTATAAAATATCCAATTATGTTCATATGCCATTTCTCTAATTAATGCTTTATTATAGCGAATTATTATCCTATGACTTGGAACTACAAGGGGTTTAAAAAAAAAAAATACAGAATTGCATTAGCCTGCGTGAGCTTGAACGCTGCCACACTCTCATTTGTAATATTTGTAGTACAGTTTTATTGGTAACAAATTAATAAAAGTTTACTATCGTACGTAGAGCGGATACGCACAGAGTACTTGTCCGGCCCGAAAATTCTTCGACTAGTTAGCTAAAAATATGCTTTTTTGTTCACGGCAAATTTTTTAACCACTCCGAACATTCGGATCTCCTGACGCAGATTTGAATCTTACCCGCCTTGGAATGCAATCAATTGATGACCGCTTTTACATGGCAGGCTTATTCCGTTTTGTAAAACCTGTTGTAGTAAAAACCGGTGTAAAAGTGCGTGTAAATGGTACCGGATTACTTATTTCGGGTGTACAGTGCCGTTTAGACACTCTGTAACTCCAGTTTTCCCCCGGGTGTTACAAAACCGGAATAAACGTGCCGTGTAATAATGTGAGATATGCTCCACATGAGCATCGATTCATCGATAACAATTGGTTAAAGGAAAGGAGGATAATTTGGGATACAAAACAATCCGCATATTGTGATTCCAAATTAGCTGTGCTTATTTTACTAGTTAAGAGTATGGATCAGTCACCTAACCTCACCTCGAATTTTGAAATAGAAATTCTTCGACACGGTTTGACCGAATACAAAAAAAAAGCTCTGTCAGCGGACGCGGGACGATGGCAAAGATCCGCTGACAGGGCCTTTTTGTAATCGGTGAAACCGTGTCGAAGAATTTCACTTTCAAAATTTGCAGCTATCTCTCTCGCACTCACGGTGGCGAGATACCGACTGACCCATACTCTTAAGGCCAAAATGTATGGTAGATTAATGTTAACTTATGTGACAAATTGTATGAAAAATTTTCGGGCCGGACAAGTACTCTGTGCGTATCCGCTCTACGTACGATAGTTAACTTTTATCAATTTGTTACCAATAAAACTGTACTACAAATATTACAAATGAGAGTGTAGTAGCGTTCAAGCTCACGCAGGCTAATGCAATTCTGTATTTTTTTTTAAACCCCTCGTAGTTCCAAGTCATTGGATAATAATTCGCTGTAATAAAGCATTAATTAGAGAAATGGCATATGAACATAATTGGAGATTTTATAAACATAATAAAAGGCCACGTACTTCCCCACATATACTTTAGTAGATCTTTATTTATGTATCAACTTTTTGTGAACTTACAACATTTTCGAGAATGAAATTATCACCTCTGTACAATTTGACTTAATTTGATAAGATAATGGGAGCGGTTACGCATAAAACTTTGTATGATGAGTTGGTTTTTAGAAAGGATTTTTGTGCGGGGAGATCTTTGCATAAACGACTTAGAAGGGTTTTTGTAAATTTTTGTGGGAGGATCGGTATTTTGGCTCTGGGTGATGGGGGGGATTAACTGGAACGACTATTTAGGGGGCATAAATGTACTTGTCTCAGCTTTTTTCACAGCATTTATGCTGTTTTTGGCTAGGATTTGTCGACTTTTTGTATGGAAGTCATAGCTGATTAATTAAACATGTCAATATTGTGTACGTACTCGGGTATAAAATTCATAGCTTGCCAATTAAACATGTCTATATTATGTATGTATCTGAGTGATGCAAAAGAATTGACATTTTTTTCGGCATTGCAGTAAAATATGGTAACATTTTATCAAAAAGTGATTCTCTCAAGAATTGAATCCTGAATAAAAATTTTAGAGGTCGCTCAAGCGATTTTTTAATGATTTCAGCTAAAAATGGATACATGATCGAATTTCGAACTGGTGTATTGCGACTATATTCGGACTAAAAATGCAGTGTGAAATAATAATCTAAGCAGTGTTCAAATGAATTCAATCTTCTAATTAACCATCAATACTTATAAAATTATTAGATTACTTAAAACGTACAGCCATTCTGAAAAGATACGACGCATAAAAGAACAACGAACAAGTAAAAACTTGAATTTTTTTTAATTTTGTAAAAAAAAATTTCAAAAAATATTGCACCGAAACATCCGTGCCAACAGATCAACGGATCGGAAAATATTCCAAAAAAAATGATGCCGAAGAAATACTCCAATAGCATCAGAATGTACCGAAAGTTTTAAAATATAAGTAATCATAACGAAACGAGCTTTTGAAATAAGAAAGTATACGTACAAAATTTCGAGAGCTAAAATTTGATTGGAAAAAATAATTTTGGCCGAAGTACTACGCGAGTTTTTCTTTTATAATGTTTATTCATTACGAATTATATCTTGTGAGCAATAGATAAAAAAAAAATTGGTGAAGTACTTATGAATTTTTTTTTCTCAAATTAAATATCTTTTCGCGCAAAATTATTTCGCATCGCTTGATTCCGTTTTGGGTTGCAAGTGCAAATAGTATTTTCGTGTATTTAAGGTCTCTACCACTCTAGGGTGGTTTAAAACCATATATAATTCAAACCTAGAATGGTTCAAACGTAGGGTGGTATCATACATCATTCTCTCAGTTATATAAAAAATGAAAAGAATGATTTCCAAATAAACTTTATTATTGCATGCAAGAGTCATTTTATGGTAAAAGAGAAGAGGCACTGATTTCGACTCCTATCTAGAGTTTACGTTCCGAAAAATGAATTGTTGGGGCTAGGGTTAATAAAAAAAATTATTTATTAAGGCACTGTTCAAAAGTTTATTTATTAAATTACACTTTATTTTTTTGCACTATCACTCTTCTATATATATATATATATAAGTCACTTTAATCAAAAGTTAAAACTGACTGCGATCTTTATAACCTCACGACAAAGATATTAAATATTCACCGAATACGAGTTTATCATACACCATTCTCTTCGTTATCAAAAAAACGAAAAGAATGGTCTCTAAATAAACCTTATTATTGCATTCGAGGAACATTTTATGGTAAAAGAGAAAAGGGATCGTTTTCGATTCCGTTGTAGAATTTACTTTCGGGAAAAAAATTGTAGGGGCACGGTTTAATAAATAAAATTATTTATTTAGTCACTGTTCAATAGTCTATTATCACACTTTATTTTCCCACTATCACTCTTCTATCCAAAATAATAAAAGTCACTCTTTACTCGTCTATTTATCTATCTATAAACGCCACTCTAACCAAAATTTCAAATTGACCGTGATCTTTATAACCTCACGACTGTTAAGAAAGCATATTGGTCAGCTGTCATATGCACGATCGATCGAATGTCACCAGAATTTTCACCAATATCACTAGTATCACGAGAAAGCGACTACGCAAAAATCAGTTGAGCATCAAAAATGTGTGCGAAAAATCGCTGAATTTTTCGGAGCAACGATAAAAAAAAAAAATTAATATTATTAATACGCTTTAAGCTACGAAGTTCTAATTAGTCGCAATCGAAAGAAAAAAAAAAAATACGTGAACTGGAATAGTCCTCCAAAACGCTGTTATATAATAAATATTAAAAAAACAATTTTTGAAAACAGGTAGAATCGTGCTGCTTCCTGTAAAAGTGTCTTGTAACACTCGCTTATAAATGTACTTGTCTCGAGTCGCTGCCGCGATTCTTAATAATTATATAAGGAATATTTTTGAGAAAAATCTTGTTTCGTACTTTTAATGTATTTATTTGATTTCACTTTTTCATATTTACTTTTTGTAATTGAAAAATATCTTATACAACAAAGTTTAAATTGAAAACATGTTTTATTTCAGCATTTTTAAATTTTCCGTCGAAGTTATTTCCTGCAAATATTCGTTCGTATTGTATATTGAATATTGGGTTTCTATAAAAGATATTTTTCCAAGCATATCCTCAAAACTCCTTGCTCTCGTAAAAAATGCTCATTTATTCGATGCGTGAATTATTTAAATATCTATTGTTTCGAATGTTTTTACGACAACTACCATTCTGGCTCTTGTACAACATCGAAATCTAGCGAATAAACATATCTTCATGCCTAATCTTTATGACTCGATTATTATTCTCCTATGCACGCAATATTTAATATACGATACAAATTAAAATGCGAAGGGGATAATTTGGACGGAAAATTTCAATATGTTGAAGTAAAACATGTTGTCGATTAAAAAAAAAAAAAAACAACTTCGTTGTTTTAACTATTCAACTTCATTGTATAAGTAATTTTTCAATTAAAAAAATGAAATAAAAAAAAATTTAAATCACGAGCAGAGGTTTGAACACGGAACCTCCGGGTTACCCTGCTATCGCCCCGGCCACCGGGCCGCTTGGATGAAACTCAACACATTCTAGTATATAAATTGTGACCGCGATTTCTCGAGCGTTTTTCTCGGAAATGGATGGCCATCTGGCTCTATGGCTGTGCCATAGCAACACCAATACTGCAACCACACGTCGACTCATCCCAAACTACATTTCCCAAATCTGGCACTCCCTTTGTTAGATTGCTATATCTCCGAAACTAAATGGTCAAAATCATAGTTTTTTTTTGACAAACTTCGTCATATGTTCCTTCATATTCGAGATTTTTCTAAAAAAAATCTGCAGAAAAGTTTCAGTGTTATCGTGAGAAATGTGACATTTTTAAATGCTTGCTATCAGAAATGGCAATTATTTGAAATGCATCTTTGATAGAAAATATCTCAAATCTGGATCGGTAAATGCGTTTAAAATTTTACACGTATGCATATAATAATACCCTGAATGTACCATCCGAATTTAAAAAAAATCTTTAGGAAAACGCTTTGGCGAGACTACTACCTTAATAAAGAAAACTTTTCATATATCTTAACTTAGTTATAATTGCATGTTTTGTAATGCTATATGCTTTAATTTACTTGGTTACAGCTCTTTACATAGGTATAGAAGCGGAAGAGGAAGATGAGCGAAGCAAAATGTACAGTTGTTGGGATCAAACTCCAGATATATTGCTAGAAGAAATATTCTCGTATTTGACAATGCGGGAGCGTTATTACGCATCGCTCGTTTGCAAATCTTGGTACAGAACGTTCCAACTCCAACGAGTCTGGGACAGATTCATTCTGGAAGATACGACGCTTACAAGAGGAAAATTTAATTATTACAGCGGTTGGCAATACGTTCTCGACCATATGAGAACATCCGCTTGCCTTAACAAAGTTGGGAAACACTTTCGTTCGCTCGTTTTCGAGCCTATGCTCAATTTCTACAATCTCTATGAATTCATGAACATGATCTCTTGGTATACGGAAAAACAGGGATGTGACAATTTATCCGTCGCCGGAGTTGGAACTCATATTCGCCATTTGAAATTCACCTTTCCTTGCAACATGGCTAATCGTGATGATCCCGAACGCGTTCGACTCTTTGGTACCGGTGGCAAATTATTAGAAGCCCTTAAAAGACTCACGAGAAATTTAACTAGCCTCAAATGCCTCGAATTTATCGATCTTATGCTCGACAGTAAAGAAGCTTTACATTTACTCGATGATCTGTGCACTAATTGTGGACAAACTTTGCACAAATTAGTCCTCATTAATGCCACGAGATTTTACTGTCCTCTTATTCATATTGGAGTATTCCTCAATCTCAAAGTAAGCCTTTCATATAAATGTGTTCAATTTCATATCATTATTTATGTTGGCAATTTTCATTAACTCTAATCCCATTAAAAAATTTTTCCCATCTGCAAAAAGTTAACTTGGCTTGAAAACAGTCGTTGAAATTTTATAAAATGGAAAATATTCATATTATTTATTTAAATTGAATTTTTCAACAAACAGCACACGGTGTACTTTGGACGGTGTAAAACACAATCTTTGCTAATTCGTCAGGCACGAATGATTCAGTGCTGCAGGATTAGGAATAATATATTTAAAAATTAACAAATTACACAATTAAGAATTACGAGCCCATTTCATTGAGAGTTGAGCCGAAATTAATATATCAGTTTAATGGAGAGTTCAATATTGAGGATGCTCTTTCAGAATACCTAGTCAATATACAGTCTATTACCCTAACGATCAGCGAGTCCCAAAAAAAGTGAATTTGGGACTCGGGGCTTAAGTCGACAAAAGTGACCCCAAATAGGACTTATTTTAGGGACCCGCTGATCCGTTAGGATATTTGGAAAATCGAAAAACTAATATAATACAAGTTATGCGCCATAATGTCTGAAACTCATACATCACCTAGAAAAACCTATCTCTAAGAGATACATGTAAATTTTATCCATCCATGTTATGTAGTTCAGCAATAATAACCGATTTCCGCAAATGTGGCGTTTTCCCATAGCACAAGTCTCAGAGTGCTCACAGAGTGCAAAAAATAGGGTGTTTTTTTTCAGTACGTACATTCAAGATTTAACTGAAAAAAATGATTTTCAAAAAAAAGTCCATATTTCGAGGATATAAAATTTTAGTTTATAAACAAATAGAAATAACGCCTTAAATTTTGGAGCTACTTGAAATATTCTTCGAGATTCTTATACGTCTTTGCAAGACGCGTAATTTAAACAAAAAGGGTCTCAATATCTTCATTACAAGCCGAGATACAGTTATTTATACATTTTTTCGATTTATATTGAAGGAAATGAATTAAATCGATTTTCACTCTTGGACTATAGTAAATGAGACGAAAGATGTTTTTTTTTGTCAGCAACTAGAATATAGAATGAACAAAAGTCTGAAAAGGAGAAAAACCAGATGTAAAAAAACAAAACAGTGACGTTAATCAAGTTTTTCTTTTCATTGAACAAAATAACTCTGAGGAACATTTTAACCCATTAACGCCGAGGTGATCAGAATTTTTACTAACTTTTCAACGTGTTTATTTATTATGTTATCGGACCAAAAAACTAATGCAATACCTCTATTCCTACGCGGAATTCGATGCTCTTTCAGAATCTGAGCTCAAAATTTCGATTAGACACCGAGAAAAAAAAATATGGCCGATTTAAACGTGAAAAACGTGAAAATTTTCGAAAAAACATTTTTTTCGCATTTTTTTTCACATTGATACCGCAAAGCTATCAACTTTTTACAATGATCAGAGGTGATCATGGCACTCGAACATTAAGAGGAATTTTTTTCAGAAAAATTCATCGACGCGTTTTTTCAAAATGGCGGCGAGAATGAAATTTTTTTATAAAAATCTTAATCTATCGGTTTCTTCAAAACTATAAACTTGAGAAAAAAATTTCTAAGAACAAAAATGGCTTAAAATTAGTCGAAGAATACTCTTAAATTTTTTCAGAATTTTTGAAAACAATTTTTAATTTTCGAAAATTTCAAAAAATCCAATTTTTCAAAAATACCTGAAAAATTTTTGGAAAAATTTCCTTCAAGTGTTCCTTGACTACTTCTTTTCTGATTCTGTGCATATACATTGTTTTTTTCTACTCTTAGCATTACCCAGAGACAACGGCGTGGACGTGGTAGAACTTTGTCTCCTTTGGGGTGCTTTTTTTTCGTGAGTCCCCTTGCCTCTCACGTTTCGGGGTGCTTTTTTTCGTGAGTCCCCTTGCCTCTCACGTTTCGGGGTGCTTTTTTTCGTGAGTTCCCTTGCCTCTCACGTTTCGGGGTGCTTTTTTTCGTGAGTCCCCTTGCCTCTCACGTTTCGGGGTGCTTTTTTTTCGTGAGTCCCCTTGCCTCTCACGTTTCGGGGTGCTTTTTTCGTGAGTCCCCTTGCCTCTCACGTTTCGGGGTGCTTTTTTTCGTGAGTCCCCTTGCCTCTCACGTTTCGGGGTGCTTTTTTTCGTGAGTCCCCTTGCCTCTCACGTTTCGGGGTGCTTTTTTTTCGTGAGTCCCTTTGCCTCTCACGTTTCGGGGTGCTTTTTTTCGTGAGTCCCCTTGCCTCTCACGTTTCGGGGTGCTTTTTTTCGTGAGTCCCCTTGCCTCTCACGTTTCGGGGTGCTTTTTTTTCGTGAGTCCCCTTGCCTCTCACGTTTCGGGGTGCTTTTTTCGTGAGTCCCCTTGCCTCTCACGTTTCGGGGTGCTTTTTTTCGTGAGTCCCCTTGCCTCTCACGTTTCGGGGTGCTTTTTTTCGTGAGTCCCCTTGCCTCTCACGTTTCGGAGTGCTTCTTTTCGTGAGTCTTCTTGTCTTTCATTTTAACATTTCTTTTATCAGTGCTTTTTTGCCCAACAATTATTGCATACATATAGATTGCATTTTTCACAATAGATCCTTGTTCTTATTGGACATTTTTCATTTGAACAATTTTTTAATTTGTCCCTATTAGATCGTGTATGAAATGTTTTACTTGTTTGACCTTTTTGAATATAATACTTAGCAATTGAAGTAGTTAACTCTTTTATTCCACTTTTTTTCTTTCCATCACGTGTAGCATTGAAAATTACGTGGGCATTTGTAATGGATGCCTGTATAAATCTTATAAAAACGACCCATGTCCATTTTTTGGAACGTATACTTGGAAGTACATTATTGCAGTGTCCATCATGCACGTCAACACCACCCATAAATTTGTTGTACAAATGAAAAGCTTGCGGAAAAGGTATATCAGTTTTGGATCGAGCCTCTGAACTATATCTTCTCGAAGTTGATAGTGGACTTACACCTGCAGCAGTTGAAGCTATTGAAACGGGCTTCGAATCCATAATAGTGATGAAATTTATGCCACTATTTCGATCATGTTTTACAATATAAGTACCTCGTGGAGCTTTCTTTTCAAGTATATTCTTTTCTTTGACTCGATTGTCTCTGATAGTGCCAGTGCATTTCAAACGTAATTTTTGCAAGTGTAAAATTAAATCCATATTTGTAAAAAAATTATCAAAGTACAAATGAAATGCAGGGATTTTATTATAATTTATTAGCCGAAAAAAAGATTCTAATAAATGCAATACTACACGAGTACCTGAAGCACATTTTACTAATTTGTTTCCGGTTTGGGAATTTTTACCGCAATATAGATCTAAATTTAGTAGATAGCCGTCTGAAGTGCATAAACCCCAAAATTTCAAACCAAACCTTATTGGTTTCCCTCGAATAAATTGTTTCAAAACAGTTTTTGCATAAGACTTGGCCATCATTTCATCAATAGATATAGAAGTTTTCCATATTCCGAACTTTAGGAGGTTGTTTTGGAAAAGTTTCAACATCGAACGAACCCGCCACCCTCTATCGTTTGGATCCTTGTCTTCAGCTTTTGAATATTTTATTTTAGACTTGATTTCTTCAAACTTATCGCGAGTCATTGCAGAAGAAACAATTTCACTAGATAAGAATGGATCAGATGACCAATAATCTCTCTGAGACTTTCTTTTATTGAATGAACTGAAAATAACTATACCTATAAAAGTGTCAAGATCTTGTAATTTCAGATCATAATTATTCTCTTTAGACGCATCAATTATATATTGTTTCATTTCGGCGGAAAAAAAGGTTTCAAACAATTGGAAAGGCTCGCACGCCTGTATATTCTTTTTTGTAGCTTCAGATAATAATATTGTTTCTTCACAAGTATTTGGATATGATTTCTCGCCATCGATCCAAATGAATTCGTAATTTTTTTCAAGTTTATCTAAGTTTTCAGAATAAGTAACACAAGCTTTTTTATAAGTAGTATTTGGTATTGTGAATTCATGTTCAGAATCTGAATCAGATATCGAATCACAATCGGAATCAGAATCATCGGAGCCTGAATTGTCTGCATTCGGAATCAAAATGTTTTCGTCGGAATCACTATCCGAATAATCTGATTCATACTCTGCATGCAATGAAGCAGAAGATTTTGAACGTTTTCGTGACATAACAAATGTATTGAAAAAGTGAAAACTAATATTTTTTTTATATGCTTTACCTATAATTCATGTAAAAATTGTATACAACATATGTGTCCATGCACAAGTGAAAGGATATACGAGTTTGTTCGTGAATTTTGTAGTGGTAGATAGAAACAAAATTTTATGTACCATTCAAGAAAATTTTTTTTCTCTAAACCTATAGACTTTACGAAAGAATTTTTAACGACAAAAAAGTCTTAAAATTAGTCAAGGAACACTTTCAAATTTTTCCAAAAATTTTTCAGGTATTTTTGAAAAATTGGATTTTTTGAAATTTTCGAAAATTAAAAATTGTTTTCAAAAATTCTGAAAAAATTTAAGAGTATTCTTCGACTAATTTTAAGCCATTTTTGTTCTTAGAATTTTTTTCTCAAGTTTATAGTTTTGAAGAAACCGATAGATTAAGATTTTTATAAAATTTTTTCATTCTCGCCGCCGTTTTGAAAAAACGCGTCGATGAATTTTTCTGAAAAAAATTCCTCTTAATGTTCGAGTACCATGATCACCTCTGATCATTGTAAAAAGTTGATAGCTTTGCGGTATCATTGTGAAAAAAAATGCGAAAAAAATTTTTTTTCGAAAATTTTCACGTTTTTCACGTTTAAATCGGCCATATTTTTTTTTCTCGGTGCCTAATCGAAATTTTGAGCTCAGATTCTGAAAGAGCATCGAATTCCGCGTAGGAATAGAGCTATTGCATTATTTTTTTGGTCCGATAACATAATAAATAAACACGTTGAAAAGTTAGTAACAATTCTGATCACGTCGGCGTTAATGGGTTAAAAAGGTGAGGGTATCGTAAGTAAATTATATTTCTTTCACAATTTTCTTTATTACAATAATTATGTTCTATATATTCTTACAAATTAGCTTCGCAGCAATAATTATATTTTTTTTCGTTAGGTTCAGTCGTCATCGCTAGCTGAATTATTCGAGTCTTTTTCGGTTATTGAAAACGTTGTATAAGCCACGTTGTCGACATCGTCCGATAATCTTGAAAACTCTTTGTCGATTTCATCGTTGCTTAAAACTTTTTCGGGTTCCAAAACATTTGAACAATTTAGCCCATTACATTTCTTGCACAGTATTTGCAGTTACTTTAATTACTTAAGTATTTCATTTAAAAAATTAAGGAGTAGTCAGTATTAAATTATATCATTAGTAATTGTTCATCATATTACACGTGTAATTGTACATCATATTGCACGTGTCGAAAGGTTGGGTTAAAATGCACAATACTGTGCAAGAAAATCGGTTTCGATTCATTTGACATTGGGAGCTTTCCAACAAGGCAACACAGACGATATAGTGTAACACAGTGTCGTATAGTGCCCGGGTTGTGCTCTACTTGGAAATCACCCACAGTGCGACACTGTGTTGCTCTTTGTGTTGCTTGTTGGAAAGCACCGATTATGCAGCATTGGCAGGTCTACATTGTCAAAACGATAATAGCGAACGGCTTCGCGGCATCGATTTATCAGTTCAAGAACGATTGTTCCTTTATATATACGGCAACCCCTATTTTTCATGAGACGTACATATTTCTTATGATTTTATAAATAATTTAATTTTTTTTATACGCAGTATCTAGTCGTGAAAGATTTGTACTTTCGCCTTGAATCTCTACCGGTGCCGAATTTGCACAGGGCGTGAGAAAAATATCTTAACGGGGTCCCCCCGTGTGACGGCCGGTTTTTTTTAGCTTTTTTGGGGGGTTTTTTTTACGAACAATAAAAATATAAACATTTGAACTTTTTACTATATATTTATTTATATTTCAATAGTAAGTCAGAATATTTTCAGACCAAAATCTTCATCACAATGTGTGTTGCACCACTCCAAAGGCACCCATGTCGAAAAAAAGTTTGTCGACTTTCTCCATGATTCCGGCTGATTGGCTTATCTGAAATCAAAAAACCAAACGGCATTTTAATCTGTGAAGCTGTGGCTATCGAATAAACTAGAATCATTCGAAAATATTGAAAATTGAATAATTGACATGTTTTTGAAAAATGATTTTCAAATTTCATGATTTTTTTCGATTATTTTGTTATAAAAAAAAACTGCTCGGAATTTTTGCATTATTTTAGTTTAATTGATGACTATACATATGCTAAATCTACCATTAACATTTCAAAACAATCGGTCAAACCGTTTTTGAGATACCGTGGAGGTCAGTTATAAAAACGCAGTTTTAAGAAAAACGCGTTTAAAAGTTCAAATACAATTGAAATTATGAAATATTTACTCACCATTAATCTGCTATGCCTGGTCCATACAGAATTCCTTCTTCTTCCTCTTGGAAGTCCCTTAAAGCTGCTTACTGCGCTCTTGCTTCAATTCTGGCTTGTTTCATGACATCGCTCACGCGCTGCTCGGAGCGAGCGATATGTGCTTCATCACGGCGGTGCACGTAAGCATGCGCTTCGTGACCAATTGGACATCCCATTGTCGCCAATGTTTCTATGATTTCTTGAAATCCTTCGTTGAAGATAATTGCAGCCAAAAATGTTGCAATCTCAACGATTTTGGCGCCGGAGTGAAGATGTTTTGGAGTGAAAGTCCAGATCAATGAATTCAGAGATTCATTTTTGTTCTGCGTCTCTGCTCCTAAGCATCGGGTCAACAGTTCATTTCTTGACAAGTCTTCATACACAGGCTGCTTGGACTGCTAGTGTTAAAGGTGGCTTATCGTGATGGAATTGACTGAGCTCGCCCTTCGCTTCAGCCTGCCGCCATTTGCACCAGCTGTCTTCGCCCTCTGGACAGTTTTGATGCTGAAGATTTTCATCTGACGAACTTTTATGAAAGAAAGTGGCCCAAACTTCCTTCTTCATTTCTTCAACAGAATCTGAATGTCGACGAATTGCTAATCCGTAGAACTTTGTCATTTCGTTAATGATCAACCTGTCAGTCAGTTTGCCTGCGCCTTATCCACCGATTCCTTTATTACTTTTTTTTGCATTACGGAGTCGCGTCCCCATTCTTTTCTCTACATAGTCCACGCATTCTTTTTTTGATACTAAGGTTTCTCCGTATGGTTCGGCATTCCAAATTCCGTTATGGCCACGGTAGCGGGTATAAAATCATGTGCATATTCAACAATTTTTTTTTGTATAAAAAAGTAATTTATTTACAAAACTAATTGCAGGTATTTTTAGTGTATGTATGAAAGTAACAAAAATAATTTTGTTTATTCATTTTTTTATGCAAAATGGCCGACAACTCCTATTTGCTTTTTTCATCTTTTTTCTGAGGCGCTCCACGGCGTGACATTTGGCATCCACAATTTTTGACCTAGAACAAAACTAAAAAATTCTTGTTAATCTATATAAGAATACCTAGAGAAGTACATATGGAATTTTAAAAATATTAATTTTTTCGAAAATGGCAGGTATTTGAAGTTAACAGGTGAATTTTCAGTAAATAATTTCATATAAAACTGCTCATAAAATGGAAAGTTTGTAATTAATCAAAAAATCCGTATGTACTTCTCTGCGAAATACAATTCAAAAGATGATTTAAAAATTTGAATTCAATCGAAAGAAATTTGTCGAAGTTATTTATCACGCGAATTAGAAAAAAGCTGTTTTGAGAAAAATGCGTTTAAAGTTTGACGTATAACTTTTTTGTTGTTAAACTTGAAGAATCGAACCAAAAAAAATTTTTACCTTTAGTCTGCGATCCCAGCTCCGTAAAGTTGGCCTTCTAAGGCAAGATTTTCCTCCTCTTCAGCTTTCCTGGACGATAGTGCGCTCGAGCGCGCGTTCCTCACCGCATCCGACAACGATCTCTCGGCGTAGTCGACGCGCAGTGCATCCACTTATAAGCAAAAATTATAGCATTGCGGTCCTACAGTCATGCCCAAAACTTTCATGATGTCCATTACACTGCTGAGGCCATCATTGAAGGTGCACACTGCAATATCGGCAGCTATATCAAAAACCAATTTGCCGCTGGAAGTTCTCTTGGGCGCAAGGCTCCACACAGTAGAGTTAAAATTCTCGTTGTTGTTTTGTGTAAAACCCCCCAAACAGCGAGTAAGGAGATCGACGTTCGAGAGCTCTTCATAAATTCGTTTTATTGCTTCGAAAACTTCGGTGCTGAGCGGCTTCTTATGCCGGTAAGAAGCAAGAACATCCGTAGCCTTTGCTTTTTGCCACGTACACCAGGAGTCGGTACCGGAAGGGCAATTGCCGTGCTGCGGTTTCTCGTCCGTAGAAAGCTTGTGGTAAAGAGTGCCCCAAATTTCTTTTTTCATATTTTCAATGCAGCCTGTGTTTCTTCGTATCGCTAATCCATAATATATACTCAATTCATCAATTAATTTTCCTGTCAACTTTCCTTGGCCGCCAAGTCCTTTCGTTTTCTTTTTCAAATTTCGGAGCCGAGTGCCCATACGCTTCTGGACGTGATCGATACACTCTTTTTTTTCGTATAATTAGATTTTCATAAGGAGCTGAATCAATAATACCCTTGAAAGTTTTACTATCGCCATCGCCAATATAATAGGCATACTTTGTGCTGTGTAATTCTTCAGAGCGTCCGAACATTTCGACAACGGAATCGACCTCCATTTTTCCTGCAGAGCCCTCATGATTGCTTCGGCATGAATCTTGATATTGCTCATACCATGCGTCATATACTGCCGTGCCTTCTTTACCTTTCCAAAATTCGTAGGATTTACAATATTTTGATTTAACTTCTATATCGACGACCTTTCCCGTGAACCAACCAATTAGAGATGTAATGCCATACAGAGAAGAATATCCCCTCTTTCGCCAAGATCCATCGCCTGAAACTGCCATTCCATCGGTTTGTCCTTTTTCAAGCGACATCGCTTTCTCTTCTGCAGCTGCCCTTTGCATGCATGTAGTACGCACAGCTTTCGTTTCTACACCAATTGCCTCGACAAGTTTGTCATAAAAAGAATGGTATATCGGCCGCGGCAATTCCATGAAGGCACAAAACTTTGTTATGCCATTCAAACCTACACCTGATAATCGCATCGCTAAGGTGATTCTGCGATTAATTTCATACCCATTTCTCACATAAGGGCAATTAGGTATTTCAGTTTTTTCACACTGGTTACAAGAAATTACGATCTTGAAACCCATACCGCGCGTGGCCGATTCAGTGAATTTTACATCTTGACCGCACGTTTTGCAAACAACCACTTGAGCAATTGCGTTCATAACAGTTACGAAATTTATAAATCTGTAACCGAATGCGGCGTTAATGTCAGTATCATGCGAACTTGTTGACAGTCGTAATTTCTTGGCCGACGCGCTCACGCCTTCTACATCTTCCTCTGCTAAGAATCTATTTACCGGTCTACGCTTCGAAATATTGGTCTTATGCGAAGACCAAGTATTTGATTTTGACCCCTTCTTTGATAAATAAACCTTTTTTTGGCCACTCATTTCGGCTGCTCACAAAAAAATGCTTGAACTCGCACAATACAAAATCACGCACAACAAGCAGAAGAGCAATAGAATGGCGTTCTTTCAACGGTCATACTGGCATTAGATGATGCTCTATAGGTATGTTTGCGTACAGGTAGATAACCAGTGCCCTCTAATGGTATAGCTCCGAAAATCCGAGGGTGTCACGCGGCGCGCTCGGGTACCTACGGCCGCGCCACAGATAGGTTTACGTTACACGCTCAAAGTCGGTAAAAAAAATTTTTTGCGCTATAAGTCGAATGCTAACTTATTCTTATGATATTAAAGCTTCGTTTAAGCAAAAAAAAAATCGTTTTTTTGAACTTTCTACCGTGGCCATACCCCTTAAATGTTTTACTATCTCCATCACCTACGTACGTTAGATACTTATCACCCTACCATCACCTACGTACGTTAGATACTTAGATACCGACCTCTCTACCAAACGCTCCGAACACCTGATCTTCTAACTGCTGTAATTTGCCAACAACTTCGAATATTGGAAAATCACTTTACCAGCATATTCTACACATGTATAGAAATCAATTTATGCAAAAAAAAATCGATTTTTTCAACATATCACACGGGGTGGCTTGTTATTTTTTATATAAGAATTATATTTATTTATTATATAAGTTTATAGTTATATATAAAAGATATATATATATATATATATATATATATAAGAATTATAGTTATTTATTATATAAGAATTATATTTATTGCTTCAAATCATTGGTGACCTCTCAAATTTTACCGGCTCCATTCCCTATGCTTTAATTGCCGAATAGAAAAAATCAGTTTTCTCCCTACAGGGAGGTTCGTGAAAGAACGACCTTTTAAGGTAAAATAGATGATTCAGACTACTCAAATGAGTGCTAAATTTTCAAAATTCATTTATGCAAAGTTTATTGCACTAATTAAATGGTTTGACGGTTGATTTGTATTACAGCATGTCTCATTAACTTAAACAAATATTAATAACAATAGATTTGTAAAACCTTCAACTGATAAATGCAAAATTGAGCGATATCATTTTCATCGAGATTTTTCAAAGAATAATCCGTATTTTTCAACTGATTTTAATACACCACGTCTTATTTTGTTCCTCAAGAGATTCTCTACGAATTTACCGTGTAGATTTTTTTCTGAGTTTCGTCATATTACTGTTTCAGCCAATTGTTTAATTGACTAAAAAAATGTTCATAAACTAATGACTGTAATTTTCATATTAATAAGTTTAGAAAAAAACCTACGCAGTTAATTCGTAGAGGATCTCTTGAGGAACAAAATAATACTCAGTGCATTAGAATCGGTTGAAAAATACGGATTATTCTTTGAAAAATCTCGATGAAAATATGACATCATGGAATTTTGCCGTTATCAGTTGATGATTTCGCAAATCCATCGTTATTAATTTTTTTTAGGTTAATAAGACATGCTGTAATACAATTCAACCTTCAATTAATTTTAACAGTACATTAAACATTGCATAAATATTTTTTGAAAATTTAGCAAATATTTTACTAGTGTGAAACAGCCATATTACCTTAATTTAATGAAGTAACCTTCAATTGTTGATTATTAAATATACTAAATTATATTATATTATCCCTAATTATAAAAATACTATAATTTGTAGTTTTGAGTTTGAATGGAATATCAATTTATTGAAGAAATAAAACGTGATTCACTTGATGCAGTTTATTGAATTTGTTGTAAGTCAAAATTCTTTATTATCCACTGTTTTCAAGATTCTAGTTGTGAGTCCACAAAATATAGATGTGGACGTGCTCGAACTTTTAGGATACACGAAATTAAAGCATCTTCATATATTCCAAAATCGTTACAGTCCCGTGGATACAACGATACAGCTGGTAATTACATACACTAATAAGAGCAAAAAAAACGAAGAACCTCAATAATGCTGCTTTAGAGAATATAATTTAGATTTATTTAATATTTCGTGTATTTGCAGCCTAAAAGTTCTGCTTGGTCAAAAATTCGGAAGCATAATCCGCATCTGAAGGTACATTTTGAAGTGGAATGCAACAAACCCACTCATATGATTTTACCGATTGATTTATCGGTTGAGAGTTGTGTGCCATGCCACAGCATCGTCCTCAATAATCCAACAATGCAGGTTTGCCACAATTTTTAATTCTCAAATAAATAATGATTGAATTCTTTTTAATTCATCCGATATTTCACAAAGTGTTTTTATATTTTTCCAACCATTTTAGTTTTTTTAAGGGGGGAGGTCCGTTTTAACGAGACTTTAAAAATTAATTGTCATGAAATTTTTGTGCCGAAACAATGTGATGATTGAAAAGTCCTTTTACGTACATATTTATTGATAATTTTTATACTCATACAAAATTTCATAAGACATTTCGTTGAGTCCTACTCGTTCGGTGCGCTGGACCGCAAGTGGTAGCATTTCATCGGTGAGACCGCTACAGCCTGTAGCGGGATTACATTGAAAAAATCACGAAATGGCGCAACGATAATGAACTTTGTTTTAAGGTAATATGGCTGCTTCACACTAGTCAAATGAGTGCTAAATTTTCAAAATACATTTATGCAAAGTTCAATGTACTAATTAAATTAATTGAAGGTTAATGTGTATTACATCATGTCTTATTAACGAGTTTCAGGACAAGTAATAAAATGTTACCATTTAGTTAAAATTCACACAGTATATTCTTTGACTTATACTGAATGTGCCCTCCAGATTTTAAATCGATCGTCTACACCGTTTTCGTGAAATAAAATACTAAAAAAATACTTTTTAACATGGAGAGATGCCTACGGTCATTGGTGAACGATAGTTTAATGAATCGAATGGTGAGAAAAATGTTAAAAACTTGTTGAAAAACTGTCAAACCATTAAGTATTGCAATCACAGTGTCTAAAAATTAAATGATTCGTCTACATCGTTTATTAATTATTCACTTATTCATTAACGAAAATGGTAAATTTTCCCCCAATCGATCGAACGTACAAATATACGTTTAAACAAATATTTTTGTGGGAAACGATTCATTTTATCCTTGATTATGCAAAAATTGTTTCATCTCAAAAACTTGTTACCATTTCCTCAAGATATAAAGTTTTTTTTTCTAGAAACTGCATGAATGGTTGTGCACACAGTGAGAAAACAGCTGACAGCAGTGTCACCAACCATGAAAACAAACTCACCATTCAGTTCGTATTAGCTCTGTTGCCGAATTAATCGAAATGTTTTTAATATACAATATTCGTGATATAAACGTCGAATTGACATCCAAAAAATATTATTAGTGCGCGTACGTCAAGATAATAATATTGCGAATTCTCCATTTCAAAATTTCTCACCGTAACAATTTTCAGTTTAGGCCAAATATTACTGTATAGAAGTTGGCACCCTGCTCCTGAACAATAGAATTTCTCCCCTGAGTCCCTCCAAAGATAAACTGTCCCGAAACTCCTTAACCTAAAAAAAATTTAATAACGATGGATTTGCGAAATCAACTGATAACTGCAAAATTCTATGTCATTTTTATCGAGATTTTTCAAAAAATAATCCGTATTTTTTAACCAATTTTAATGCACCGTATCTTATTTTGTTCCTCAAGAGATCCGCTACAAATTCATCGCGTAGATTTTTTTCTAAACTTATTAATATGGGAATTACAGCAATTGGTTTATGAACATTTTTTTAGCCAATTAAACAATTGGCTGCAACAGTAATACGACGGAACTCAGACAAAAATCTACACGGTGAATTCGTAGAGGATCTCGAGGAACAAAATAAGAGTGGTGCATTAAAATCGGTTGAAAAATACGAATAATTCTTTGAAAAATCTCTATGAAAATATGACATCGTGGAATGTTGCATTTATCAGTTGAAAGTTTTGCAAATCTATTGTTATTAATATTTTTTTAGGTTAATAAGACAGGCTGTAATACAAATCAACCGGCAGTTCATTTAATTAGTGCATTAAGGGGACCGTATGGTCTAGAAATTTGAAAAAATCGATTTTTTTTTTTTTCGATATGTCGAAAGTATAGTATCTCAAGAATATACTGTGAAATTTTCATGCGGAAATTCTCAATATTACAGCTTCTACAGCCCATAACGCAGGTAGAGAGCGGTCCGCGACACGAAAACGTTCAAAGCCTTATTGGACACAAAGCCTTACGGGGATGATTTTTTAGTTTGCAAAAAAGAATGTGTTTTGCATGTTAAAAAACGTTTGTACAAACGTGCTGTTGATGCGAAAAAAAAACATGCACAAATAAAGAAAGCAACAAAGAAATTGACAGAAAAAGAAGAGGGAAAAAAGACACAGCGGAAATCGATAAATAAAACACCGAAGCGTCAACAATTGACGAATAAATTATTGCAAGAGCTGTCAACTTATTACGGTCTAGCAATTAGACGTAATTCAGATTCGACTGAAGGGATGAGAAGTGAAATATGGGCAGCATATTATCACAAAATTTCAACAGATGAAAATCCGCAACACTCGTACTGTCCTCCAGGTTCCGAATCGTGGTGCAAGTGGCGTCAAAGTGAGGCTGCAGGTACTTTAGACACCTACGAGCACCCACCTGCTCTGTGCGATGAAGCACAAGAGATATTAAAACCAATTTATGAAGAATTGACAGCAGAGACTTTATTGGAAAGGTGTATTGGCAGTAATACGCAGAACAATAACGAAAGTTTCAATGCTTGCGTGTGGCACCTTGCGCCGAAACATCTGTTTGCCGGAAAAAAAATCATTGATATTGCCACTCACATTTCCGCTTGCATATTCAATGAAGGATTTGCATCCCTATTGAAAATAATGGAGACCATGGGCATAACAATCGGGCCACAAGCGGAGCAACTAGCGCAAAACCGAGACGAGCTGCGAGTATCGAGCGCCAACCGTAGGAGCACGGACAACTCCAAAGAGGCTCGGACAGCTCGAAGAAATGAAAGGAGTGAGGAAATCTTGAATTATGAACGTTCCGAAGGAATCCTATATGGTGCCGGAATCGCGGATTAACTGTAAGTATTCAAAATTTGCTCAATTTTTGAAAATATCTGTATCTCAAACTTTAAACTCATTTATCTCGAAACGACTTTTTTCGGCACTGCGCAGGTGAAAACAAAAAAACTATTCAACCGAATCACTTGAAATTTGGATATGTTGTTCACAACATGTATGGCTATCGTCGGAACTACAATCATAATTTTATTTAAATAATTTCTTATTGTTTATACTAAAAAACTAGTGAAAAAAAACCCGATTTTACGAATTTTTTTTCAAAAGCGCGCCATTTTGTCAATTTTTAATTTTTTCGATTTGTTCTAGTCCCGACCATAACTGCACTCTTTCTGATTAAGAATCTTCTTGAATTTTGTGTTTCAGATGAGTAGAAGTCTCGGATCGATCTTCACCGTCCGGGTCGGATTTTTCGAGAGGGTCGTCTTCAATGCCAATTATATGATAATAAACACTGTTTTTAAAATTAAAAAAAAAATTTTTTGTATACTTAATAAAGGTAGTAATAAACCCGAAAAGTTAAAACATCGATTTTTAAATTTTTTATGGCAAAAAAAAAATCGTGAAAATAGGTGAAATTTTCGTGCTCTAGACCATACGGTCCCCTTAAACTTTGCATAAATGTATTGTATCGGAATGCTTTTGCTGTACGCTAAATGTCGCTACGCGTCGGTCTGAGCTTCCTAATAATTTCGGAGCAGTTATGAAAGAAACGTGAGAAACGCGGATTTTATGTTTGAAAAAATAACAAAATTGATTTATTCAATAAAACAATGTGAAATTTTCCGATTTTTATACAATAAATGATTGTTTATTTTATTTCGCGTTCGCGTTATTTATTTCATATGAATTTATCTGATAATCCGGATCAAAACGGAAAGAAACGGTAATTTTATTTAAAAAATAACTATTTGTTTAATTAACGGTAATTATTCAAATGATGACATTTGTTTTGTTTTATTTATCGCGAGAATCGCATAAATCGCGTTAGGATAACAAAAAATGATAGAAAAACGATGTAAAAAGTAATAATTGAAAAACGATGTCTTCTGGATTAAGGGAGCTTTCCAGTGTGAAATTTTCAAAAAATCGATTTTTTTTTTTTGCTTTATCGAATAGTATACACTCTTCCGAATATTCCCTGAAATTTTCATGCCGAAATTCAGATTATTTCGGTTACTGTACAGCATTTCTTGGAAGAAGGCAACGGAGCGCTACAGCTGCCGCGTCGGCCGTCTGCCCGTGCGACCGTTATTTCTATTGTCTCGTTCCTACCTGCTCGTGTACCTTCCAACGTGAGTCCGGTTCGTCTTTCAGTTCGGTTTCGACATTCAAAATGGATAGATCTACGAAAGAGAAATGTGCGTGGCAGGATAGAAAAGGCTCGAGAAGCGGACATCCGCGAAATGAACGAAAAAGATCCGCGGGTTTCAAGGGAACAAATCGACACGATATCGAAACGGATCTAACGTTTGCGAGCACTTCGGCAGCAAAAATCTTGAAGAAGAGTCCAGAGTTTGAAGTCCGAATCGATCAAACGTTTAGCTATGTGATTTTGGAGTTCTTTTTGGTTCTCGGCGCTCTTCAGGAACTGTTGAAGTGCAAAAAGTGTAATAGCGACGTGAAGTTTTTTAAAAAATCGATTCGCGGATTGGGCTTTAAAATTTGTGTTCAGTGTTCGTGTCCAGATCCGGCCGAGATAGATTCTTGTCCTTTGATAAAAAATGCTTATGAAATCAATCGTCGTTTCTGCTTTGCCATGCGATTGGTCGGCATCGGCATAAATGGCATTAGAAATTTTATCGCCTTGATGGATTTAACTGCAAACTTCAATAATAACACCTATTATGGAATCGTGAAAATCCTGCAGATTGCAGCGAAATCAATATACGAGGCCGTCGTGAAAAAAACAGGTACCGCAGATTTCGCCGCTAAGTACAAGAATGCGCGCATCACCCAAGCAAACCGCCGGGTGTCCCTGGATAGCAAAGAGGCGAGGACAGCTCGTCGGACTGAACAATCCATTGAGCACGATCTTTTCGAAGAAGCAGAAGGGATATTGTATGGACCTGGCATCGCTGATTGACCGTAAGTAAACGATTTACCTAAAATTTCCTCACTTGAAACTTTGAACGCGTTTTTCTCGAAACAGCATTTTTCAAAACGGTGTCCAACTTGGAGGGCAGAGTTTTAAAGCTATCGAGATGAATTTTTTACACAATATTCTTAACGTCATCGTTTATCGTGCTATGGAAGCTTTTTTTTTTTGACATCTTCCTATTTTTTTTGTAAAAAAAACTGCCAAAAAAAAATGCTAAAATCGATACTTTTTGTTCAAACCGGCGCCATTTTTGCAAAAAAAAAAAAAAAGCCTCCATAGCACGAAAGCCAATTATATACCGATCAATAATCTTTTTGTGTTTTTTGTTTCAGATCAAAATTGTGACCCCCAACGTGGACACCACATCCAAGTGCATTTTCTGCAACAATTGTTTCATCATTTTTATAGATATTAATTAATAAATAAATCGATCTTTAAAAAATTGTTTTGTATTCTTCAATACCCAATTAATATACAAAAAAAAACCAGACCGATTAGATTATTTTTTCTTTAAAAAAAAAAATCGCGAAAAACAGCGATTTTTCGGGCTGTCACACTGGAAAGCTCCCTTAATTACTTGTAATAATCGAAATAATTGAAGAATCTTTTTGATAGAATAATTATAATTCAATTAATATTTGAATTATTTAATATTAAGCAATAATTATTCGGGCTTTAAGGTGTCGTAAGTTTGATACTGCAAAATTCAAATTTTATTGCTCAGTAAAATAAAAGAAAAATAATTCAAAATTTCAATATCCATAAGTGGATTAATTCGATATAATAATAATAATAATAATAATAATAATAATAATAATAATAATAATTTTTTTTTTTTTACCGAGGGCGGGGAAAATGCGTTTACGCACTAGGGGGGCTTCACAGAGCCCCCGTGTGCCGGACTCCTCATGGCGAGACTACCGGCTAAAAACCCCGCCCCCGGACACCTAGCAACCACCCCGGGACCGCTTTCGCATTACTTCGGGGTGACGCTCTATTTTCCTCGACGCCCCTCAGGGCGTCCCATCCTCCACAAACTCTCGCTTGCGGCGGAGGACGACCTCAACAAAAAGGTCGACCTCCGCCCAAGCCTCCTCGTCCAGGAGCATAACCCCGATGATATTATCTGGGGTTATGCTCCCATACTTTTCCTCCAATTGGGCCCTCCACACTCTCCATTCCTCGCATTCGAAGAACGTGTGGAGGGCATCATCCCGTAGGGACCCGCAGCATCGGCAGGACGGATCCGGAACCTTCCCCATTTTGTGAAGATAGGCTCGAAACCGTCCATGCCCCGTCAGCATCTGGGTGAGGTAGTAGTTGACCTCCCCGTGCTGACGGTTGACCCAGGTGCCCAGCTGAGGTATAAGCCTAGCTGTCCACCTGGCCCGCGAATCCCCCTCCCATCGTTCTTGCCAGGTCCGCATGCTCACGGACCTGGCAATTTCTCTCCTTCTGTCCCTGTCCTCCGGGTTGCCCTGGTGGACGGACTTCCGCTCTTGGGCGAGGAGATCAATTGGGATGACCCCGGCTACCACGAGCACAGCTGGCTCCGAGACCGTACGGTAGGAGCACGCGATGCGGAGGGCCCCTCTCCGCTGTACTCCGGCCATGCGCTTGCGGTATATGTCGTACCGAAGCGCATCGGCCCAGACTTCGGCGCCATAGAGCATTATTGACTCGGCGGTGCGTAGGAGTAGACGCCTCTTGCAAGGTCGGGGACCGCCAATATTGGCCATGACCCTGCTAAGAGACGTCGTTACCGCAGCCGCCTTGTCTGCTCTCCTTCTTATTTCTTCCCCGAAGGTGAGCCTCGAGTCGAGACTCACCCCCAGGTACTTCACCGACGCCGTCGTCTGTACCGTCGCCTCTCCCACCCGCATATCCCGCTGTAGAGGGATATGCTTTTTGGTGAGGAGGACGATCTCGGTTTTTGCCAGCGCTAGCTCCAAGCCGTGGTCATCCATCCAAGAGCGGACCCGACGCATTACCTGGTTGAGTAGCATCTGTGCCGCCTCAACGCCTCTGGCGATGATGACGGCGGCAATGTCGTCCGTGTACCCAACCAGGAAAGTGCCCTCAGTGCATCTCCATACGGAGGATCCCGTCATACGTTATGTTCCATATGTCGGGACCCAGTATGGAGCCCTGGGCTGCTCCAGCCGTTACCTCCCGGCTCACCGGACCATCCGCGGTGGTGTACTCCAAGAAGCGGTCTTTCAGGTAATCCTCGAGCATCCTGAGAAGGTACCCGGGGACCCTGAAATCCCGCTCCAGCGCGCTTATAGCGTCGCTCCACCGCACCGAGTTGAAGGCGTTCTTCACATCCAGCGTGACCAGTAAACAGACGGGACGGGAGAAATGATTCCCCCGCTCCGTGCCCCTGGCTGCCTCGACAACCTCCTGGATAGCATTGATTGTCGACCTCCCTTTCCGAAAACCGTATTGCCTTGCGGAAAGGTCTCCAGCGGCTCGGACGGCCGCATGGAGGCGAGGTCGAATAAGCTTCTCCAGGAGCTTGCCGGCTGTGTCTAGCATGCACAGGGGTCTGTAGGACGATGGGCTGTCTACTGGTCCGCCTTTGCCCTTCCCGATTAGCACCAACCTTGCTCGTTTCCAGCGGAGAGGAAAAACCCCCGCTTCCAGGCAAGCGTTGTACATCGTCAGGAAGAGCCTCGGATGTCCTTCGACTGCGGCTTTCAGCACCTCTGCTGACAGGCCATCTGGGCCTGGTGCCTTCTTGTTTTTGAAGGTCCGCGCCGCGCACTTCAACTCCTCCTCCGTGAAGAAGGGGAGTGGTGCGTCCTCCGATGTTCGAGGGCGGCGCGGCAGCTTGGGGTGGTCGGGGAAAAGGGCATCGACGATATTGCCGATGATCCTCGCGTCCATGGGAGCGCTCTCGGCGAACGCCCCCAATTTCCGGAGGACCAGTTTGTACCCTAATCCCCAAGGATCGTTGTTGAGATCCTCTCCAAGCTGTTTCCAGCAGCGGTGCTTACTCTTCGCGATGGTCCGGCGGAGCACTTTTCTCGCCGCCTTGTAGGCGGCAGTGCTCAAGGCTGCGTCGGGGTCGCGGCGCCGGGCTCTCTGGGCGAGCCTCCTTGTTCGGAGACACTCTCGCCTCAGCTCCGCGATTTCGTCCGTCCACCAATAAACGGGGCACCTCCTTCCGCGGGGTTTCACCCTCGGCACGGCGTCCCTGCAGGCCTGGCGAAGGTGGCTCATGACCACCTCCACCGCTCTTTCTGCCTGTACAGGGAGGGTTCCTCCCCATCGGGTCCCGTCTAGGGCTCGCTGGCCACGCGTGAGGGCCGGAGACATCTTTGCGGGGTCCATCTTCGCGACGTTCCACCTGACAGGGCCTTGGTGTTGTCGGGCCCGGACTGGAGCTACATCACGTATACGAAACGTGATGTATTGGTGATCGCTTGCTGTATAGTCCTCGATCACCCTCCAGTCCTTGACTCGCAATGTCAGGCTTTCCGTCGCTAGGGAGACGTCTGGAATCGTCTCCCTGAACCCTGGCCTCCGGAAGGTGGACATCGAGCCAGTGTTAAGGACCACCAGCCCGAGCCTGGCCGCCATGTCCAGGATTCGTCCACCCCGAGAGTCTTGCCAGGGTTCCCCCCATTCCAGCGCTTTGGCGTTGAAATCTCCGGCCACTACCAGCTCGCCCTCCATGGTCCGGGCTGCGTCCTCCAGACCATCAAGTTTGGCCCGGAAGTCCGCGATCGGCTCGTTCGGTGTAAAGTAGCAGCTGACATATGTCACGTCACCACTCCTCACCCAAACGAAGCCAGCGCCCAGACCATAGTCGACGACCTGAAAACGTCGCCGATCCGGGACCCATATGGCCGCCGTGCCGAGGGTGTCCGTATACCATCCTGGACCATCTCTGTCTCGATACTGCTCGCTGATGAGGATTACATCTGCGGCATTCTCGAGACAGATCTGGGCCAGGAGGTCGTTGGCAACCCTGCTCCGGTGCAGGTTTCCCTGGAGGACGACCGCCATCATTGCTTGGCCTTTGCGAGGGCCTTACGGAACACTCCGCATCGGCCCGACCCCGCAATGTGGCGATATACCTCAGGGTCATCCTCACCCTCAGCGCAGAGGAAGCACTTTGGACTCTCCTTACAGTCCGTCGCTTTGTGCTCCTTTGCGCCGCACCGGTAGCAGGCCTTGCTGCGGTCCGGACCGGTACACCAATGACCGTGGTGGCCGTAGCCGAGACACTTGAAGCATCTCGGCACATCCACCCGCCGCCGGATCCTGCAACTGACCCACCCAATCTTCACGCGAGCGAACTGCAATAGTACCTTGGCGCTTTCTTCGTCAACGGTCACTATCGCAGCCACTTGCTCGCGCGTGTAGCAAAAAAAATCAGAAAAAAACAGTTTTCCGCTGATTTTTCATGGAATCTGAGTGCAGAATCAGTTTCCGGTGATCCAGTTACCCCAGAATTAAAAAAAAATATGTTAAGATAGCCCTACTGGTTGCCGAGATAATCAAATTCGAAGATTCATAACTAGCGTGCAGCGCGCTTGTATTACTATATATGCGCCTTCTCCGCTTCTGCTGCCCTACCCCCACTCCACGACGACTTTCGGGCTCTCGGCCGTTTTTGCTCATGTTTGCGAGCAATTTTTACCTATTTCTCAGCATTTAAATGAAAAACGAAGATTGATGTTTTGTAGCTGAACACTTCTACTTTCCAAATCCGTTTGGTAAATTGGAATCGGACGACCTCCAGAGCATTGGGCCTTGCTGCAAAATATGGTATGTACAACTTGTGATTGCAATTACGCGGAAACTAATTATTCGACAGCGTCTGGGTTTCGCACACAGGAAGTACGTATCGATATCTACTATTTTGCGAAGAGCCTGCACTACAGCTCGAAAAATGGCGACGTTATGAATTTTTGAAAAAACGCTATTTTTCGTTTTTTTTTTGGTTTTCTCCCTTAATAATGAACCGATCGGATTTTTTCAGCTCTCATTTTCTTCGTATTTCAATTCTCTACAATTCGTCCATTGGGACCGATCACATTGATCCATTAGTTTTTCTTTTATAAGCAAAAAACCAAAAAAAATGCGTTTTTTTGCACTAAATTGTTAATAAAAAAAAAAGGAAACGCAACTCTCGAGTCGAATTTTGTGCAATTAGCATCGGGGAGCTCGCCCGATTGTAATGGCACCGGTGGTATCCTGTTATTATTTTTGTCAAAATCTGATGATTTTAGAGCTCTGTTGCTTGGCCTACAATTCGCTCGCCGGGTAGTCTCGAATCCGTTCTGCGCACGCTTATTTTCTACAATTTTCTCATTCGCGTGTTGTTCCCCCATTCTCTTATTTTCGCACTTTGATTCGCGTCTCATTTCTCCCACCTTGCGCATCATCTGCGCAAAAATCTACAATTTTCGTATTTGACTATTTTTTATAACAATTGCATCTTATTTAATTATTTCTTATTTTCATTTAATCATTCATTGAAGATTTTTCTGTAATGAAAGTGTTTTTAATTCATTTAGAAACACTGAAAAACATTAACTCTGATTCGTTTTTTCCCCTGTCGCATGCGCCACGTGCATGCGCAGGGAGCTTCATGTTTTGTATTCTCAATTTTCCCGGTTATTTTCTAATAATTTTACCACTCGCGTATTTCATTTCGATTCTTCTGATTTTCCTCGACATTTTAAGCGTCTTATTATAATATTTATAACAATGTCTTTTATTATTATTATTTATCAAACCGTGCTAAAAATCACGTACGCAGTTTTTAGTTTCTATTTTTCACGATAGGCGGCTTGGCGCTTTCATAAGTGCCGCTTCGTCGTCTTCACAGTGTTCAAGACGGCCGCCGACGAAAGAGTAAACAAAACGTACGCTAAACGTTTTCGCGTCATTTTGGCAAAATATGGACAAAAATGTCCGGATCGGACGAAAATAACGGGATAAAAAGTTTTTTAAGTACGTCGCGTAAGTGTTTCCGTTTCAGTATTTTGAAAGTTTGAAACACTCATTTGACCAGTTTGCATCAGCTATTTTACTTTAATTTGTCACCTTTTTTCAATCTTCTTAAATATTCCCCTAATGGATCAGTGAGTCCCTAAAATAAGTCCCAAAAAAGTCCCATTTGGGACTCGGGTTCAAGTCGACAAAAGTAATCCCAAATGGAGTCCCAAATGGGACTTCAGGGAGACTAGAGAGAAGGACACAGCATAGAGTGGACACATCATAGGAACATTAGTGATGGGGGCGTCCTCAAAATCCCGTCCTGAATTAGTTATCCGCTCTGCCACCAGTATCGCATGGGACGGAAAGATCGTAACTATAGTAATAAAATTAGTCCACATGATGAAAGTGACCGTTCCTTCGCGCTTGCGCAGTCTGATCTCAATATACGTATAGCTATGATCTTTCCGATCACAGCGCCGCCCGTTCAGGCTGGGATTCCGTGTACATTTCTAAAGCACGCTGTGTCCACTCTTTCTCTCTAGTTTCCCTGTGGGACTTCTTTACCTTCGCTCGGTGTGAACCGGACGTGACGTCATAAGTCCCAGTTTGGGACTTATGACGTCACGTCCAGTTCACACCGAGCGAGGGGAAAGAAGTCCCATTCGGGACTCCATTTGGGGTCACTTTTGTCGACTTAAGCCCCGAGTCGCAAATGGAACTTTTTTTTTACTTTTTTTAAGACTCGCTGATCCGTTACGGTCATGATATTTTACGTTAACTATTCTTCATGGTACGGACTGTCGAGAGATATATTCTAAACAACCTCGCGGAAATTCTAGAGGAATCGATTTCAGAGGTTCCTGAGATATCGTGGGTACAAGTTTAAAATGTTGCCTCTTGCGATCTAGCGCGCCAAGCGAGTACGACTCAACGAAATGTCTTATCGAAATTTGTATAAACATGAAAAGCATCAATAAATGTATACACAAAAGAACTTTTCAATAGGTCTTACCGTTTCGACACGAAAAATTCATGAAAACAAAAAACATTTAAAAAATCCCGGTAACGAGGATCTCCCCCCTTAATTCTCTTTCTTTATTTGCTGAGAAGAAAATTGCTAAACGAATGAAAAAAAATCGTTAAATTGTATACAAAATCAGTGGAAAAATACTTTACAAACGTAAAAAAAGAACGCCAAACCGTACAAAATCGTGTCCTAAGTTATAGGTGTGGGTCGTTAACACAAAAATAATTTATCAAAAAAAGTTTTCAAATACATCGATCCTATTAATAACTCGAAAGTTGTTGAAAATATTATTGGCAGTGAAAAATTACAATTACATTCGAAAAAACGAGCATACAAGTTAAAAAAAATTAAACAAATAAATTGAATTAAAGTAACAATATCAACGCAATAGTTGCGAGCTCACTGGAATTTATGAATAAAAAAGAACTCACCACGAGTGAATTTAACTTTTTTTGTTGTTTTATTTTATTTTTATTTTGTTGATTTTTGCTGTTTCATTTTCTACCTTCTTAAATTTAATAGATGTTAAACCATTTCCCAAGTTTACGACTATTTTGCGGCCCGGACTTTTTTATTTTCCGAAAATAATTTTCTACGTTATTTTAGAACAACTTTTCATACTTTTTGTAATTGACTATGGGTTATTACAGAAACTTTTTCTATTTTTTCGATGTTTCTGCGTATATCCTCGACAGACAATTTTTTTACAATCAAACCGTTTTTTAAATATTTTTTTTAGAATAATGAATCATTGACATTTCTATAATTTTTAGGTTATATTTATATTATTATCTTTATTGAATTTTCCGAATAATACATACAAAATTAAAATGCACACTTAATTTTACAAATATTGATATGGGATATACACTCAACTACTGCACTTAAATTACACAATATTAAAAAAATAATAATAATAAATAACCAACAAAAAGTACATACAGGCATCATCTATCTATCACAGTTAAGCCGATCACACACGCTTTCGCATAGCGTAGCATAACGTAGCATAAGAGATTTCGACCAATCGGATATCGTATATGTGCACTATATGTATGCGACTGGACTTAACCGCTTGATCTACGTTGTGCTACGCTACAAGGTCCATAGATTGGTAGCATTGCTTAGTAAGGTCTTCTCAAAGGCGGCTATTTTTGGTCCACGGAGAAGTGTTTTAGGCCGTATTCCAAAACCTGCTGCCAGCGCTGTGAATCCTGCCTAGCCAAAAACAGCATAAATGCTGTGAAAAAAGCTGAGACAAGTACATTTATGCCCCCCAAATAGTCGTACCAGTTAATCGTCCCCATCACCCAGCGCCAAAATACCGATCCCCACAAAAATTTATAAAAACCCGTCTACGTCGTTCATGCAAAGATCTCCGCACAAAAATCCTTTCTAAAAACCAACTCATCATACAAAGTTTTATGGGAAACCGCTCTCATTATCTTATCAAATTAAGTCAAATTGTACAGTGGTGATAATTTCATTCTCGTAAATGTTGTGAGTTCAGAAAAAGTTGATAAATAAATAAAGATCTACTAAAGTATACATGGCCAAGTACGTGGGATTTTATTATGTTTATAAAATCTCCAATTATGATCATATGAAATTTCTCTAATTAATGCTTTATTACAACGAATTATTATCCTATGACTTGGAACTACAAGGGCTTTAAAAAAAAATACAGAATTGCATTAGCCTGCGTGAGCTTGAACGCTGCCACACTCTCATTTGTAATATTTGTAGTATAGTTTTATTAGTAACAAATTGATAAAAGTTTACTATCGTACGTAGAGCGGATACGCACACAGTACTTGTCCGGCCCGAAAATTTTTCGACTAGTCAGCTAAAAATATACTTTTTTGTTCACAGCAAATTTTTCAACCACTCCGAACATTCGGAACTCCTGACGCAGATTTGAATCTTACCCGCCTTGGAATGAAATCAATTGATGACCGCTCTTACATGGCAGGCTTATTCCGTTTTGTAAAACCTGTTGTAGTAAAAGCCGTTGTAAAAGTGCGTGTAAATGGTACCGGATTACTTATTTCGGGTGTACAGTACCGTTTAGACGCTCTGTAACTCCAGTTTTCCCCCGGATGTTACAAAACCGGAATAAACGTGCCGTGTAATAACGTGAGATATGCTCCACCCGAGCATCAATTCATCGATAACAATTGGTTAAAGGAAAGGAGGATAATTTGGGATACAAAACAATCCGCATATTGTGATTCCAAATTAGCTGTGCTTACTTTACTAGTTAAGGCCAAAATGTATGGTAGATTAATGTTCACTTATGTGACAAATTTTATGAAAAATTTTCGAGCTGGACATGTACTCTGTGCGTATCCGCTATCCGCTCTAGGTACGATAGTAAACTTTTATTAATTTGTTACCAATAAAACTATACTACAAATATTACAAATGAGAGTGTGGCAGCGTTCAAGCTCACGCAGGCTAATGCAATTCTGTATTTTTTTTTTAAAGCCCTTGTAGTTCCAAGTCATAGGATAATAATTCGTTGTAATAAAGCATTAATTAGAGAAATGGCATATGAACATAATTGGAGATTTTATAAACATAATAAAATCCCACGTACTTGGCCACATATGCTTTAGTAGATCTTTATTTATTTATCAACTTTTTGTAAACCCATAACATTTACGAGAATAAAATTATCACCTCTGTATAATTTGACTCAATTTAATAAGATAATGAGAGCGGTTACCCATAAAACTTTGTATGATGAGTTGGTTTTTAGAAAGAATTTTTGTGCGGGGAGATCTTTGCATGAACGACTTAGAAAGGTTTTTGTAAATTTTTGTGGGGGGATCGGTATTTTGGCGCTGGGTTGTGGGGGGGATTAACTGGAACGACTATTTGGGGGGCATAAATGTACTTGTCTCAGCTTTTTTCACAGCATTTATGTTGTTTTTGGCTAGGATTTGTCGACTTTTTGTATGGAATTCACAGTTTGTTAATTAAACATGTTAGTATTGTGTACGTACTCGGGTATGAAATTCATAGCTTGCCAATTAAACATGTCTATATTATGTATGTATCTGAGTGATGCAAAAGAATTGATATTTTTTTCGGCATTGCAGCAAAATATGGTAACATTTTATCAAAAAGTGATTCCCTCAATAATTGAATCCTGAATAAAAATTTTAGAGGTCGCTCAAGCGATTTTTTAATGATTTCGGCTAAAAATGGACACAAGATCGAATTTCGAGCTGGTGTATATTCGGACTAAAAATGCAATGTGAAATATTGATCTAAGAAGTGTTCAAATGAATTCAATCTTCGTAATTAACCATCAATACTTATAAAATTAT
Source organism: Rhimphoctona megacephalus (assembly GCA_963989365.1). Lineage (NCBI taxonomy): Eukaryota > Metazoa > Arthropoda > Insecta > Hymenoptera > Ichneumonidae > Rhimphoctona > Rhimphoctona megacephalus. The sequence continues at coordinate 12,523,550 of OZ022421.1, read as the reverse complement.
TAGATTACTTAAAACGTACAGTAGTTCTGAGAAGATGCGATGCATAAAAGAACAACGAACAAGTAAAAACTTGATTTTATTTTAACTTTGCAAAAAAAATTTCAAAAAATATTGCACTGAAACATCCATGCTAACAGATCAACGGATCGGAAAATATTTCATAAAAAATGATGCCGAAGAAATACTCCAATAGGGGGCCGGTTTGAAATTCCGAACTTTAAATGCTTCGACGGTTTAAAATTCCTAATTTTAATGTTCCGAAACTGAAAGCTTCGTAAGGATCATGCCAGCGAAAGTCTACACAGTTGACAGTAAATGATGTAGAACGGTATGAGTAGCGATAGGAAAAGGATACAAATGTGATTTCTTATACGAGATAATTTTCAGAAATCGTATGATTGAGATCAACGCTTTATTTGAGTGACTAATAATTCGACTCACAAAACTCCGAATATGTAATATTAAACACGCCACAAATTACCGAAATTTTTATTCTAGAAAATGAACTATATCAGAAAGTTTAAATATAATAAAAGCTAATAAGAGGTTCGTCAGGTTCCCGAAAGCTTTCGAATCCGAAAATCATATTTTCGATCATCCAGTTTGCGATAATTCAAGTTTAGATAGTGTAAGATTCCGATATAGAACGTTCAAAACGATCAAAATTCCGAAAACTCCCACATAAAGCAGATAGCATGTAAGCCTGACGCGTTTCGATGGCAGCACCACTGCTCTATCGCATGGATTTTTGGAGTTTCCGTCTTCGGGGAAAATTTTTTCGGAGTTTTGACCTTTCAGAGTACTATTCTTTCGGAATTTTGATCTTTCTCGGTAGAATTTTTTCTGAGTATTGATCATCTTTCACGTTCTATTGTAAACATATAATATGAGGATGTTTACACCTATCAGATATTCCTATTTTCGGAGCTTTTCTCTGTAGAAACTTTCGCCATTCAGGATCTTGAATATATAACTCTACATTTTTTCGGAATGATGGACTCTCTGATTATGAGAAGTTGATACATGTTTTACGTGCTATGTTTTCATGTTAACGCTTTATCGGTCGGATCCATGATTATTCTCATTTAATTTTGTAGTGGACTTTTATTTTCGGTTATACACTAATTCTGTTTACAAAATTTTGGAATTGTAAATTTCCAGGAGTATTGTGTTCTAAATAAATAAATTCAGAATTCTGAGCGTTCTAATTTTCAAAGTTCGGAATTTCAACCCGCCCCCTCCAATAGCATCAGAATGCACCGAAAGTTTTTAAATATAAGTAATCATAACGAAACGAGATTTTGAAACAAAAAAATATACGTACAAAATTTCGAGAGCTAAAGTTTGATTGGAAAAAATAATTTTGGCCGAAGTACTACGCGAGTTTTTCTTTTATAATATTTATTGATGACGAATTATATCTCATGAGCAATAGATAAAAAAAAAATTGGTGAAGTACTTATGAAATTTTGTTTTCTCAAATCAAATATCTTTTCGCTCAAAATTATTTAGCATCGCCTGATTCCGTTTTGAGTTGCAAGTGCAAATAGAATTTTCATGTATTTAAGGTCTCTGCCACTCTAGGGTGATTTAACACCATATATAATTTAAACCTAGGGTAGTATCATATACCATTCTCTCAGTTATATAAAAAATTAAGCGAATGGTTTCCAAATAAACTTTATTATTGCATGCAAGAGACATGTTATGGTAAAAGAGAAGAGGCACTGTTTTCGACTCCGTTCTAGAGTTTACGTTTGAAAAAATGAATTGTTGGGGCTAGAGTTAATAAAAAAAATTATTTATTAAGGTACTGTTCAAAAGTTTATTTATTAAATTACATTTTATTTTTGCACTATCACTCTTTTATCTATATATATATTGTGACGTGGTAATTTTGTCCACGTCACATAAAGTATAAAATTGGCACGGCTCGGGAGAGAACGATTCTTCTCGTTGAAGAATTTCTCTTGAGCAAAATCCAGAAAAGCCAAATGCGAGCGTATTTCCAAATTATTAATTTTATTTTGAATTATTTTATTATTATTATGAGCGACGGTTTCATTCGGCAACAACTATGAGAGAGAGGGAGAGATAAAAACATCGCAGTTATCAACATCGTCGGTTCGTTGTAAGGGAAGGCATAGGCGTCAAGGTCACCATCGAGAGAAAAATAATATCGAGCATGGATCGCTAGCTCGAAGCCCTCACCTGGAGCTGTCGAACTCAACAGGATGCGTCTATCAGCATCGGGATTCTTCGGCAAGTCTCGGCTGTACCGAGATCCATCGTCGGTCAGCAATGTCGTTAATTCGAGATTTAAATTCGAAATGTTACGAGCGAAACTTCGAGAAAGATCCAGATCCCGCGAGTAGGCAAAGGGTGGGGGGTTAGGACCCTAATTCGCGTCGACAATAAATACGCACCCTCGATGAGTATCGAGGACTTTCGTTTTGAACAACAACGAGGACAAGCGTCTTCTTTCGAGCCGTCGCCAACCCGATCAAAAATACGACGTTACCGGATATTCGAGGGGAACTTTTCCGTGGTCTTTTTCCGGAATTGCACCTACTGAAACTGTAGCGGTGAGCCGTCGTCTCGCTTTAATTTTGTGTAATTTTGTGATTTAGAGATCTCGATTTGGTTGTTGAAATTTAGCGTTAAAAAGCGATATTGTTTCGGAGTACGTTCGCGTTCGGGAAGTTTTCGATAGTCTTGTCACGTGATAAAATCTTACGTTTAAAATTTCGTTGTATAAATTATTGAATTGCCGAGAGGAATTCTACTTTTATATGGTTCATGCGAGTCCTGATTTTAATGAGAATTGAATGAACTAACGTTTTAGATATCGTGTAAAATTCGTTAAGGCGTAGCCTGAATGAATTAATTTGAAAAATAATGAAAAACGTTCGTTCGAATTTCCTGACGGTTAACAAAACTTTGACTTAAAAATAATATAAAATAAATTGTTATATCGGATTATTGAATATTAATTTATAATTTGTCATTTAATTATTTTTCCGGAAATAACTTATCAATTATTGTATTGTTTAAAATTATTCATTTCAATTTCATAATTTATTGTTCTAATAAAACAATTTTGTAATTCCGGACTTTGGTAAGAATTTATGTGATTTATTTGTGCAATCGTCTGACCTTGCCCCTCTACCAACCATTTGGGAAAATGTTAGCTATCGCCGGGTAACATCTCCTTTTGTTCTCGAGAAATTAATAAAAATTTGTCTAAGAATAATTCTTAGACTGGCGCCCATAAATTATCGAGAATCAAATTATATTTGAACGTTTTATAAGGAAAAAGCGTTACAAATTTTTGGCGCCCAACATGGGGCTCGACGTTGTACAATTTGTTTATTTAAATCACATCAAAAATAAAATTAATAATTTGGAAATACGCTCGCATTTGGCTTTTCTGGATTTTGCTCAAGAGAAATTCTTCAACGAGAAGAATCGTTCTCTCCCGAGCCGTGCCAATTTTATACTTTATGTGACGTGGACAAAATTACCACGTCACAATATATAAATAGCAAAAATCCCCTCCCGGGGGAGAAAAACCTGGACAAGTACATTGATGGTCCCTCGTTTCCCTATGATATCACAAAAAATCCAAAACCCCACTTAATTTTTTTTTTTAATGTTTACTAATTTTATTCATATCCTGGAGGGAAACCAACCATATAGATCACGAAATATCCAGCCAAAAAACCAGACTTCACAATAAATGTTACTTTGAATTTATTTCCACAGAACAAAACAGGAATCAAAACATTAAAAAATCAGCGTTATCGAGATGAGAAAAATAACACTTATAATTGGTGTGTAAGAAGTATCAATAGCCTAGAAAAAAAAATGAAAAAAGGTCACCATCTAAGTTACATGCAGCAGTAAAATTTATGATATCAGTACTAGGACAAGTATTTCTTTGGTGGCTGAGAAGATATCAACATGGACGTACCGGCAACGTAGGGCATGTAGTTGGTGCATTGCTTCTGGGATCTTCTAAGTCGAGTAGCTACTTTTGTTTTGGCTATGGCGCGACCAATGTTGCCAAATAATATTTACTTATATGACCTAATGAAACAACATTGCCTGCGCCGTGGCTAAAACAACGAAAAACAAACAGGAACAGGAAGTTTCGCATAAGATCCCGTGCTTTTGTAATGTTAACAAAAAAACTTTAATTTATGTCCGTACATGATAGCACAGTTTTGTTTGATTGATAATAATTTGATGAACGTTCACCACCGTACGTTGAGCGTATATGCATAGAGTACTTGTCTGGCCCATAACTTTTTATTAAAATTTTTCATTCAAGTGAAAATCAAATTGGAGGTACTTTTCATTACATGCGTTGCTTTTCGCCGTCAGAAATTTATAAGAAAATCAATTCTTCTGTAAATTTCAGAATGGCCTTGTATCATACACAACATTCGACGTCGATTCAATCGGAATAAAATGGTGTTCGTATAAAATACATACGAATAACGAATAAAATACATAAAATTACATTAACATAAGGTGCAGTCAGTTATGAAATTTCTGAAGATGCGACTTAGTAAACCATTGCCAGTAATGTAGCGTATCATACTTTCGAAAACTACTATTGCCAGCAATGAAAGTTATTATACTTTGGAAAGCTACAATTTAATAGTAGAAGGTCTAAGTAACCACTGGTGAATGGTCAAAAGATCAATGCAGGCTATGAATGCACCGTCGAATTTGTATCCAAAGTTTTAAGATCATGCAATTTTCACACAAAATAATCCCCCTCCGTTTGTTTCATTTTTACGTTCTTGGGCGCCAGCTATCAAAATAGCCCCTTATGTTTTGAAAAAGAGAATTCAAACCGTTATGCGGGATTAATCATAAAAAAATAAAAATTAAATAAGACAATACTAACAATGAAAAAAGTGCGTACTTATGACCCTTGACTTTTGAGAGAGACCCCCGATTTTTACTGGAATGAGCAATTTTAATAAAAAGTTATGGGTCGGACAAGTACTCTATGCGTATAGGCTCAACGTACGGTGGTGAACGTTCATCAAATTATTATCAATCAAACAAAACAGTGCTATCATGTACGGACATAAATTAAAGTTTTTTTTTTTAACATTACAAAAGCACGGGATCTTATGCGAAACTTCCTTTTCCTGCTTGTTTTTCATTGTTTTAGCCACGGCGCAGGCAATGTTGTTTCATTAGGTCATATAAGTAAATATTACTTGGCAACATTGGTCGCGCCATAGCCAAAAGAAAAGTAGCTACTCGACTTAGAAGATCCCAGAAGCAATGCACCAACTGCATGCCCTACGTTGCCGGTACGTCCATGTTGATATCTGCTCAGTCACCAAAGAAATACTTGTCCTAGTACTGATATCATAAATTTTACTGCTGCACGTAACTTAGATGGTGACCTTCTTTCATTTTTTTTTCTAGGCTATTGATATTTCTTACACACCAATTATAAGTGTTATTTTTCTCATCTTGATAACGCTAATTTTTTAATGTTTTGATTCCTGTTTTGTTCTGTGGAAATAAATTCAAAGTAACATTTATTGTGAAGTCTGGTATTTTGGCCGGATATTTCGTGATCTATAAGGTTGGTTTCCCTCCAGGATATGAATAAAATTAATAAACATAAAAAAAAAATTAAGTGGGGTTTTGGATTTTTTGTGATACCATAGGGAAACGAGGGACCATCAATGTACTTGTCCAGGTTTTTTCCCCCGGGAGGGGATTTTTGCTATTTGATATCACTTCTTTTTTCTATAGTATTTTCATATATTTCGCTTTATATAGACTCCAATAGAGTCTGTATATAACACAAAAACTTACAACGTGTTTGCATCATTACATCATCGATTTATTTCAATGACAGGAATCAGTACTGTTCACACTACTAATTCGACATAAGACAATGAGACAGATTTTCTACTATAAATTCATTGTTATTGGGGTTATTTAAATATAGGAGCGTTTCGTTCTTGTGATAAGAAAAAGAGTTATAATGTTTTCAAAAGAGTTAACTAAAGACTCGAAATATTTTCGAGATGTTAGTAATTTGTTGATTGGTTATTATTCGATTATCGCTTGGCAGAAATGTGTTATAGAAGAGATCTCAAGTACCAGTTTTTTCCGCAAGGCAAAAATTCAGAAAATTAAATACTTTATCATTAGCTTTCAAGTTGTGTATTAGAATAAGTCATTCAGTGGCGAAAAGGCAGCGAGGATATTTGCAATTTCGGTCTAAACTATAAGTAGATAATTATATTTAACTTTATTGTCAGAAGGAGCCTCAGAATTATTATTCTTTCAAAGATGAAATGACGGAAGAATATGATGCATCATCCTTGGCTTACAAATTGTTTTATAAACCATAGAAAAAAATTAGATAAAAAAAAAAATTAGGCCGAAGTACTTGACGAATGTTTTTTCACTTAATTCACATAATGTATCGGTCATGGTGACAAATTCGTCAAGTACTTCGGGTAAAATTCTTTTTCATCAAATTTTTTTTCGTTCGCAATCTTTTTTTGCTTCGGACTCTTATTGATACAGAGTTTTTATTTTCATTCTGGGTGGTAAAACAACTGCATTTTCGAACTTGATTCTTTTCTCTATCAACATTCAACATTATTTGATGATTTTATGTCACACGATAAGGCTCCCATATTTGGCCACATATATTTTAGTATAGCTCAATTTATTTTATAACATTTTGCGAAACCCAACCTTAGCTTTTCGCGAGGATGAACTCATTTTATTTTGTGTGATTTGAATTTATTTGATACATTTTTTGAGAGTTGTCACTTTTCTTACTTTTTGATAGGATTTGATTTTCTCAGGGATTTTTGCGAGAAAACGTTTTTGCAGTGTATGTATTGTAACGCTTTTTCCCGTCTAAGCGCTCAAATTAATATTCGATCTCGATAAAGCCTGGGCGCCAGTTTAAGATTTCTCTTAAACAAATTTATGACATTATCGAGCACGAATGAAGTTATTTTTCCCGGCGATAGCAAGTTTCTACTGATGTTGGTAGAGGGGCGAGGTCAGTTGTACCAGAATAAAATCACACACCAAAAATTATACAAGTTCCGGAATTACAATTAATCTTTATTTAACAAATAAATTATTTGGATTTTAAATAAATAAACAATGAATAAATAATATAATTAATATAATCAGTTGAGTTATTTCTGGAAAATTTTCTCTTAATTAACTACTTTCTCTCGGTACTTTTCTCATACTAATTAGTCGATCACAATCAGTTTCGTTAACCATCAATTTTACATAACATTCAATAATAAATCAATTCACATAAAATATTATAAAGATCGAAAGTTCACGACTTCATTCCATAATTAACCACGTGTAGGCAACGCCCTAACGTATTTCTCTTAATAACAAGGTGAAATTTCGATACTTTATTCTTTCTTAATTTAAGGACTCGTTTGGACTTATTGAAATTAGAATTCCTCTCGGCAATTCGATAATTATTGCAACGAAATTACGACGCGGAAGATTTTATCACGCGATAACAGATTTCAACAGAAAACTCCCAGACGCGAACGTACCCCGAAACAATATCGCTCTTTTAACTAAAAATTCTTATAAATCTCCAATATCAAAATAGAGCGCTCTTTATCTCAACAATATACTAAATTTAAAGCGAGACGACGGCTCACCGCCAGTTTCCGTAGGTGGAAATCCGGACAAAGACCACGGAAATCTCCCCTCGATTATTCCGGCAACGTCGTATTTTTTATCGGGTTGGCGATGGCTTAAGAGAAGACGTCTGTCCTCGTTGCTGTCCCAAAACGAAAGTCACCGATAACTTATGGAAACGCGATTTTATAGTTTTGGGTCCTAGCCCCCCACCCTTTGCCTACTCGCGGGAATCTAGAATCTTCTCGATTTTTCGTCTCCTTTCCAACTCGCAAATTCGAATTTTGGTTGAGCGCTACGCTGGCGAACGTTGACCCTTGCCAGCCGAGATTTTCCGAAGATTCCCGATGCTGTTAGACGCACCTCTCGAGATTAGACAGCTCCGGGTGAGGGCTTCGAGCTAGCGACCCCTCTCGATACACTTTTCGCGTTCCATCGATGACAATTACGGCTGACCTTGACGCGGCCTATGCCTTCCCTCACGACGATACAACGATACCAATGACCAGAATATTCTTGATGTTTTCGCGGCATGAACCCGTCGTTCGCTCGTACGTAGCTCATAATAAAAATAATACAAAATAAAATTAATAATACGGAAATACGCTCGCATTTGGCCCTTATGGATTTTGCTCGAGAGTAATTCTTTAAAGAGAACAAACGTTCTCTCTCGTGCCGTGCCGATATTTAACGTTATGTGATGTGGACAAAATTACCACGTCACAATATATTCGTGGAAGAATATGGGAATGGGGGTCAACAAATGTACTTGTTCAGGTTTTTTCCCCGAGGGGGATTTTTATGCATGATATGATTCGTTTTTTTTCATTCTTTTCAAACATCTCGCTTTATATAGATTAGATAAAGGTTATATTGGGAAATTATCGCTTTTTCATTTCCAAACCCTGACCCCTTCTACTTCGAGTCAGGTTTTTTCCCGATTAAATAAAGAGACACGTGTTTTGGAATTTTTAATTTGGCATTTTTTTTTTTTATTCTCGAGTCAGTCAAATTTTTTTGACATTTCGATTTACCCTTCTGGAATCAGGCTAACATAAGTTGGGAACTGGGAGTCTGATACAAAAATTTACAAAGCTTTTGAGGGCAAGATTAGAGCAGTCAGAACTTTTCCATAGAATTTGTAGCTATTTGAATTTGTGTTTATCAAATAAACATATTAAATATCAGTATCTCCTTGTTATATTTGTAGATTTGCTGTAAAAAATATTACGCTTATTTTAGCTTGTTGATAAAAATGGAAAGATTTGTTTCGAAATTTTTCATTTTTGATTAATGATAAAATAAAAAACCAGTTTCACGTATGTTTAGAGAAAACATATCGAATCTATTGTGAAAAAAGTTCACGCATTTTTTCATTCTTATTTTTAATAACCCTTTAACGGCCACGCCTATTTCTGAATGGCTCAAAATTATTCCCTCAGGTAGTATGGCTGAAAAAGGGCTGAATATGAATGCCCAATCATAATTTTGTCGATAAGGCCCCGGGAAGTAGTATTTTCGGACTAGAGCAAATTCGCTACATTGACGGTTTCACATTTTCATTTCGAAGTATTATTCTAATTCAATCACGTATTTTCAAAGCCTAGTTCATCCAGTCAAGCTTCTTTTACACGATTCTATCAAAAAATATTTGAAAAATGTCTATTTACTGACTTTTTTGGACGAAAACGACAGCAGATGCAAGCGGCGTAAATTTTCACGACAACTTTGTCACCATATTAATATAATTTATATGTTTAAGTTTGAATTTCAAGTTATCCCGGCACCTGGAGGTCTATCTAGTATATATTGATGGCACTGTAAACCAGCCTATCCGCTATATCGTTTTTACGGGTTCACCGATGGGGTCAAAGTGAATGTAGCAAATTTGCCACAATGGCAGCTAAAGGGTTAACAAGGTGGAATCATGATTATTTTTCAATACCATTGAAGAAGTTACTACCATGAAAATAAAAAGTTACAACTATTTCAATATTCTCATTGAATATAGAAAAGTTCAAATAGTATGTTATGGGAACTCCAAAACAATATATTGAACTAAGCGGACAAACTCAGACGAGGATCATACTTAAGAGAATGAAATGAATTTAGTTGTATTAGTCACATTAACTTTGAGCAAATTTTGATACCATCAAAACCAGAGCTAAAAAGTGGAAATACTTAGCACACATGTCTCCTCTTCACAAAACGTTCAAAGTTTGTAGATATCGGCTACATTCCAATGATACAAATTTTGATACTATCAAAAGAAGAGCACCCGAAGACTTTCTGAAACAACTTTTTAAATTTATTATGCCACAACTAATGTGGAAAAGTGAAAAAACATAGTGCACTTTAGGCCCAACAAAGTTCAGAAAATTTGGATGTATCTATTGCGTTCTGAGGACAGAAATTTTAATTCCATCCAAAAATGAGCAGCCGAAGACTTTTTGTAATAAATTTTTCAATTCATAATGCCACAATCAGAGACAGAAAGTGGAAATACTTGGCGCACATGTCGCTTCACAAAATGTTAAATGTTTGTAAGTATCAGCTACATTCCCATGATCCAAATTTTGATACTAATAGAAAAGGAGGATCCGAAGACTTTTTGAAACCACTTTTTGAATTCATTATGCCAGAACCAATATAATATATTAACATGATATTTGTCAATACCATTGAAGAAGTCAATACCATGAGAATCAGAGGTGACAGTTATTCTCATATTCTAATTGAATTTCAAAAAGATCAAATAGTATGTTATGGGTACTTCGAAACAATATATTGAACGAAGTATACAAATTCAAACCAGGATCCTGCCTAAGAAAATGGAGTGAGTTATTCAGAGAATGGAATGAGGATAGTTGTATCAGTTGCATTACCTTCGCGCAAATTTTGATGCCATCAGAACCAGAGCGACCAGAGAAGAAAATTTTTTAAATAAAAATGTTTCAACTTATGATGTCAAATGGGAGCCCAACATGGAAAATACTTAGCACACATGTCGCTTCACGAAATTTTCAAAGTTTGTAGGCATCCACTGCATGCCAATGATACATATTTTGATATTATCAGAAGAAGAGCACCCAAAGAGTTTCTGAAACAAATTTTTTTGATTTATTTTCCCAAAATTATTGCGGGAGAGTGAAAAAACATGACGCCCATTTAATCCAACAAAATTGAAAAATTGTGGATATATCCGTTGCGTTCTGAAGCCAGAAACTTTTATCCCATCCAAAAATGTGCATCCGATGACTTTTTGTAACAATTTTTTAAATTCATAATACCACAATCAAAGATGAGAAGTGGAAATACTTAGCACACATATCGCTTCACAAAATTTTCGAAGTTTGCAGGTATCCGCTGCAGTCCAATTATCTACATTTTGATACTATCAGGAAAAGAGCACCCCAAGACTTTTTGAAACAACTTTTTAAATTTATTATACCAGAACTAAAGAGGGGAAGCAAAAAAACACAGCACTCTACAAGCCCAACAGAATTCAAAAATTTTCGATGTATCCAATGAGTTTCGAAGACAGCAATTTCGATCCTATTCAGAAATGAGCAGCTAAAGACTTTTGTAATAAATTTTACAATCCATATGCCACAGTCGGAGCCGAAAAGTGGAAATACTTGGCACACATGCCGCTTTACAGAAATTTCAAAATTTGCAGGTATCCGTTGCATTCCAATGATACAAATTTTGATGAAACAACTATTTGAAATTTATTATGACACACCTAAAGAAGAAAAGCGAAAGAACATAGTGCACATTAGGTCTAACAAAATTCAGAAATTTGGGATGTCTCCATGGCAATTCGCAGACAAAAATTTTGATCGTATCAATAAATGAGCAGCTGAAGACTTTTTGTAATGAATTTTTCAATTAATAATGCCACAATCACAGACAAAAAGTGGAAATACTCAGCATACATGTCATTTCATAAAGTTGTCAAACTTTTTAGGTGCCCGCTGTATCTGAATGATACAAATTTTGATACCATCAGAAAAAGATCACCCGAAGACTTTTTGAAACAACTTTTTGAATTTATTATGCCACAACCGAAGCGGAAAATAACTTAATATACACTGGGCCATAAAATGTCTTAAAGTTCGGATGTACCTATTGCGTCACAATGACAGACATTTCTATCCTATCCATAAATGGGCAATAAATTATGTTTTGTAACAAATTTTTCAATTCATGTTGTCGTAGTCAAAGCGAACAAGTAGAAACACATCACACACATATTGTCCAATAAAATGATGAAACTTCGAATGGATCCTTGATCTTGGTATGCGTACCAATGAGATGAAAAAAGGGACCGAAAGACATAACCAAACTGAATAAAGAAAAATATGACAACTTATTAAGGGGTTTCTGTACAATTCTATTGTTTTCAAGCAAAGCGCCAACTTCACATAGCAATATTTCGTCGAAAACAAATAAAAAAAGCGTGTTCGTTCGGTCGATGGGGGGAAAACTCACCGTTTTCGTTGATGAATAAATGAATAATTAATAAACCATGTAGACGAATTATTTAATTTTTGGATACCGAATTGCAATAGTATACTTAGTGGTTTGGCAGTTTTTCAATTAGTTTTTAACATTTTTTCTCAGTATTCCATTCGTAAAACTGTCGTTCACCAATGACCGTAGGCATCTCACCATGTTAAAAAGTGTTTTTTGATATTTAATTTAAAAAAAAACGGTGTAGACGATCGATTTAAAATTTGGACGACACCTCCAGTATATGTCAAAGAATATACTGTGTAAATTTGAAGTAAAATGGTTACATTTTGCCACTTGTACCGAAACTCCTTAAAATAATGATGATACAATAAATATAATTATCATACATTCATTTGATTAAAGTTTTCGGTTGTTTATTTAATCGATCAAACGAGCCCGCCGACGGCGGGCGAAGTTCGATCGAAATTATATGTACAGCCTCGTTCGAAGAGATTACAATTATGTAGTGACTCTCGAGTCCACTAGATGCCCACAACGTATAGAGTGAAAAATTAAAAAATGGAGAGTGGGGGTTATAGGCCCCGCTCGTGGCGTCCCATCCACTGCTACTTCATATGCTTTAGAGTAAGCCAGATTGTTGTTTGAATTAAATAGGGACTGGGATTTAATTTCTCATTCAGGGTGGGTTATAATCTCTTTGAACGAGGCTGTACATATAATTTCGATCGAACTTCGCCCGCCTTCGGCGGGCTCGTTTGATCGATCAATTATATTTCCCGCCTCGTTCTCGAGATTACAATTATGTAGTTGTTATTTAGAGCAAACAACAATCGATCTTCGCGGTTTACCGAAACCATTTGTTTTTATTCAAAAAATCTTATACATCTATTGAATGAACACAAGATATATTATATATGATGCAAATTATAAATGTCAAAAAACCCCATTGAATTTGTTTTTTTTTTTCATATGGAGATATCAAAAACCGAGTTCACGAAATCAGATGTCCGCATTTGAATTGGACGATTATAATATTTAGCAAAAACTTCTGATCTCTTTGACCAGCCTGCTGTCCTTCTTATTATATCCAAAAAATGCCTTTAACATAAGCCGCAGAAGTAGAGGCGTGTCGAGTCGAATGGGCCGTAAAAATTGTGGTATCAATTCCACTCTTTTCCATCACACCTTTAATCCATCTACTGATGGTTCGAGCCCCAACCATATTGTAAGGTTTTTTCGTTGCTAAAAACAGACTAGTTTCGGTTCCTCTATATTCTGCCGTTCTTTCCAAGTAAATCTGAACTGTTGAGGCGACACACAGTTCTGGTTTTTCTTTAAACTCTGGAATTGTTAATAAGGGCTGGTTTTTCCCTGGGCCAGATGTCTTTATTAACTGTGTTGATTAATATTTCGAGTCCTTTTGACGATCTTTTTATATTATTAATTTCAATGCAAGAAAGAGTTTGTGCTCTATGAGCTGTCGATAAAGCTAAAAATATTACGGTTTTATTTGTCAAATCCGCTAATGATAGACTTTCTAACGGATGAAGCTTTGCCAAATAATCTAAAACAATCGTGACATCCTAAGTACCTGTATATTTCGGTGTCAAAGGTCTCAGCTTATAAACTCCTTTAAGAAAACGCGTAATAATTGGTCTATCACCAATGTGTTCTGCGGAAATTAAAGATATAGCTGAACGAAAACAGTTCAAAGAGCCATATGAAGTTCCTTCATTAAACTTTTCAGATAAGAAACGTAACAAGCTGTTTTCATCCGGACTGAAAAATTCTGTTTTCTCTGCTTTGCAAAAATTCCACCAATGTTTCAAAGCTGACTTATATTGCTTTACTGTAGCTGGTGATAACGATGCTCAAATGATTTTTAACGCCTCTGTCGGAATTTTCTGTCTTGTAAATGCCTTCCTGAGACTCTTGTCGCTATTAAAGTGATGTCCTCGGCCCTGGGATGTACGATTGATCTGCACGGTAAATATAATAAGTTATTATTTGGACCAAGTACAATTTGTTCTCTCACAGAGAGAGATTTAAATAACGGATACCAGACTTGATTTGGCCAATCAGGCACCACTAGAATTCCTTCTGCTCCCTCTCTATTAATTTTAGCAAGTACTTTGAGTATCACCGAAAAAGGTGGAAACGCATAAAAATTCAAACTCGACCAATTTATTGTAAAGGCATCGATCATTGTCGTTTCTGCCTCCGGAAACCAGGAGCAATATTGTTTACATTTTTTATTTAGACTGGATGCGAACAAGTCAATATCTGGATCACCAAATGTCTCAACAATCATGGTGAAAGCTTTTGGATTGAGTGCCCATTCTGTATCAATGTTTTTCTGTCTAGATAACTCGTCTGCCTCCATGTTCCTTTCTGACGGAATATATGAGGCTAACAGGAAAATATTTCTTCTTTCTGCCCATTGCCAAATTTTTTGAGCTAACGTATTATATTTTGGGTATCTTGTATGTACCTCCCATCTTATTCACATACGCAATCGCGGTTGCGTTGTCTTTGAATTGTTATCTTTGCATTATAACTTCCATTGTTCGCTATTAAAGCCAAAGACTTTTCTCTTTCCATCCTCTTTGTATAAATCCAACCGTATTCGATCGCCAAGCATGCAGCTACAAGTTTGCCTATGATTTCGGAAAATTCTCTGCTGGAACATTGTTTTAACAACTCGAATTCTTTTATTGACTTCAACAACTTCTCTCTTTTTTCTTCAGTTAATTCGATCGAGAATCTTTCTGAATCCAAAATAAAGCCTAAATATTTGCATCTTGTCGAAGGATCTGTGTGGCTCTTTTTTCCGTTAACTAAGAAACCTAAAAGCTTTAACATTTTTTTCGTTTCACCGATATTTTTTCTACACTTGTCTGCATTCTCTTCTATGCACAGCATGTCATCGAGGTAAATCGCCGATGAAGAACCTCTCATTCTCAAAGAACGAACTACCGGCTTCATAATCTTGGTAAAGATAAACGGAGCCATAGATAAACCAAAAGGCAGACACGTAAATTGAAATAATTGACCTTCGAACTCAAATCTTAAAAATGTTCTACTCTCTTTCTCTATTCGAATCAAATAATACGCGTCTTGCAAGTCCAAGGTACACATGCACACACCTGGAAATAATAGTTTAGCTGCAGTCCTGATGTGAGGAGCCTGATGTGAACTTAAAGTGAGGAGTTTTAATGAATTCGTTCAACTTTTTAAGATTTAAGATAAAACGAAAAGAGCCGTCTGGCTTTGATACTAGGAAATATGACGACAAAAACTGATATTTGCTTGTTTTGCACTTCTCAATTGCATTTTTCTCTATTAACATGTTTATGGCTTGTTGGTAGTCGATAATATGAGCAGTTAGAATTTGCACTCGTGGGGCCTGGTGTTGAAAAGGCATCTCAATAAAATCAAGTCTGTAACCTTTGATAACATTCAAGACAAAATTGTCCTTCGTAATTTGACGCTAAATATCCAGAAAATTACAATCTACCCGCACATACTCTCTCATTTATTTCCTCGGTTGTCTCTGGGTCGTTACTTTGTTGTTGTAGACCTGTTGTTTTCCTCTGAATGGTAATCTTTGTCGGCCTTGCACGTTTGCACGAGAATAGCCCGCGTAGCTGGAAAAAGTTCTCTTCCCCTGCGGGCTTCGGACGTTTAAATAACTGCCTGTCGTTTGACGATTTGTTCGATTGCTAGTCTTTAAATTATCTGTGTTCTTGACACTTCGACCCATTTTTTCCAACGCTTTCGTCTCCTTGATGTTTTCAGTCAAATTTTTTCCGAATAAATCGGTGTCTGATTTTGTTTTTTCCAACAAGTCTCTAAGTGGCTTGGATACACCTGGTAGAATCAGCGCTTTTCTGGACTTGTTTATTTGGAAATAAGTATTAGCAATAAGCTTTGCAGCGTCATTAAGATTTTCCAAAAAAGCCAATTTATCTATGCTCTCTGGTTCATCCAGCAAAGTGGAAACTGCTACCCCAAGAGCCATTAAAGCTGAGCCAGCTGCTTCTTGACATTTTGTTGCATATCCGTCTCGACAGACTGAAGATTCTGACATTGCTGCTGCTATTACTTGATTAAGTTCCGGTGCAATGAAGCCTTCTTTTCTCGGGTATTTTTCGAATAATTTTTGTTTCTCCTCCTGTTTCATACCTTTTTCGACCCAATGTTTCCATCGACTTGCTATCGACAAATGAAGATCAAAATCCAAAGTCTTCGAAACAGATGGATCCTCGCCCAGCACCTTAAGAATTTCCTCGTCAAGTTCTTTTTCTTTGTCGGCTAGCGTCTGTGACTGTGAGGGCAGCATTTGAACATTCTTCTCTGTGACGTCAACAGAGGGAGCATTCTCTCCTGTAGAGGGTACTGTGTTTTCTTTATCTCGATCTCCATCAGCATCATTGCATAAATCTATACCAAGGAAAAACGAGAGAAAACACAAACTAAAATGTTGTTTTCTCTACTTACCACAAATCATGAATCGAATAATGGGCTATAATCCCCTGTATCAAAAAATTGTCTCATCTTTTATGCGAACTCTCTCTCGTACGAACTTAGCTAACCTTGAGTCTGACCTGTCATGTCTGTCGTACATGCGCATCAGCTATATTGCGCCGAATTTGTCTTGTCTCTCGTACAAGCTCATCGGGCTCATAATGCGCCAAATTTGTCTTGTCTCTCGTACAAGCTCATCGGGCTCAAGATACGACCTGTTTTGCCTCCCGTGCAAACTTGTTGTAAAATAATCTTTTTTTTTTGTATATATGCCTACCATCAAATCCAATCTTCTCTCCATCCTCTGAGTCGCCATTGTCGTGGCCCGACTCTTCACTATCCGACGCCTCGGCCGATGAATCCTGTAGTTCTGCGATCTCCGTTTGTAATCGCCTAATCTTCTCTTCAATATCTCCAAGAATAACTTATTTTCGTTTCGACATATTGTTTTTCAATTTCACAAAAAAATAACCCCCCAAAAATCACTCTACACGAAGTTACCTTCAGCGCACAACGAAAGAATATGAAGTAGCAGTAGATGAGACGCCACGAGCGGGGCCTATAACCCCCACTCTCCGTTTTTTTACTTTTTCACTCTACCCCGATAGACAAATGACGCTAGAATGACGCAAAAATTGCGTTGGTAGTGGCGTGTGCCATTCATGTTGTAACGTTAGTAACGTGAAGTTTGCCGCGCCATTTTCATCTTTCTTTTGCGTTAGTAAGTAACGTTACTGCATGACGCACTAAAGACGCGAATGTGGCGTTAGTCAGTGCTGTTATTCTCACAGCATTCTAGCGTTAGGTGATGACGGCATTCTAACGTAAGATTTCAACATCATTGTAGCGTTGAGTTTAAACAGCATTGTAGCGTTACATTTTAACAGTATTTCAGCGTTAGATTATAACGGCATTCTAGCGTCAGGTTTTAACATCATAGTAGCGTTGAGTTTGAACAACATTGTAGCGTTACGTTTTAACAGTATTGTAGCGTTACATTTCAACAACATGTAGCATTCCGGTTTGGAAACATTTTATGGTTAAAACCTAAACGAATTAAGATAAAAAATAAGAATTTTCTACACTAAAATAGAATATTTGTCGTTCTATAAATGCAGTTTCCGTGAATTCCTAGCAAAACAATATTCATTGACGTCGAATTAATAATGTTTTGCTTCGAATTTATAGGAGAATGACATTTTTATAACGACAATTAATTTATTGTAATCGCGAAAATTCGCATTTTAATCGAATTCTTTTTTCTTAATTAAATTTGTTGTAACAATTTAAAGATAGTAAAATTATATACTTCATCTGAAGAAAAATGAGGTATTCATGAAATTTAGAAATGCTCCGAGAGAATTCAAAAATATAACAATAACGGCGCACATCCCAATTTGCTTGGGATGAGCATTCTCAACAGGTCGAAAACCATCAGAGTTTGAAATCGAGTACATGGTCGTTATTCAGACAACGACAACGTTCTTCGGATCCGGCAGTATATGCTCTCCAGGCGTATGATGCGCGCTCGGGAGAAGCCTTTTCCTGCGCCACGCTGTGGCCGAAACGGAAAGCATCAACGCCCGTGCTCACTCGAATGAAATGGTGCCATCATGGTGCTAGATTGATGCGTATATCTAGCGTTCACACTAACGTCACAATGATGCAATATTGACGGCATTTTAATTTTTTCTTGCCATTAATGGGGCGCATCTGGTCTTTCGCGATCGCGTTAGAGTAGCAATGTATACAATGATTCCTAGTAATAGTCGTACTCAAAGTCCAAGAATCACTGAAATTTATGCAAAATTGAGGTGTTTTTTGAATCTCAAATCTCAAAGTTTTTGAATCCCCATTCGGAGTTTTTTTTCGCATGTGATATTTATTTCAGCATTCAAAGTGTAAAAAACATTAATGAAATTTTTTTCTATCGTATTACTATGGAAGTATGCAGGGTAAGCACAAATTTTTTTTTAATGAATCTGTTACGTCAGAGGTCCTCAAACTCCTACCGCCTTTTTTTTATTGGAAAAGAAATTGTTCACCACCCCATTGCAAATCTGGATCCGCTGAAACTTTCAATCTTTAGCGAATAAACAAAAATATCTATCAGCCCTTGAACGGCACATCGAGTATTATTCACCCAAGTATCTTTCAAGGCACTCTATCAGTTGCATAAGTGCGAGAGAGTTAGCTGAAAAGCGGATTCACATTTTTCTCGGACACGCGATATTTCGAGAAAAAGAAAAATTACACCTTATTCTCAGATGGAAGCAGAACAATGAATAACTTTTATTTTTGTCGAAAACTCAGCTGTGCCCGAGAAAAATGTGGAGCAGCATTTTTACCGACAGAATGACTGATAGAGCGCCTTAAGACGTCGCCATTTTTGTAGTATTCGAGATTTTTTAATAAATCAAAAGTGAATTATTTGATGAACTGTTAAAAATAGGAGCGCATTCGGAAAAATAATGGTTTTTAACCGACTTCAAAAAAGGAGGTTTTCACTTGACCACTTTCTTTTATTTTTTCATGTATGTTCAGGGTTAACTTTTCATCAGGCTTAACAATTTGAATGAATTTTTGCTTGAGAGAAGAAACTCTCGAGGTGATCTCATATGGATTTTGTCACGATTTCATGATAACTTGAATATTGTTATAAGAGATCTCTCTTAAATTCTTCAAATTGGAATTCAATTTTTTTAACAAACTAAAAGTATGATATATTATTTAAAAAATCATTTTGAATATAAATAAATCGTAAAATAATCAACTTTTTTACAAAAAAATATGACGTCAAAAAAGCTCTCGAAACTAAATGATAAATGTATTGAAACCCAATATTAGAGAACCTTTCTTATATACAAAAAAATGAAGTCAATGCGAAAAAAATTAAACAGAAACCCTATCTTTAATATGCAATTCCTATAATTAAGAGTTTGTAATTATATTTCTGTCTCAATAACTTTGAATTGCTTTGGCACCGACTTACAATGCTTTTCGTGTATAAGGACGGTTCCGTATGATTGAGTTTCAATATATTTATAATTTCTTTTTTAGCATTTCTTTGAGATCAGTTTTTTTTTTTTAATTTGAAAAAAAAACTTTCGAAACCCTTTTTAGAAATGCACGACTCATTAAAATTCGTCTCCTACAATTAAAAAAATGATCTAAAATATCTTGCAGTATTTGAAAGAGAAAGGTTGGAACTTGACGACAAAATGCGGCAGAATTGTTAATTAAGAAAAAATGAACATTTCAGTGAGCAAAAAGTATTTCTTTTTTTTCATATTTCATATTTTTATAAATCAGGGTTTCCGAATGTAATAATGGTGCGAAGCACCGCGTACGTTTCCAATTTACGCCATTTTCAAATGTAATTTTTTTTCAAAACCCGGACCTCTTTTAATTCCTGAGATTTTTCCTCTTTTTTTAAATGTTTTTCTGAGCTAGAAATAACCAAGCGATTCTTGGATTTGGTGTTCTTTCTACCCGACAATGGCAAAGATGGTTGGATTATGTTTTTAGTACCCTATATATATATGTAAATTCATGGATACCTTCACAGAGAAAAATATATTTGACCGCTTTCAACGTATGATGGATCAATCGTTTCGTCTCCATTCTAAGAGTGTTTCAGGCTGCATCGTTGCATTAAAAAAATGACGAATTTAGTTGAAAATAAAAATTAAAAAATTAAAAATAAAATTGCTAATGTGTTGAGTGGGGTATCATATTAAAGTAATTAGAGAAAACTATTCAAAGGTATATTCTTTGAAGGTTAAAAATGAAATTAATAACAAATCATAGCTATTATTTGAAAATTTAACAATATTGAAAAAAATTGTTTTTGCACAGATCAGGGAATGACATTGACATAAACCTTTCGGCTGCATACGGATGCGAATTTGCATAGCCAATTTTGCATTTCATCTACATTCTGTGTAAAACACAATTTGTATTTTTCCCTCCAAAATTACATCATGTTTTTCTTTCATTTCGATTATGATAAATTAAAATTGGACTATTTAAGCCAGAGATACAAGCGTTTGAAAAATGGCTGGTGCAAATTCGCACCAGTGTCCAGACTAAAGGGTTTGAAAATAGATGTGCAGCCAAAGGGTTCAAAATTTTGCCTCGTTCATAAATTATTATAATGTTTATACAAGTAACTTCTTGTAAGGTATACATTTTAGAGATTAAAAACAAAGAAACAATTGCAGCAGTCTACAGTTAAATGTCATGTTCTCAGTTTTCTTTAACATTCGTCTATCAAATCTGTTATCATAAATCAAATGACGTCTATCAACCAATAAAATGTCTTCATAAAACAAATTATACTTCAACAACTTCATTTAAAAAAAGTTATATTTTAAAAGAGTTTAAAAAATTGAAACCCTACTATAGCTAGAAACGCAAACTAAAAGAATTGAGGAAAAGACTGCTCAAATTTTATATTTTAACCTTCGGCTATACACCTATTTTCGCAGCGGCTTTTTAAACGCTTGTTTCTCCGGCTTAAATCGTCCAATTTTAAGTTTTCACCAGTGATTTTTAAACCTCAAAATGTTTTCAAATGGTTGTTCATCACTAAAGAACCAATCTGAAATTGTATTTTATACAAAATCCAGGAAAAAGCACAATTGGTAGTGCAAATTTGTACCAGTGTGCAGGTGAAGGGTTAAGAAAAATAGGTTCGATCAAGCTGCATGGTTATATATATATATATATATATATATATATATACCTGCGTCCGCATAGTGGTTTATAACTTTGGAAATGTTGGGATTTTACGACAAAAAAAGGAAAAACGAAGAAAATAATTTTCATCAACCCGAGAAATTAGAATGTCCCTTTAAAGACATAATGCTTTTCAGTTTTCAAAGTATGAATAAGAAAAAAATTCTATCAGGATAACGTTGAAAAAATGCTGTATACCCATCTAATTAATTTAAAAGTATTGTGATTTTTCAGGGTTAAAATTTCCATACGACGTAAAATGTGAAGTGCAACTTACAACTATTCATTATGTCATTTTTCTTTCATTAAATACTACCAATTTGTCTCACACAACATGAAATTCAATGACTTATAAATCCTTATAGAAACGAATGATATAAAAACAGAAGTAATTAATAATTAAAAAGACTGAAATATACGTGCAGTCTCTTATGCATACGAATTGCCGATTGGAGACAGGGTTTCTGTTTAATATCTTTGACACCGGCTTCATTTTTTTTGTTTTCAAGAAGGGTTCCATAGTATTCGGTTTCAATGAATTCATTACTTACTTTTTAGAGCTTTTCTGAAATCGGTTTTTGTTTGTTACAACATTTCTTACAAATATACGACATGACTCGTTCAATAACATGTCATATTTATGGTTTGTTTAAAAAAAATTGAATTTCAAATTGAATACATTAAGAGAGATCTATTATAACAATGTTCAAGCTATCATCGTGTCATGACCAAATTGATCGTGTACAAAAATCACTCACACGATAAAAAAACGAAAGTCGTAACAGGCACGAACAACAATAAAATACAATAAATGATTGATAAAGACCACATTTTGCCCAAATATGAAACAAATAGATAAATAAATAAATGTATCATTAAATATATACATATATATATTAGAGCGGTTCTAAATGAGGTCATTTTCGAATTTTTACTCTACCAAGGACTTGAACGCGTCCTTTTTGATAAAAAAAAGTTGTCATCAAGTTTTAGCTATTAAGCATAATTTTAAGATCTTGTCCATGATGCCCACAGTTTTCCATTTAAATAACATGAAAGTTTTTCGTTTTCATCTTCAGTTATCTAATGCTCGGTTGTATCTTATAATTATGCTATCGTCTCGTTATGAGGCTTGATTTGTAGATAATTCAATGCTCTTTTAAATTATCAACAGCATTTTTATTGTCACTTAAGACGTTTCTCAAATATAAGTCGCAAAAGTCATTTTTTTTTTTTTTGAAAATCGACCTTTTTTTGCTGTTAACTAGTGAACGGTTGGATTAACATAAAAGATATTGATACCAATTTTGTAGGGGAGTCAATGTTCTACAAAACAGTCTTTGAAGCGAATTTCGTCAAGTCTTTAATTTGGATGATATAGTCGCGTAAATAACAGAATTTCCATTCAAATTCAGTTTTTACTAGATAACAGTCAACATATTGATTTTATCGATAGAGTTTAAATGGCGAACTTGTAGAACGGAAAATTAACACGTTGCCCCGAAAAACTTTAAACTCGGTCTATTTTTTTCCATAATCGTAAGAATTAAGAGTATGGATCAGTCACCTATCCTCCTTGAATTTTCGAAGGCGAAATTTTTCCACACCGTTCGTCCGATCGGAATAAAAAAAAATCTTAATCCCATTGTTGCCATTTTTCAGCGTGGGCTAATGCATGGAGAAATGTAAAAAACAATTTCATTTCTATACGAAACTTCGAAAAAAAGTGTAGGACATATTGATAGCTTTGTATTTATGTTCGAATGTTAATTTAAAAATTGACGTTGAATCCATGAATTCTATACAAATTTAAAAAAAAGTACAGTTTTGGTTAGAAAATTTTCCGTTCTACAAATTCGCCATTTAAAATCTATCAATAAAATCAATATGTTGGCTGTTATCTTGTAAAAACTGAATTTGAATGGACATTCTGTTATTTACGCGGCTATATAATCCAAATTAAAGACTTGACGCAATTCGCTTCAAAGACTTTTTTGTAGAACATTGATTCCCCTACTAAATTTGTATTTATATATTTTATGTTAATTGAACTGTTCACTAGTTAACAGCAAAAAAAAGTTAATTTTCAAAAAAAGATGACTTCTGAGACTTATATTTGTGAAACAATTTAAGTTACAATAAAAAAAATGCGGATAATTGAAAAGAGCATTGAATTATCTACAAATCAAGCCTCATAACGAGACGATAGCATAATTATAAGATACAGCAGAGTACAGATAACTGAAGATGAAAACGAAAAACTTACGTGTCATTTAAATGGAAAATTTTGGGCATCGTGGGCAAGATCTGAAAATTCAGATTAAGACTTTAAACTTGGTGACAATTTCTTTTTATCGAAAAGGAAGCGCTTAAGTCCTTGAGAAAGTACAAATTCAAAAATGACCACATTGAGGACCACCCTAATAGATATGTGTTGTAACGACTTTTTCCCGGAAACTCGAACAAAGTACCTTACTCTCGATAACTCTGGGCGCCAGTTTAAGATATTTCTTAAACAAATTTTATTCGAATTTATCGAGAACAAGATTTTTAGATTCTCCCGGTCGTAGCTGTAAGTTTGAATCGAGGTGGTAGAGGGGCGAGGTCGGACACTTGTACAAAATAAGTTCACATTAATAAGTCGATATCCGGAATTACAATAGTTAATTTATTTAAATCAAATTAGTTATGAGAAAGGTAATAATTGTTATGATCTTTTTGTTCCGGAAAAATTCTCATATAAAGTCTCGTTGTTTTTTTTTCTTTTCAAGAATCAGTTTTTCACAATCTTTTCGATTCAATATTTACAATTTTCAAATTTATTAAACTTTCTTAGATAATCGTATGTCAACCGTCTCCTTCGTTACAAATAATAAATAATCTACTCACAATTTGATCCAAAGTCAATCGAAAAATTATACAAGAAGAAATTCCAAGAGTCACGCCCCAGGAATTTCGCTATTTCAAAAAGATTGACTTTCGATAATAGACTTTACACAATTCTCTTAAATTAAGGACTCTCGTCGAACGAATAAAAAAACAAGATTGAATTCCTCTCGGCAATTCTAAGATTCTACAACGGAAAGTACGGCAGTTTTTATACCGCTATTAAACGTCTCAAAATAAAATTCTTATCAAGCGCGAACGTACCCCAAAACAATATCGCTCTTTTCAACTTCAATAATTCGTCACAATATTCACGTCAATTTTTAGAGCTCTTTCAATACAACAGAATCACACAAAACGATATTAAAAGCGAGACGATGGCTCACCGCTACAGTTTCAGAAGTAAGAAATCCGGAAAAAGACCACGGATGTTTCTTCTCGATAATTCCGGCTACGTCGGTTTCTTGTACAGGGTTGGCGACGGCTCGATAGAAAACGTCAGGCTCCATTGTTGTTCGGTACGAAAAAGTCCCCGATAAATTACGGAAACGCTTTTATAGTTTTGGGTCCTAGCCCCCCACCCTTCGCCTACTCGCGGAAATCTAGAATCTTCTCGATTTTTCGCCTCTTTTCCAACTCGCAAATTCGAATTTCGATTTAGCGCTACGCTGGCGAACGTTGACCCTTGCCAGCCGAGATTTTCCGAAGACTTCCGATGCTGTTAGACGGACCTCTTGAGATTAGACAGCTCCGGGTGAGGGCTTCGAGCTAGCGACCACTCTCGATATGATTCTCGCGTTCCATCGATGACAACTTCGACTGACCTTGACGACCTATGCCTTCCCTCACAGTCGATATGACGATACCGACGACCAGAATATTCTCGATGTTTTTCCTCGCTCTTTCTTTCGATGTCTCGTGACCGTCGCTCGCTCGTATAAAATAAAATAATCAAAAATAAAATTAATATCCGGAAATACGCTCGCATTTGACTCTTTTATTATTTTCTCGAGAGGAATTCGTCTTCGAAACCTCACGTTTCCTCCCGTGCCGTGCCAATTATTATCTTTTCGTGACGTGAATAAAATTACCACGTCACAGTGTATATTAGACAGATGCAAAAAAAAAATTTATTTTTTTTCTTGCGCATTCACGTGCTATTATTAGACATTAATGAAACAAAATTTCTGTAAAACACTGAGCTCATTCGCTCAATATTTAGAGATGGCTACATCGACTTTTATGTATTTTTTAATTTTTTGAATTTTGAATTGATTTCATTCCAAGTAAATATGTATGTATGTAATCTTTATTGCTTCCCTTACGGGTTACACGGCTTCCGCTTCTTACAATATCTTTACATTCTTTCGCATTTCCTTATCTTCTAACTTATCTTTACTTCTAACTTAACTTCTTCTCTCGTCCATTGGCTTCTTTCCTTTTCGCTTCGCTCTTTGTTTCCTTCCTTCTCTCTATTTCTTTATTACATATTTACATCCTTTTTTCTCTTTGTTTCCGTCTTTCTTTCTCTCCCTCTCTGTTCGCTCGCACGCGCACACTTTCTCGCTTCGCTCTTTCGTTATTCGCCTCTCTTTTCTTTCTTTCCGCTCTACCTTTTATGTTTTATTCGCTCGCACGCTCTCCTCGCCTCTTTCTCTCTCTGTCTTTCCCGCTTTTATTTCTTAGTTATACCTTCTCCGCTTCGTCCGACTCCCGTTTCCGCCCTTTCACTCCATTCCTTCTTTCTTCCATTCCAATCGCTCACACTTCCTCCACTCGTTCACGTGCTTCTCTTCTTTTTTCCAGCTCTTTCATCCAAACCTCTCCCTTCCCCCCTTGGTCAAGCACCTCCCTGATTTTTTCTCCTATCCCTCTCTCATCTCCTCCGTCTACGCATCTTTCCAGTACGTGCTCCCATGTTTCCATCTCTCCCTGACATATCCTGCACAGTCTGTTCTCCTCTTTCCAGTATTTTCCTTCTCTCATTTCATTTCCCAATCTGAACCTCGCTATTCTCCCGTATCTTTCCTCTCCCCATCCCGCTCTTAAATACTTTGGCACTCCCTCTGCGGTTATTTCCCTGTACCACCTATTATATCTTGACTCCCTTATTCTTTCCTCTCTTTCTTGTCTTTGTTCCTCCGTGTCCCTCTCTTCCCATTTTGCGAAGTTGGCCTCTTCTTCCTCTTGTTCATTTTCATCTATCCTCCTACCTTTCTCCATAGTTTCCCTTCTAGTCTTCTCCCATTTCGATGTCTCTCTTCCCCTTTGTTCTCTTCGCTTTACTTCTTCCCAGCATAGTCTCGCCAGCTCGCTTCCCTTTCCTTCCTTCATCTTATCCTCAAACCTCCACGCTCTCCTGACTGCTCTAGTTTTCATTTTATCTCTTTTTGTCTCCTCTCTCACCATGTATCCCGGTGTTGACCATTCAAGACCCAATGTCCATCTTGCAAACCTCTCGTGTATCTTTTCTATTTCCTTTCTCTCTTCCCATCCCCATATTTCCACTCCATATCCCATCACTGTCCATACCAACGTGTCAAACAACCACATTCTCCTTCCCCAGTCTCTTCCGAATTTCCTCTTCCCTATCCCCCACGCCTGTCTCATCACTACTCCCGCTTTTCTCACTCTCTCTCTAACATGCGCCTCTTGTCCTCCATTACTTTTAAATGTGTATCCTAGATACACGAACTCTTTCACTTCCTCTATCCTGTTCCCCTTCCATTTCCACTCCGTTTTCTTGTATCTTCCCCCTCCCTTCTTAAACCTCATCACCTTTGTCTTTCCCACGTTCACTTCTAGTTTTTTCCCTTCAAAGCACTTTGCCAGCCTCTTGATCATATATTTCATCTCTTCCTCCCCCTCCGCTAACACTACTACATCATCCGCATATGCCAGCGTGCATACTCTTTTCCCTCCAACTCTTACCCCTCCCCATATTCCTTTGCACATCTCCTCTTCCAGATCTGCTGTCACTAGGTTGAATAGTATTGGGCTCATTGGGCAACCCTGCCTAACCCCTTTCACCGTCCAGAATTTCTCTCCCATGTTCTCTCCTACCCTTACTCTGCTCACTGTCTCTCTATACACTTCGCTTACCCTTTCTCTGAGTCCCTTTCTTATTCCTCTTCCCTCTAACGCCTCCTTCATCACCTTTCTGTCCACCGAGTCAAACGCGGCCTTTAGGTCCACGAACAACGCCACCACTTTCCCTTTCTTTTCCGCTATCTTGCTACTTACTATATAGTTCAGGACGTATATATTGTCGATCGTCCCCGTTCCCTTCCTAAAACCTGTTTGATTCGGTGGCACTATCCTTTTTCTTTCTGCCTCTTCTTCTAGCCTTTTCGTCAATACCGTCGTGTATATTTTATACAACGACGGCATTAGCGTCACCCCTCTATACTCTTCTACCCTTTCCCCCCCTCCTTTCTTTATTATCGGCACGATTATTCCCTCTTTCCATTCTAGCGGCCAGCCCTCCCCTCTCCACACTCTCCTACATATTTCCCATGCTATTCCTACTGTCTTCTCTCCTCCGCATTTCCACGCTGCGTTCGGAATGTCGTCCCCTCCCATCGCTTTCCCTTCCTTGATCTTCTCTATTGCTTTCCTTATCTCCTCTCTGCTGATTTCCTCTTCTTCTCCCTCTCTCTGCATCTCCCCTGTTTCCTCCTCCTCTCTTTCCTCTACCCCTCCCAGCAGTGCCATAAAATATTCTCTCCATTCCGTCATTGTTATTCTTTCCGTGATCTTCCTTTTGAGCTTCCTCCCCCTGTTCACTATTTCCCACACCTTCTCTTCTGTTTTTGCCTCTGCCACTTCTCTTATTATTCTCTCCTGTTCTTCTCTTTTTTTCCTTTCGCACATCTCTTTATATTCCCGTTTTTTGCTCGTATATCCTTCTCTCCCTTCCTTTTTCTCCCTCCATCTCACTAACTTCGTTCTTACCTCCTTCTTCTTCTTGTTACATTCCTCATCCCACCATCCCCCTCTTCTCATCTGTCCCTCTCCCCTCCCGCTCTTCTCTTCACTCCGCCTCATTACTTCTTTTATTCTCCTCTCCGCTTCTTCTACCATTTCCTGGATACCTCCCTCTTCTTCCTGCACCTCTTCCATACCCTTATTATATTCCTCTTTCATCCTGATCGTCTACTTTCCACTTCCCACTTTCCTTCGCCTCTCTTCTGTTTTCTTTCTCTTATTTCCTCCTCTCTTCATCGTAACCACGAGTGGGTGATGGTCTGACTCCACCCTGTCCTCCACCACCATTCTTTTTATTCCTGATCTCGTTCTTTCTTCTCCTAGTATGTAGTCTATTACCGTATCCCCCCTCCCTCCTGTGTACGTGTATTCCCCTTCTTCATCCCCCTCTATATTCTCGTTCATTATCTCCCATCCCACTTCTTCTAACAGTGTCATCAGTTTTCTTCCCTCGCTGTTCTTCGTCTTATCTTTTGAAGTTCTTGATTCCTTCTTGTCCTCTCCACCCCTCACCCTTCCTCCCTCTTGCCCAGTCCTTGCATTGAAATCCCCCCCCGATTACCATTTTCTCGTCATCATCCTGTTTGTCTATCCACTGTCTCATATTCCTTATTTTGTTCTCCATATCACCGTTTACGTATATTCCTCCGACCGCCCATTTCTCTTTGCCCGCCTTCACTCTTACCCTCATCATTCCTTCGATTTCCTCCTCTTCTTCCCTTCCTTCTGTTGCCATCTCCTCTCTCACCCCTATTATTAGGCCTCCTTTCGCTCTCCCTTTCTTACTGTCTCTTTTCGCCCATTGTTTTCTCCACCTGTATCCCTTTGGTAATTTCTCTTTTACTCCATCCCATCCCTTTTTCTCTTGCCATGTCTCTGTCATTACTATTACGTCCCATTCCTTTATTCCCGTCCAGAACTCTCTATCTTTGTTTCTTATTCCTGCCACATTCCAGAATCCTATCTTCCATTCCCCTCCTCTCATTCCCTCTCCCTCTTCCCCTATCCCCCCCCCTATATCTTCTCTCCCTCCCCTTTTTTGCTCTTTCGTCTTCATTGTTGTTTTCTTCATGCTCTTCCTCTTTACTTGCAATTCTCTCTTGCCCTTCTCCCCACCTTATTCCTCTCCAGTCTCTTAGTATCTCTTCTTTCTCGTCCCACCACCATGTTCTTTCGTCTATCCTTATCTTTCCGTAGCTTACCCATACTCTTTTTCCCTTTCTTCCTTGCTCTGCCCCTATTTGTCTCAGCCTCCACTGCATTCTTTTCTCCTCCCACGTGTAGTCATCCTCTATCCAGATTTTTTCTGCGCTTATTTTCCTTTTGTTCCATATCACCTCCTTTTTCGTCTCTATGCTGTCCATTTTCACCTCTAGTACTCTCTCCCTACTTCCCTCCTTTCTCTTGCCTACCTCTCTCACTTCTTCTATCTTTCCTACTATCTGTAATTTCTCCATTATCTTTTCTGCTGCTTCCATTGCCGAGCCCTTTTCTATCGGCCCTTTTATTATCACATTCCTTCTTCGTTCTTTCCTTTCCATTTCCTCTAGCTTCCTTTCCATCATTTTTAGTCTGCGTTCTATATTTTCCATCTTCTTCCCTCTCTCTCCCCCTCCCTCTAGTCCTCTTATTTTGTCTTCCATTCCTTCTATCTTTCTTCCCATCTCTTCTCTTTCCTCGTCCCATCTCTCCTCTCTCACTCTCATCTCCTCCCTCATTTTTGCCATTTCCTCTTTCAGGTCTCTTGCATCTCTTCTGGCTTCTTCCCTCATTTCTCTTAGCATCCTCTCTATGCTTTCTCCTATATCTCCCCTCCCCCCCGGTGATCTCCCCACTCTTCTATTTTTTTGTGATCCTGTTTCACTCGCTTCTTCCTCCTCTCCCTCTTCCCCCGCGATCCTCTCTCTTTTCCTTTTTCCTATCTCATTTAGATCGCCTAAAGATCCACCCTTTCCATTTTTTCCTCTTATCCAGCTCTCCACGTCTATCCTCTTTCTTCTTTTCTCATCTTCCTTCTCATCCATTTCTCTTTTCACTTTCCACACTTCTCCTTTTTCTCACTACCGTTCTCCTCTTCTTTACCTTCCTCCCCGGTCTTCCTTACCTACTGCTCACGCTCCTGTTGTTCCTTCTCCGTCCGTCTTTCTTTCCCACTGGTGTCTCTACCTGTTCGGCTTTCCCCTCTTCCTATCTTTGTTTCCCCGTGCTTGTGTTCCCGCTCTTTTTCCGCTCCCTAACCTCCAATCTCTTTCCTTATCCCTCTTATGCTCTTACCTCTTTCTCTATTTTTTACTCTCTTTCTTCTGAATCTGCTTCTTTCCCTTGCTCTCCTTTTCGTTATTTCCTCGTCTACGTTCACCCTTTTTCTCACCTTTCCTTTCTCTTTTTCGCTCACGCTTATCACACCTGTCACTCTCCATTCACACCGGAAACGGAAGTCCTCCAAGTAAATATGATTACGGCATTAAATTACAATGTAAATCTCGATCAACTGCAGTGTTGCAGGGAAGGAGGTCATCGCGTATGAAAAAGAAGTCATCGTACGTATTGAATCACAAGAAACAATAAATAGAAAAACTTTTGGATTTTAAAAAAATCTGGCACTCGAAAAGTGTACATGCAAGAACACTTAAAATAAAACAAAATTTTAATTATCAAAAAAAGTAGTGAACCTTCAACAGTATCGAATAAAAACTTAATGAATTAAAAAAGAGAAAAATCATTCAATCAGTGTGTCATTAAATTTTTCTGGTCAATATTTATTGACGGTAGGACAAGTACTTTGCATGCGAAAATTAAAAATCGAGAAGTAATAATGGAATGTTAAATGCACGTGTGAAAAATATAGGTAATGAAAAAATGTATAACGTCGATAAAATTAACAAATATTATAATTACAATCGAATTTAGCTGTGTTCTAGAGAATCCTCCTTTTTTATTCAATGACTTGACCCATCAGCGAGTACACTACTTACACCTTAATCGTTGGTGACACAATAAGAAATTTTCTAACATGTATAGTTTGAAGTATATGGTTTAATAAATAAGACATTAAAAATTATTTTCCCACGGTAATTGTGATTTTTAAACTATTCCATTATTTGAAAACTCAAAGCATAAAGACGATTGATACTAAAAAATCTAAAATAAAATTTTTAATATTTTTTTTTACATTTTTTAACTTTTTCATCATATAGAAGAATAAATTTCAAGTTGATAGAAAAAATTCCAAACGCTCATGCCACTTGAAGCTTTCCGGTAAATATCATTTTAATGGAAATGTGAGACAAAATTTCGTAGTACGACTGATGACATTTTATATTTCATTATTACTTTTCGATTTTTAATTTCAGCATGCAAACTATTTTTCCGAATGCCAATTCACATTGACCAGAAAAATTGAATGACTGCTTCTCTAAAATAGAGAAGGCGTCATAAAATATGTATCTGTTTCATTTTCGTTCAATTATTATGTCGCATTTTTTGGAATTCGCTACTATTTTTGCGGAAAAAAAGTTGATTCAATAACATTGATGTTATTATTCAAAGATATTTCGTTGATTCAATCGTAGCGTTATCGGTCAAAATAAATATGAGACATTCTGTTGAGATTGAAAAAAACTAAATGTTGCAAAAATTTTAGTGATTCTTGGATTTTATATACCACTGTAATAGTTTTGACTTGCATGGCCATCATATAAGTATTTCCCACGTACAAAAATGACTTGAGAGTGTTGCACTACATTGCTAATCTAACGCAATCGCGAAAGATCAGATGCATCCCATTAATGGCATGAAAACATTAAAATGCCGTCAATATTGCATCACTGTGACGTTAGTGTGAACGCTAGATATACGCATCAATCTAGCGCCATAGTGGCACCATTTCATTCGAGTGAGCACGGGCGTTGAAGCTTCTCGTTCCGGTTACAGCGTGGCGCAGGTAAAGGCTTTTCGCGAGCGCGCATCATACGCCCGGAGAGCATATACTGCCGGATCCGAAGCACGTTGTCGTCGTCTGAATAACGACCATGTACTCGATTTCAAACTCTGATGATTTTCACCCAGTTGAGAATGATCATCCCAAGCAAATTGGGAGGTGCGCCGTGATTGTTACATTTCTGAATTCTCGTAGAGCATTAGTGAGCGGAGAATTTCTGAATTTCATGAATGCCTCATTTTTCTCCAGATGAGGGTATATAACTTACTATCTTCGAATTGTTACAACAAATTTATTTAAGAAAAAAAAAGTCGATTAAAATGCAAATTTTCGCGATTACAATAAATTAATTGTCGTTATAAAAATGTTATTCTCGTATAAATTCGAAGCAAAACATTATTAATTCGACGTTAATGAATATTGCTTTGCTGGGAATTCACGGAAAATGCATTTATACAATAACAAATATTATATTTTAATGTAGAAAATTCTTATTTTTTGTCTTAATTTGTTGAGAATTTAATCGTAAAATATGTTTTCAAACCGGAATGCTAGATGTTGTTAAAATCTAATGTCGCAATGCTGTTAAAACGTAACGCTACAATGTTGTTCAAACCCAACGCTACTATGATGTTAAAACCTGACGCTAGAATGCCGTCATAACCTAACGCTGAAATACTGTTAAAACGTAACGCTAAAATACTGATTAAACCCAACGCTACAATGATGTTGAAATCTTACGTTAGAATGCCGTCATCATCTAACGCTAGAATGCTGTCAGAATAACAGCACTGAATAACGCCATATTTGCGTCTTTAGTGCGTCATGCAGTAACGTTACTTACTAACGCAAAAGAAAGATGAAAATGGCGCGGCAAACTTCTTGTTTATTACGCAACAGAATGCTGAATTGTAACGTCATTCTAGCGTTAGAGGTGCGCTAGGCTCTTTTGAACGCCAGTTTTGGCTATCGGGGTATACGTTGTGGCCATCTAGTGGACTCGAGAGTCGCTACATAATTGTAATCTCGAGAACGAGGCGGGAAATATAATTGAATTCATCAACATATATACAATATTTGCGTGTCCTTGTCTTATTAAGAAATAAAATTTCTGATTAAAAATAAAATGCTAAGTTATAGGTTAACGAACTTATTTTTCACGCAGCTGTGTAGTCAAAACATTCATAAATATTTTTGATACACGTATAATTTTATCGTATAAATTCAATGCGTAACACTTTTTTCCACTGAACATCGAAATAACTTTAATATACACAAACTCGCATTTGCCGTTTATCAAAACACAGACATTTAAAGTTTTTGACTCTTATATATATATCACTGAACCTCAAAAAATTGGTTTCCGAAATTTACACTTATGGTCCATACGTCCTGCACTCAACACTTCCGAAACTAATAGGTTAAAACATTACCGATATTTCGAATACCATTACTTTTCCCGAATTTAGTTTCCCGATTTTCGTCACTGATAAATTTTCTTTCCCGATCTTACGACGAATGCCTGTCAATGGTTATTATCTAATCAAACTCTGCTCACACGTCCCACACTATTTATTTTTTATTTTATCAAACTCCGTTCAGACTTTCCGTTGTACAGATACAGCGGAAAGATCACAGTCGGGACCAATCAGAAATTCGTCGTTATCGTTGCCGGAGACCGGCTTTGGTGGAAATGGGTTTTGATGGGCATCAAGAGGCCTTTGATTGTGTCATATACAGATTAAGAGTCGCGGTAGCGACTCGAGACAAGTACATTTACGAAGCGAGTCGCACAAGACACTTCCCAGATAGCCAAGTAACGCTAGAATAACGCTAGAATTGCGTTCGCAGCGCCATGTGCCGTTCACGTTGTAACCCAAATAACATGCACGTTTTTGTCGCTATATACCTCTTTTTTCTGCGTTGGCATGTGACGTTACTGAATGACGCACTACTGACGCAAATGTGATGCCATTCACTGCTGCCGTTCCAACGACATTCTAGCGTTAGGTTGTAACATCATTCTAGCATTAGATTTTAACGGTATAGTTGTTAGGTTGTGATGGGATTCTCGCGTCATATTTTAACAGCATTCTAGCGTTAGGTTTCAACAGCGTAGTAGCGCTACGCTCTAACAGCATTCTAACGTTAGATCTCAACAGCATTTTAGCGTTACGCTGTAACAGCATTCTAACGTGAGATTTTAACAACATCTAGCTTTTTGTTCAGACAGCAATTATACGGTTGAAATCTACCATAGCGGTGGCGACATTGTGCCATTACAAATCAGTACCCGCTGAAATACAAATCAATAAAATATTTATTCGACATTAGTATTGTTTTAAATAACATTTACGAAAACGTCATGTTTAGAACGAAAATTATTTAATTTTAATGTAAAAAATTGTATTAATGTCGAAATTTTTTGTCTGAATTGAATTATTCGTTACAATTGAAAGAGTTAAATGAAAATTAAAAGAAAAAAAAACATCCATCTACGCATCAATTTCGTCGGAAAAATAATTCTTCGACGATACATGAGAATGTCCAATACGGTGATTGGCAAACCGACAAGGTTCAAACCTTGTACCACCATAGGACTGTATGGAACACAGTGTGCAACCCGTGGGCACTTCAAAAATATGTAAGCGGCCGACTTTTCAGACAGGCGCGATGCGATTCGCGCTCCGGCAATATATGTTTTCCCAGGACACTACGTGCGCTCGGGAAACGCCTCATCTCTGCGCGACGCTGCGGCCGGAGCGAGAAGCTTCAGAGCCCGTGCTCGCTCAAATATAATTGCACCGTCGTGCTGTTACGTGACGCAAGGTTGGTGCGTACCTAGCGTTCACAGTAACGTCACAGTGACCTCCGTGAAGTTAGCCCCCCCCCCCACTTTATTTTTTTAAACTTTCATTAATGCAAATTGTAATGTATTTCAACCACGTAAAATACCCTAAGGGTAAGATTGGCAACACTGCGAGTACGCTAAGCGTTATCGAGAGACTCGAGCCCAGCCAGTCGTTCATCGCCGTTTGCAGGCGCTGGTCCTTCCCGCATTGCCCAAATGTAATTCATATTCACCATATAATAAATTTATTATTATTATTATATATATACATATACAAAAGCGTGTGGCTACCATTTCTCTCTCCTATTCCACTACATTACATTGGCGACGAGGATCAAAAGAAAAGTAAAAAGTGATATGAAATCGCAGAGATAAATAAAAACAAGTTTTTTTTACAAAATTAAATAAACGGAAAAACCTAAAAAAAAAAAAAAAAAAAAAAAACGGGTTTCTATCGAAAGTCATGGCGACAAAAGAAGAATTGGACAAAAAACAGCAGTATCTCGAGGCAAAACATGCGGAGCAGGAGAGTTTTAAGGAAAAACTCGTGGAGCAGCAAAGATTCCTCCAAGCCCAGCAGAAGGAGCAAATTAAAAAAAAGGAGCAATTGGACGCAGAACGGCAACAGTTCGAAGCCGAACGACGACGGTTCGAGGCCTCAAGGCCGAGCGCTCGAACCGAAACAACAACACCGACAGACCAGGTATCGAACATAAATTTTTTTTCTACCATTGGTGCCTTATCAGAATTTCGTATCGGCGAAGATTGGGACATATACGAAGAGCGTCTCAACCAATATTTAATAGCAAATAAAGTCGCTGAAGACCGTTGGGTAGCTGTTTTGATAACGTTGGTGGGGCAAGAGGCATATAAAGTTTTGAAAGACTTATGCGATCCACATCTACCATCAACAAAACCGTTTGCTGAGCTGTGCGAAATTCTGAGAAAACAATTTGCTCCGAGGGTCACGGCTTTCAAAGAAAGAAGAGAGTTTTTCAATATGACTCAAGGAGATTCGGAGTCGGTAAATCAGTGGTATGCTCGAATAAAGAAAAAAGCGTCTAATTGCAAATTTGGATCTTTATTAGACGACAAAATCAAGGATGGATTTATAACTGGTCTGAAAAGTGGACCTGTGTTGGACAAGGTGTTCGAACAGAGTCCAACCGCTACGCTATACGAAATTCTCGAGGTAGCGAGAACGAAAGAGGCATCGCTGGCGGTATCGTCGAGGTCGAGTGCATCGGAGCTACACAAGATTCAGTCGAGAGATCCGAAGGGGCGAACGAGAAAAGGCTTTTCAAACCACAAGAAGTCAGAGGAAGAACATCCAAAACGACACCCAGCAGCGAGATCTTCAGACAGTCGAGCCAAGGAGGCTGGCTCAGAATCGACCTGCAACCATTGCGGTGGCGTGCGGCATAATTACAGAACATGCAAGTACAAAGAATATCGATGCAAAATTTGTAAAAAGGTAGGCCATTTGGCTAAAATATGTCGCGAAAACGCCCAGTCAAATAATTTTATCGGTGTCGAATCGGAAGAATCGTTCGAAATCTCCGATATGTTGAATCTTGAGACTAACAATAATAGCGAATCGACACACGATTTAGTAGAATTGATGGTCGAAAATAGTAAAATCAAATTTGAAATAGATTCCGGGGCGGGCAGATCAGTAATTCCTGAGAAAATTTACAAACAATTCCTTGTGCACTGCGCCTTGGAAAAAACATCAGCTCGGTTGAAAATGTACGACGGTACAGTTCTAGTTCCGAGTGGTCAAATAAACGTGAATATAAGTAATAAAAAATGCAAGGTGCAAAGTCAGTTAATAGTCGTAAAGGCAGGCTGTAGACCACTATTGGGCAGAGATTTAATGAAACCATTGGGATTCTATATCACATCAATAAATAATATCTCGACCGAGTCGGAAGTTAAGGAAATGGTTAAACAATATACCGAACTGTTTGATGAAAAATTAGGAAAATATAAATATGAAAAAATTAAGATTAAACTCCAACAAGATATAGCGCCAAAATTTTTTAAACCGAGGCCAGTGCCTCTAGCGCTAAAAAAACAACTCGACGAAGAATTGAACAGATTAGAAAAGGAGGGGGTAATTTCACGAAAAAGCGTTAACGCGTGGGGAACCCCTCTAGTACCAATCCTGAAACCAGATGGTAAAATTCGAGTGTGCGCTGATTATAAATTGACGGTAAACCAACATATCGAGGACATTAGATATCCATTTCCACGAATCGAGGAGATTTTTGCCGCATTAAGCGGCGGAGAAAAGTTCACAAAATTGGATATGTCGTCAGCTTACAATCAGCTTGAAATTACTGAAGATTCGAAAGAAATTTTGGCATGGAGTACACACCGAGGCGTTTACGTAATAAATAGATTGCCATTTGGTATTAAATCAGCTTGCGCGATTTTCCAAAAAACGATCGAGAAAGTTTTGCAAGGGGCAAAAGGTGTAGTCTCGTTTCTTGATGATATTATAGTAACAGGGAAAAATCGCGATGAACATTTACAAAATTTAAAAGAAACATTTGAACGGCTATCGAAAGCGGGTTTGAAATTAAAAAAAGAAAAATGTGTTTTCTTCCAATCCGAAGTGCGTTATCTAGGGTATATATTAAACAAAGACGGATTGAAGAAAAATCCTGAAAAAGTCGAGGCCATCATAAACGCGCCAAAACCAACAAATACAAAAGAATTGCAAGCTTTTATCGGAATGATCAACTATTACGCAAAATTCGTGCCAAGATTCGCTGACATAATATCGCCTCTTTATAACATGCTAAAAAACAAGGAGTTTAATTGGTCAAAAGAGGGCGACCAGTCTTTCAAAGAAATTAAGAAAAAAATGTCAGGCGAATGTTTTTTAACCCATTTCGATCCAAGCTTGCCAATAAAATTATCATGCGACGCCTCAAACATAGGAATAGGTGCAGTTCTATCGCACATTTTTCCAGACGGATCAGAAAAGCCCATAGCTTTTGCGTCAAGAGTCCTGAGAGACTCTGAGAAAAATTATTCCGCTATTCATCGCGAGGCGTTGGCAATTTTTTGGGCCGCGAATAAGTTTTTTCAATATTTGATCGGGAACGAATTTTTATTATATTCCGATCACAAACCGCTACAGGCTTTATTCGGGGAGAATAAAGGATTGCCACAGTTGGCGGCCGGTAGGCTCCAACGGTGGGCACTATTTTTGAGTGGCTTAAATTATAAATTCGCTTATGTGAAGGGCGCAGAAAACGGTGGAGCCGATGGATTATCGCGACTTCCACTTCGGGTTAAAAGAAATGTAGATAAGGCAGATTTCGATTATTTTCATTTCATCGTCGAAGATCGAGTGCCAGTTTCAGCCGATCAGATCCGCAGAGAAACGAACCATGATATTGTTTTAAGCAAAGTTTTTCTGTACACAAGAAACGGCTGGCCTGAAAGTATCGACGACGAACTGAAACCATACGCTCATAGAGCGAACGAAATTTATATTGAAAATGGAATCGTGATGTGGGGCTATAGAGCAATAATACCAAAAAAACTATGGCCAATATTCTTAGCCGAAATACACAGTACGCATATTGGCATGGCCAAAATGAAAATGTTAGCGCGTCAATATTTCTGGTGGCCTAATCTCGATAAGAACATCGAAGAATTTGTAAAAAATTGTAATGCGTGTATGTCGACGGCTAAGGCACCGCCTAAAGCAGCGCTGATCAAATTTCGCGAAGCAGATGCACCCTACGAAAGAATACATATCGATTTTTTGGGGCCGTTTCATGGAAAGAGTTATTTACTAATTATCGATGCATACTCAAAGTGGCCAGAAATTTTCAAGATGAGTAAAACAGATTCCACTAACACAATTGAAAAGCTAAGGGAGTGCTTTGCGAGATTTGGCCTGCCGCAGATAATTTTTTCGGACAATGGTCGACAATTTACGTCTGACGAGTTTGCGAAGTTTTGCGAACTAAACGGCATTCTTCACCGAACGTCAGCGCCGTATCATCCGTCGACAAACGGACAAGCCGAAAATGCGATAGGTACATTTAAACGAAGCATCACAAAAACTTTGAACGAATGCAACAGCAGTATTAAAATGACGACTATAATAAGTAGATACTTATTAACTTATAGGAATATTCCGCATTGTACGACCGGGGAAACCCCCGCGAAATTATTATTAGGATACAATGTAAGAACTCGATTAGGATTCTTGAGCAAAACAACGACAGAAAAAATGAGAAAAAAACAAATCGAACATTTTAGAGGTAACCGAGAAATCGATTTTGAAAAAGGAGAAATAGTGTACGCCCGTTGTTACAAAAATCCGAGTAAACCAACGTGGCGAAGGGCTGTGATAAAAGAAAAACTGGGAGAAAGAAATTACTTATGTAATCCTGAAGAGGAAAATGTAGAATGGAAAAGGCACATAGACCAATTAAAAAAGGATGGTACATTTTACGACAAAGAGTTTCTAGAACCAAGTACCGAAAATAGAGTATTATTAGAATCTAGAACTGATCACAGTGTGCAAGAAGATTACGCGGAAAAGACTCAAAATGCCGGGGAAACGTTAAGTGAATTTATCACGAACGGAGAATCCGAAAGGGAAAGTAAACAAGAATCAAAGGAGAGTTTGTGCGATAAAAGTCAGGTACAGACAGATGCTCCGAGTATTAAAATAGATCAAAATACAGCGAAGAATGATATTGTAATGTCAGCGTCAAAAGAAGGTGTTAAGCGCGACGAAAGTTTAAATGTGAATAACAGACCAAAAAGGGTAATTAAACCTGTACAGCGATTGAACTTGTAAATACCGAGATCGACCTGAGTATTAAAGAGAAAAAACTCCGCATAAAGTAAATCTTCGCAAGACATAACATTTAAAAATGTGATATGAATTTAAATATGTATGTTGTAAAAGAACTCTGCATGAGGTAAACGTTCGCAAGACACAAAATTTAAAAATGTAATAAGAATTTAAATATTGGTAACGTAAACTGGTCAAGGGGGAAATGTAATGTATTTCAACCACGTAAAATACCCTAAGGGTAAGATTGGCAACACTGCGAGTACGCTAAGCGTTATCGAGAGACTCGAGCCCAGCCAGTCGTTCATCGCCGTTTGCAGGCGCTGGTCCTTCCCGCATTGCCCAAATGTAATTCATATTCACCATATAATAAATTTATTATTATTATTATATATATACATATACAAAAGCGTGTGGCTACCATTTCTCTCTCCTATTCCACTACATTACACAAATCGTTTGAGAATCGTTTGATAGAGTTTGATAAAGAAGAAAAATTATTTGAGAGTTAATATTGTTTACGTAAAAACGGTTTTATTTTTTGGTGTGAACTTGGCCCCAATTTTTTTATCTCCTGAAATAATGGACTTAGACGTTTCATTTTTTTTTTAATCGTTTGAGAATCGTTTGAGAGAGTTTGAGAGTCAAAGAAAATCGTTTGAGAATTAATATTTTAATTGATATTAAATAATTATTCAGTGCGCGATTTATCCTAGGATCCGAGCTCTTCCGGTGTGCGCAGTGCATCTGAAATCAGCTGCAGCGGTGCTGGACCTGTCGTTGACAAACGATCAATTAATAAACAAACAAAGTGTCAGCGAATGCTTCGGAATGCAGTTTTAATTAATGATTTGCGCGTGGACTGTAATTTGTGCCGTTATATTGTTTTTATTAACGAGAAAATATTAGCTAGAAAATTCGCAACGGGGAAAAGCGACATTCGAGAGTGTAGTATCTACTGGTCGGTGAATTGTTTGTTTATATTTTTTGAGCCAAAGCTCGATGCTTTGAATTAAACGATTAATTGAATATTCTTGAAATAATTCTTTCAATCAAACGTTCTTTAGATCGTGGCTTTCAAAGAGAAAGAATCTTCACCATGCGAGATCGAGTGCTCGTTCTATCTTGCCGTGGTTAAGCACAGCTCAATCGAGGACGATCCACACGATGAAACAATTGAGACAGAAATACCAAAGATGTATCTAAAAGTTCAGAGCCTTATCGAGTTTGATACGTTCGTCATAACCCACGGTCCATTCACGAGTGTCGACAACGGTATAAGTAGTGAATTAATATTAAAATAATTCTTTTAAAAGAATTATTTTAACATTAATATAAATAATAAATAAATAATTAAATAATAAAAATAATTCTTTTAAAAGAATTATTTTAACATTAATGCACTACTTATACCGTTGTCGACACTCGTGAATGGACCGTGGATTATGACGAACGTATCAAACTCGATAAGGCTCTGAACTTTTAGATGCATCTTTGGTATTTCTGTCTCAATTGCTTCATCGTGTGGATCGTCCTCGATTGAGCTGCGCTTAATCACGGTAAGATAGAACGAGCACTCGATCTCGCACGGTGAAGATTCATTCTCTTTGAAAGCCACGATCTAAAGAACGTTTGATTGAAAGAATTATTTCGAGAATATTCAATTAATCGTTTAATTCAACGCATCGAGCTTTGGCTCAAAAAATATAAACAATCAATTCACCGACCAGTAGATACTATACACTCTCGAATGTC
The DNA here is from genome assembly GCA_963989365.1 of Rhimphoctona megacephalus. Classification (NCBI taxonomy): domain Eukaryota; kingdom Metazoa; phylum Arthropoda; class Insecta; order Hymenoptera; family Ichneumonidae; genus Rhimphoctona; species Rhimphoctona megacephalus. Next base: position 12,481,871 of record OZ022421.1, on the reverse strand, counting down.
GCTTTTCCCCGTTGCGAATTTTCTAGCTAATATTTTCTCGTTAATAAAAACAATATAACAGCACAAATTACAGTCCACGCGCAAATCATTAATTAAAACTGCATTCCGAAGCATTCGCTGACACTTTGTTTGTTTATTAATTGATCGTTTGTCAACGACAGGTCCAGCACCGCTGCAGCTGATTTCAGATGCACTGCGCACATACACTGCGCACATGTACTGCGCACACCGGAAGTGCTCGGATCCTAGGGTAAATCGCGCACTGAATAATTATTTAATATCGATTGAAAAAATAACTCTCAAACGATTTTCTTTGACTCTCAAACTCTCTCAAACGATTCTCAAACGATAAAAAAAAATGAAACGTCTAAGTCCATTATTTCAGGAGATAAAAAAAATTGGGGCCAAGTTCACACCAAAAAATAAAATCGTTTTTACGTGAACAATATTAACTCTCAAATAATTTTTCTTCTCTATCAAACTCTATCAAACGATTCTCAAACGACTTGCATTAATGAAAGTTCAAAAAAATAAAGTGGGGGGGCTAACTTCACGGAGGTGTCACAGTGGTGCAATATTTACGACATTTTAATATTGAAATGAAATAAATGAAGGTGTGGCTTTCTGCAATATTTTTTGAAAATTGTCATGTTGTTTTCGTATGGAAATGCCGAATAATTATCAGGTGGACCAAACCTCTTTACATCTTCTATAATGTGAAGCAGACCATGGATGTTGTTGACAAATCCCTGAAAAATCATACAAACCAAATGGATAAGGGAGTCAAATTTTTCGTTTTAACAGGTGCTTTCGTTTAAAAATATATCAATAATTATTTAAAGATTACATAAATCAATTTTTTAATTACAAGCAAAAAATGTTTTTTCCCGCATTGTTAGTCCCTTTTGATTATGCTATTAAATTTTTATAGGAAACTATTATTCATTTAATGAATTTTAAGACTAGTATGATTGTGGGGAAATATTAGTTTAATCAACAACAAAAATCTTTAATAACGTTGACAATTTGAAAAATAGTACTAGCTATTTTCTCACACTCCTACTTAGCTTAAAATTCATTAAATGAATCATACTTCCGTACAAATATTAAAGAAACAAATTAATTAGTACAAGCGCTATGAAAAAAGGTTATTTTATCTTAGAATTGGAAAAACTAGGTGATGTAAACTTGGAATAATTTTTCACATATTTTTAAACAAAAGTACATTTCAGAACAGAAATTTTGATCCCCTTGACGATTCGCTTTGTTCAATTTTTTGGGGAGTTATAGATAATTGTTTGTAAACAAATCTGTATTTCAATTATAAAAATATATAACGGACGATTTTTCCACGATCACACTAGGCTTAAAATTCCTCAAAAAAAAAAATAGTTTTTTATAATAAATTAACAGCAAAGTCGAAGGGGGCTAACTATGTGTGAAAAAACATTTCATGCTTAGAATTGAAGAAATTGATTCATGTAATGATTTGATAATTTACTGCATATTCTCAAATGAAAGTACATTCTAAAACTACAATTTTGACTCCTCATCCATTAGGTTTACTGTATTTTTGAGATCTGAAGAAAAAAATCGGAAAATGTTTTTAAAATTCGTTTCCGATCAACGTGGTGACATAAAAATTTGAAAAAAATCAGACGAATTCATTTCAATGAGCTCTATTAGAGAAAAAATATCAAAACAATAAAAAAATGCGAATTTCAAAAGTGGCCGACTTGGGATGGCCAAGTCGTATATATTTCAGCCGTATGATTTTTAATAACTTTGGCATTGACTTCAATTTTTTTGTATATAAGAAAGAAAGAAAATTGAATGCCTTTATCATCAACTTTTTAAAGTCACTTTTTTTTTAAAAAAGTCTAGATTTGCATTTTCTCAAACCAAAATATTTCAAATTCTAACCGGACATAAACCTTACATGAAAATATTCAAGTCTTTATCAGATCGTCACCAAATAAATTTGGGATCATCTCCACAATTTCTTGTTTCAAACAAAAAAAGATTTATCCGAATCAGCAAACTTCATAAAAAGTTGTGGGTGAACATTAGGGTGTGTCATTTCAGGGCAACTTTTTTTTTTAAGGTCCTCACTCGAGAATCTTCAGTTTATATCCAAAAATGAATTGTCGCAAAAGGCGACTGCTGTCAAAAAATATTTAAAGGTTTCTCATCGGCTTTGAAGTTTTCCCATTTAATTATCATTAGAAATGTGTTTCTCTTCATTGTATAATGGTATTTCTCAGCCAGATTTTATGGGGTGGCATTCTATAAGTGGGTTTTTATAGTACCTAAATTGGATTCTCTAAAAAAAAAAGTCTCCTGAGTAAAGTCTGTAAAATCAACTGTGTCCAATTTTTTGAAGATATCGGACAAATTTAAAGGACGATTATGTTTACAATTGAATTTACTACAAAAGAGGTTATTTAAGTCGGATTCACAGTTTCAACCATTCCCAACTTATGTGAACTTATGTAGAATAGATTTTATAGTCGAATTTTCCCAGAATTTTTAAGCAGCCATAATATTTTCTTTCAACATTTATAATAACGCTGTAGCGATTGAATCTACAGGCTTGACACTTTTTTTAACGTAAATTTTTGATGTCTGATTTTGATATCTCGTAGTGAAAGACTTGAAAACCTGAAAAACTTTTAATTACAGAGTTTTTTCAGAATGTAAAAAAATACTTTAAACTTTTGGGTTCACTGTACGTACCTACGTCCGTCAAATCGAATTTTGGAATTTTGAACTTGGATCCGTACTCAGCGACCCTAAAAACTTTGGAGGATTGAGTTCCATCGAAATCAACGAAACTTTTTGCATTTGAGTCTACCCTATTAGATCCGCTATTTTGAATTTTCACTTTCCGAACTCATATTCGCAGTCAACGACCCCAAAAAATAATACAACGAATGCTGCAAAAAATTCTTTCTATACCTAATTGGTATCTTTCTTTAAATTTGGTAACGGCGAATAAAAAAAATATAGCAAACAAGTTTTTTTTATGTCAGTAGATAATAAAAAGTAATTTGACTTATTTTTTTAAATGAACGAGTTCTAAAAAAAACGAGGGGTGGAGTTTAATATGATAGACGTTAAATTTTATTTGATAAGAAAAATTCGGTTTAATTATCTGTACTGACTGAATTTTCGGGTGTACAAAAAAAATTTCACAGACAATTCCGTAGTACCGTAGGTGGGTTCCGGAACGATTTTTTTGTTCACAATTTGCAATTCTCAGTTTTTTGACCTCTTTAAACAATTCGTGAAATAAAGAAGATGAGAATACCCATACAGCCAGTGCTAGAATTTTTTCGAAAATTCAACCTCCTGAAAAGGTGGGTTCCGGAACATTTTTTTTTTACTACATTTTTTTCACACTTGTTTGACCCCTTCAAGAGATTCGTGAAATAAAAAAGATGAGAATGCCCATACAGCTGGTGTTAGAATTTTTTCGAAAGTTCAACTCCCTTAAAGGATGGGTTCCGGAACGATTTTTTTGTTCAAAATTTGTAATCCTCAGTTTTTTTATCTCTTTAAGCGATTCATGAAATAAACAGATGACAATCGATTTTTTTTTTTCGTACATTTCGTGGGACTCCAACGTTGCAAACTTCAGCGTCATGAGCACCGCCTGAGTTCATTAATACGGTGACGTTTGGTTTTGAAGATAATTCAGAACCACGATATCACATTAGTGGTGATTTAGCTGTTATAAAATATTCGTGGTGCAAAAAACCTTTGTGTCTCAAACACTTCTTTGAGGAGTATCATTATTGTAATAAATACATTTCATAATATGAAAGCGAAGAAACTGATATGTGCATGGCCTGCTTTTTCCTCCTGCTTGTCATGCTAGACGTCTTATAGCTGTAATACATGAATTGAAGGCTTCTAGTAAATAAAATCAGAACATGTAATATTAAATAAAATTTTTTATAAAATGGGGAAAAAATCATCTGATACTTAATCACTTGTACTAAAATGGATGCACAAAACGGAACTAAAAGTAAATGATTTATGAGTATTTTAAGACGAGGGTAGAACAGCATGCCTGGATATACTCAACCTATATATGGGTCATTGCAAATCAATTCGACCACTTTTGAACCCGACCCCCTTCGATTTGGCTGAAACTTCGCAATTTTCTTTTACCCCACTAAAGAAAATTTTGTGAATTATTTCAAATTTTTTTACCGAGGGCAAAAAAAGTTATGAATGTTAAAAAAAATAGCTTTTTCTTTTTCAAATAGCTATAACTTTTTCAAAAATTGACCTATCAGGACGTTTTTTTTTTTAAGTTTTGTTTTCGAATTTACTTTTCTGAAAAAAATACAAAAATAATTTTGTAAATCAAGTTCTATGGAAAAATTCAGTTTTTTTGGAAAAAACATGAATTTTTCAAATTCCGACACTTTTAATTTTTTTTTTATTTTCCCAAAAAAATCTTTGATTTAGTCCGGAGTTAACCCCGCTAGTTGCTTAGTGGGCCGAATTTTTTTTCTATTTTTTTTTTCGATTAAAAAAAAAATTATTCGTTGTCAATTTTCAACTCCTCTGCATTCAAAAATTTTATTTCACATCGAAATCAGTCTTAGTAAATAATTTTGAGATATTCTATACCTTACACATAATCTAATTCAATGATATATGATAAGCATTTCACAGGTAAAACGATCATCAATTATTTTTCTTGTAATACGATTATAATAAGGCTGTAAATGACCTAAAGGACCGATTTGCCAAAACAAAATCAATCGCTGGAACTCATCAATTACATTGTGTCATTCCAGACAAAGATGGTTGCCTTTGTGTCCGAAATTTTTCGAATTCAAAGGAATACAGAGTATGTAAAATATTTAAGCGCCAAAGAGAGGTAAAATAAATTGATTTGTAAAATTGGTATTACAATAAAAATAGTTATATTACCCGTGAAATGCTTATCATAAATTATTGAATTATATCATGTGTAAGGTATAAAATATCTTAAAATTATTTACTATGATTGATTTTGACGTAAAATAAATTTTTTGAATGCAGAGGAATTGAAAATTGACAACGAATAATTTTTTTTTTAATTGAAAAAAAAAAAATAGAAAAAAAATTCGGCCCACTAAGTAACTAGCGGGGTTAACTCCGGAATAAATCAAAGATTTTTTTGGGAAAATAAAAAAAAATTAAGTGTCGGAATTTGAAAAATTCATGGTTTTTTCCAAAAAACTGAAATTTTCCATAGAACTTGATTTTCAAAATTATTTTTGTATTTTTTTCAAAAAAGTTCATTCGAAAACAAAACTTAAAAAAAAACGTCCCGATAGGTCAATTTTTGAAAAAGTTATAGCTATTTGAAAAAGAAAAAGCCATTTTTTTTTAACATTCATAACTTTTTTTGCCTTCGGTAAAAACATTTGAAAAAATTCACAAAAATTTATTTAGTGGGGTAAAAGAAAATTGCGAAGTTTCAGCCAAATCAAAGGGGGTCGGGTTCAAAAGTGGTCGAATTGATGTGGAATGACCCATATGTATGTAAACATTTTCCGTTTGACAAATTTATCAATCTTGTTTAATTTTCAGGTAATATAAGAACATTTGCGATGATCAGATGAAGAAAAATGTATCAAAAACAAAGTTTTTTATAAAAATAATATTAAAAAAAAATTTAATATAATTTTTGACTACACGTTATTATAGGGCACTAAAAAATTAATAACTTTGCTATTTAAACTTTTGCTGTATCTATTTTAGTTTCGAAGATATCAGCGAAAAACCACCGATTTTGAGGTATTAATTTCTAATATCTAATTAAGGACGTTCACGAGTAAATCGATTTTCTATAGATTTTCTTAAAATTTGGATGACACATTATTTATAGCTTCTTTAATGTACTTGCAAAATTCTGAAGACCATGCCCGTACCAAAGTGGAGATATTCGTTGTTGAAGTTGGGAAATTTAACATGCAAGGTATAGGCGAGGCATGAGCTTGAGAGACATTTTAATTCATAGCAGTCACAATTTTCTATAGATTTTGATAAAAAACTGCATAATGATAGATATTGATATGAGGAACAAAATGTAAAAAAATAGAGATGCTCAGCCGTGTCGTTCATACGCAATAGCGATTCAAACCTATAAATTTGACGGTATTTTCGAGCGTGCCACGCCATGGAGGGGACGACGTTGTGGCGCAGCGGCAACGCTGCCGGGCGACGGTACGTAAGAGCAAGGGGGACGGGGGGGACTACACGCGTATGCACACTGTTATGGATTAATTTTCATGATATTCAACGATTTATCTCACAAAGAATTGCCAATTTAAGCATTTCTAGCTAGACATTTTAAGGATGTATGTAAAATATATCAAGTCGTCTAACTTTCCATAAAAATGACTAATATGATAGAGTTTATCACGCTGCATCGTTCAGAAAAAAGAAAAAGGCACTTAGCCGATGATTTGAAAAAAATATTTAAGAATTAAAGCCTCATTTAACTCCGTGTTATTTGTACCGGAAGTTGACAAAATGAAACTAAAATGATAAAAAAGTATATGTATTGTAGTCAATGTTTGGCCAAAAAAAGAATTTTCAGAAATTTCATACATTTTTCAATTTTTTCACAAAAAAAAAAACTACTGTTCCCGATGTCGTTGTGAAGATATTCATGGTTAACTTTTGACGTTTCATTAGCGTTCTGTAAACTGTTGTTCAATTTAATACGTCCACCATATCGGACACGTAGATGCGGCAACGCAGCACGCTTCAACTGCCGGTCTCGGAATGATCAGCTGTAGTTGACTGTCATGGCTGGGTGTAGCATTGTTGCCACATTTTCTCGGGACAGAAATGAAATTATCTGATTGGCTCAATTTGTACTCGGCCACATATATCAAGTTGCATATCAATTTCATTAAAAATCGTAAATTATTATACAAAATGACATAAGTTTTTCATTAGACATCATAAAAAATAAAAGGAATGATTTGGCACTTGACATTTCGACATAAAGATTAACCTTAAAAAATAAATAGATGTACTGCGGATTTGACCTTTTATACATCCTTAATGTACCATAAGAAAATGCATGCATCTTTCAATTTTGGAGACTTTTTAGGAATAACGACACTTTTTCTAAAAATAAGTTGTTCATATGAAAGTTCAACTTTGCAATCGAGATTATAAATATTAAAATGAGATATGAAAAATTATCAACAACTGAGCTGAAAGCACGAGGCAGGCAAGCAACGCTGCCAGATCTCCGCGTCGCTCTAAGGATACTTGTATTAGTGTATATGTATAGGGTGCGCCAGAGCCTTATTTGTATTAGTGCGTAGAGTCAGTGCTAAAAGTTTCGGAGTAGGGGGCGCGACGCGCGCTACACAGCGACAGTTGAACTAAGCCGAGCGTATGCCGAACTTTTGTCTCCGATTTTCATTCGTGAACGTCCTTAAGGAAGGAACGCAACTACCCACCTAGTCATAAAAAAATTTGACCTAAGTAGTACTTAATTTGGCAACGTCGCTTTCGGTTGATATGTGTGCGCGTGTATATGCGTGTTCAAAAAGCATTGCATATGCCGTTGACAGCTCATCAGCTGTGTCAGTGAATTTTCGTTTAATTTAATCGCGAGTTCGTTATGCCAAAAGAAAAAAAAGCCGAGATTTTATTGGAAAGGTAAAATAGTTACCGAAAAGGTGTACCGGGCTAGAATTAATCAGCATGAAGCAGGCAGAAACGTTCGGAGCACATCATTGCGTGATAACAAAAAGATTTCAAGTGTATAAGTATCTCAATTACTTGAAAAGTAATTGAGACTGTGTTAATATTACGAATATTATTTGAGTTAAAAAATATTCTACTTATATGTAAGATAATACGTATGAAAAATAAAATTGTTTTTGAATATGTAATTTATTTATTTATTCTATTGATATTAATTATAATATGTCATGTGAACAAAAAACACAAAATTATAAAAATATGTAATAGTTAGCCGGCACGAATTTTTACATACGTTGAAATTTCAAAATGCGCGCTCATAACCTCGAATATGCGACGTTGCAGCACTTCGAGCAAAGGTCCGAAAATTTGCTGAGTACTTTTTATTGTTCTTATTATTCCTGTCATAAGTCACCTTTCAATATTTTTAAGCCAGATAAATGATTCTAAGTATTTCATCTCTCTGCTGTTTAAATTTCGTCTTGATCTATCCATCAATTACGGAGATATGAGGAATAATGTAGCGCTAACTCCGTGATTTCTCTTAAGAGGCCATGTTGAATTGGCTTGCAAAGAGATAAACAAAATTATAAATATCTCGCGTAAAAACCCACCTCGGACCTTAAAAATTTGTATGAGTTTCTTTTATATTATAATCGAACATTCTGCCAAGTTTGGTATTTGTCTGTCCATCAATTCTATTTCCTGCGTTACTTCCTTAAGTGAGGGTTTATACTTTGATGTGAACTACAAAACGTAATTTTTTCGACCCGGGTTGTGGGAGTACAGTAAGGTAACGTTCCTTGTGAGTGAAAACTATATTTAAAAAAATGATTGCGATTTTCAATTTTTTTCATAAAATTCTCCAAGTAAAATCGTATGACCAATTATACGATTTTTTAACGCTAGTCCGATCATGTGCCCATTTTTTCTTCTATTTTTTTCCAAATTAATATATATTATTTTTTAAATAATATTGAATATTTTTCTAGCAAAATATAATTTTAATGCATGTTATTATCGATTTTAGTATGTTTAAGGCCATTTCATTTGTGATTTGATTGAAAAAAAAATTTGAACTGTTTGCAAAATTTTAAATAATTCAACATATTACGAAATACTTTCAGGTTTCCCCAGCAACTATAATCGCGCACAGTGCACATTTTAGTTCGACCTTGAGGGTTTACGCTTTGAAAGGTCTATCCAGATATTATCTGCACAAAAACTTTGCAAAAAGATTGGACGAGGCACTAGTAGGATTGTGCCAAATGTGCCCAAATCTTCACACATTGGTAGCCGGTTTTTGCGTTTAAAAATAAACCAAATGAGTTAACTATCTGTTGTTTCCATTTGCTCGTGTAATGGCAAAAAAAACAAACAAGCAAAAAAAAAACGCAGCGTCTGTAATGTTCCCTAGTGCGTTTTCCGATACACGAAGCAGCATGCGCCAAGTTTTTATGTGAGTGGCTTCAATCCTATAAACAACTTTAATCTTCAATTACTCGCACTTAATCCAATTTTTGCTTTTCTCCTCACGTGTATCGACTCTACACAAAAATACTTGAATACTTTTCCTTCATCGTCGACTAATTTCTCTCGAATTTTGTTCTGCTATTTGTTGGTTTACTTTTTCACCCACTGCTTTTGTTTTTTTTTTTTTATTTCACTTTCTCTTTTTATACATTTTATTTTCTTTATTTTATATATAGATATATTTTTAGTGGATACAATTAATCGGTGATAGATGACGAAATTAGATTTACAGTAGAATTGAAAGTTGAAAAATGGCAATATATTTGGCAAACAAAAAAAAGAAGAATGGTTCATCTCTGGGCACAGTATATTTTTCTCAATAAATAATATTGAATTATTATCACAGATGATTCGCGACAAAATATCAACGGCCACGATACTCCAAATAGTCACAACGGCAAAAGCTTTGCGATTTTTATACGTTAGACGGAATGTAATACTGAAACGTTGTGACCGAGACTGGGGCAATATTACCGATTGGACACACGAAAGATATCAATGGATGAAAATCAATAGTCGTTCATACGAGAATACGGAACAAGAAGTTTCTAAAATATTGGGATATCGATGGCATATGTTGTCAGAAAAAGAATTCAAGAATCAGCTTGTCGGTTTACACATTTAAATCCAAAGGTAAAAAAATTATGAACAATATGAAATAAATTTGAAAATAAGTGTATCGCATAAATTTCTTGTTTTTATTTTATTTCTTCAGGACTATAAACGAGAATAAAAAATCAGAGTCGAAGACAAGGAATATCCAGAAAAGATAATTAATTATCCAATAAACAATACCTTATTAATTCAATTAGAGGATGAGGGTAATTGCATTAATAATTTTAATCAATACTGGAAAACATAACTCATCACATCTGTTTTATTTTTATTCAATTTACATCGATAACCATTTTTCAAAGTGTTTCATCAATTTACTTAAAAACCGAAATGACGAATGTAATAAATGAACGTACCTTCATAAAAAGCGAACTCGCGCTATTTCTATATTCATAATCATATCAGGGACTAAATATTTACCAGCCGCAAAAAGAAGTCTAATTTTTTATTAGTGAATCGCAACTTGACTATTTGTAGTAAATATTTCAATAACCGACGATGACCGTCAGACATAGATGGTTTTCGAGTTAGTATTGTACATAAGGCTAATTTCGAATGGTGCTAAAGCATGGACGGTCGCTAAAACTTGACATAACATTTTTCTCGGTCTTTAAGATTATATCGTATTTTCCAAGCGTCACCATTAACAATTCGTAAGTTTGACTAAATAAAACAAAAATTCAGAATCGCGTTTCCAGACGCGTGAACTGAAGAGGGCATTGGAAAAAAGTAAATATTATCACGGGCCAGTAACAATAAATAAAATAATTGAAATGTTTGTATATGATGAATATATATGAAGCATATATCTCAAAAAAGAAAAGTTAATATCGATAATCGAAAAGTTCTAAGAAGACATAGCAGCTGAACGTTTATCACGATGTTTATTCCGCTGTATAGTGCGTGCTTTGAATGCGGCCGCGTTCATCAACGTCTAAAAAGAATTAAAAAATTATAATTAAAAAAAAAAAAAAAAATATCAGATTTCATCGAACGAACACGGCTGTCTAAATTCTACGTACCCTCTCAAGTTTGCTGGTCTTTTGGGATGAGGGTACTGCCATCGCTTTGCTACCAAGTTGGAAGATTTCACGAAGAAGCAAATTTTCAGCGAGATGAATATTTATTCCAGGCCCAAGAAGTCGACAACAGGCGTTGTATTGTGTTCTTGCACACCATCCTTCCAAATACAAAACTTCTTGCCCAAACCTGATGCTAGTCTCAGGAACGATGTCCTCCTGAGTACAAAAAAAATATTTTCACTGAGAAGTTCATCCCATTCATTACTTCAATTTTATTTTTGATGAAAATTCATTCAAATTTTAAACCTTTCGTAGTCAGTTTTTTAGAATTAGTTCGGAGTTAGTTGCAACAGTTAAATTGGTTCAAATGAACAGAGATGAGTTTGAATGGTTGTCCTGAGAAAAATATTTGTTCGTATCGAACCAAAAACTGATGAAGGTTTGAACATTCTAGAACATGTATCAAGTCATTTGTGAGGTCTCGACTGATAATATAATTGTGTTAAAAGTCAAATTTTTCATTTTCAATATTTCGCCGTACAATTTAAAGGAGATAAACGAAAAAAATGGTGCTCCGTGATTTAAAAAGTGCCAATAGTTCTTTAGTCGGTGTTTGAAAAAATGTATCTGTTTTTAACGTGTAAAGCGTATCAGGGTGGATTTGAAATGGGTCGTAAGGTTAACAATATCTCCAAATAATTGAAGTGATATATAGGCACGATGACTAATGACTATTTAAGTCCAAGACTAAGCACCGGAAATATATCGACCCCATGTAACTACAAAGGTTTGATAAATTAATATCAAACTTTGTTCAGCTATGCGCTACAAAATTATATACCTCGATATAACGCAAAATGTCGCGAAAACTGGCACGCTGCTGTTTACGATCTTTTTTAGCTCTATATTTGTTAGAATCCGTGGCCAATTCTTTAAGTACGTCGATGAGCTCGAACGCCCACTCCTGTTCGTAATCTTCGGTTAAATCTCGGCCCAGCTCGAATATAACAGCCAAAGCTTCACCTGCCGATAAACGCACATCCAAATGAGGCGATTCCAAAAGCTCGCGAAGCCTTCCAATCGAACTGAAACCGAAACATCAACGAAATTATAAGTACCAGTACTGTTAGTTTTTCATCAATTTTATCAGCATTTTCTCTTCTTGATGTTTACTTTCGCCGTTTTTTTAAATTGTTCTCGTATTGTTGAAATACGTACGGCATGTAATTATTAATTTTGCTGCTCGCCAACATATTGTAAATATCTGAAGAGCTCATGACCGTGAGTAATAGTGTCCAAGAGGATAAAGCAGCTGCATGAAGCGATGCCAAATCAGCTGATATTGAGGCAACTGCACCATTCCCCTTCAAATAAGACCCGGCAAATATGGTCGATAACAACTGGACGATATCTACCGTATCCCCCGCGTCATTTCCAGAGAAAAATTGATTCATACTCAAGGCCCAGCAGCACTACAAATAATTTTCGGGATTTATCCTTTGAGATACCGCAGACCATAGCATTTTGAATTTCACCCATTCACAATTATAACTTTTTTCTATCACAACATTTTTATTTTCATTTGGGTAATAATTACTTTCTGTCACACTTTTTTAATACACAGTTTTTATTTTAATGCATAGTAGTGTTCTCATTAACGATAAACATTGCATTATAATATGCTTGCCACCAATGTTGAAAGAGCTTTACTTTTATTGCGTTTTCCTTAAGTATTTTATCTCGGTAGGTCTCTTTCTGACTTTTCAGGCAAGTAACTTTAATTTTTTTGCTGATTCTATTTGCAGATCTTTAAAATGACCAAACGAAGTGTCAAAAGTGTTCGTTTTTCAAATTTACATAAATTTGCTTAAATTTTAAGTTGGAAACTTGACTAGTTTCTTTTTCGTTATTTAAGAAACCTATGGAGAATAAAAAAAAAAATTGGTGGTGATTAAAAAAGTGATAACGAAAGAAAAATAGGAAGAATGTTAGTTGCACACTGATTATGCAAATTCAAATGTAAAGAGAAATATGAACCTCGGCTCTGGCATTGTTTGAGGCAGTGTTATCATTTGCAATGAAAGTGAGAGTAGATTTGAGATCTTTGCAAACTATTTCGGCGCTGTCAAAAACTCCCAGTTGTACGCAGAGCAGAGTGCTGAGTCTAGCGGCAGTGCATCTTTCGTCGCTACGTCCTTTTTTTAAGCCTCGCTCGACACAATCGGTAATGGTCATTTTACGATCTTCCACAAAATCCGGAATGTACTTGATGGCAAAGATTTTCTCCACTCCGTTAAAACACGAGGTTCGTCCCTTGGCACTTTTCTGGGTCAATCCGTCAATGGCCTCACGCAATTTCTCCTCAAACACTTCTTGCTGGGATAGCTCCTCGATGTTATTTTCGTTGGCCACATCATCCACGATGCTGCATTTGTCCGATTGGCCGCTTATCACACTAGCGGCGTCGTTGTTGCTGGAATCTTCGTCGGACGTCGTCTCAGCACGTTTCCCATGACCGTGACCTTGGGATTACATGATATATGCAACAATACAATTGACAGTTACAAATTCAGCATCATTGAGGAAATCAATTTTCATACATTACCGAAACATTATTCAATAATTATTATTACTCCTTGCGATAAAATTGATTATCACGAAAATATTCATTTTGTTGTATAGCATAAGAAATAAAGCTCGACAAAGCTGCAGAACGGTCTTAGGCCAAATGGGTCTAGGGGTAAGGAGAACAGCGACGACGGCGCGGGGGGGGGGGGGGGGCGGGGAATATTTTTTCTTGACATATTGCACAAAAAAGCGCAACAATACATTTACGACACTAATCATTAGCGAAACGTAATTTCGAGTAATTTGATTACAATTAAGAAAAAATAAGAATGCGAGGGCTTTGCGTTAAAAACGAAAAACCGGTTAATATTCACTTGATCGAAAGTCTCAAGGCAATAGAGGTGATGGGCGAATATAGAATTACGGCTGATTGCACAATCGTTTTTGACGAAATAACACGTATGACATGTATATATGTATTTATTTCCGTTCTTACCCGACTTTCCTCTTCTCCCACCTTTGCCAGGCATGTTTCCTTATATATTTTACGAACGCCTTATTTCCTTTTTAATTCTTCTTTCTTTATTGCACAATTGATACTAATATTTATTTAGCCGAGGATCAAGATGGTAAATGTCTAGCACTATCAAATATCGTTCGTATTCTGAATCCACTGCACGTTACTTTCTTTGAAATTTGGTTGAAACTCATTAACATGATGCGAAAAATGCAAAAGCTTCAAAGCATACACGTCGAGACTGCCAGCGAGGGGCCTTCTCGTTAGCGCACTGGACTACTTCGGCTGGTCCATGGAACCTAGATAGAAGGCATTTCTTTTTCGTCTTCTGTTCGGCTAGTCTCCCGTCTTATTTGCTTGCAGTGAGACTAGCCTGTAGCGGGATTCTGTACACGAGTTTCGTAGTTCTGTATAGTTAGCAGACGAATTTCATAATATTAATTTTTTATTGTTGCCATATCTTGGGAATTATTTATGCCATTTATTGACACTAATATCATAATTTTCGAAATAATAGATCATTGATAATAAATAAAAATGTATTGGCCGTATAGTTAGCAGAACGTAATGCAAAGTTCTTTCTTTTTTCGCAATCGACTAGAAATCATTTGGGAAACACATTAGCAATGCTAGAATAATTTGCGAAGTAATTATTTTATCACGATCACGAAACCTAAATCAATCAATTATTTCAAGAGAAATCCGCTTTCCTAGGTATTTTCTGGTATACCCTGGCTCTCATCTCTCATTGGCTACCGCTGCTGAGTGCGAGTAAAAGTGTATAACCCGTCAATTAATTGTAGTTATATCAACCATATCAACAATAAACAATATCAATTTGGTGCGAAAACGTCATGTGTTATTCAACCTCTTGAAAAATAAGTATGGATGAGTGGAAAACGTACAGTGGAAACGTATACGGGTAACGTAAAAGTCGAGGCAGGGTGTCAAGTCGTCACGGGCCTACTGTCTACTGTGTCAACTGGATCGCGCAACTCGCCATTGTGTAACTCTCCAACCGTAGCAAGTCTACCCTGTATGGAAAGTCCCCAACCATGTAAACTGGATCTAGCGCGAGCTCTAATCCGTAGTATTTTGATATTTCCCCGACGCTCGCGTATCCCCACTTTCACCGCCTTTCTTAGGTACACGCCGACCAAGGCTGCGTTCGGGGAGTCACTATTTGCGCTAAAAAGGCAACCTATAGTAATACTATTTAATGGTAACGTTAGCGTTTATAGCGCAAATAGCGACTCCCCGAACGCGCCTCAAGTCCGACTTGCCCGGCGTGTACCTAAGAAAGGCGGTGAAAGTGGGGATACGCGAGCGTCGGGGAAATATCAAAATACTACGGATTAGAGCTCGCGCTAGATCCAGTTTACACTGTTGAGGACTTTCCACACAGGGTAGACTTGCTACGGTTGGAGAGTTACACAATGGCGAGTTGCGCGATCCAGTTGACACAGTAGACAGTAGGCCCGTGACGACTTGACACCCTGCCAAAGTCGATAACCAAATAGAACACGTAATATTTAATCTGATTGACGAAGCTGTATATATATATATATATATATATATATATATGTAAGAGATGTATATATATTATATGTAAGAGAATCGAATAATTTGATAACTGTAAAAATAGTAGGGTGGGTTTGGGTCATCTTGCGGTTGTTTTTTGATTAGTTGGACATGTGGAAATAGTATTTTTACATGTCCAACTATTCAAAAAACAACCGCAATATGACCCAAACCCACCCTACTATTTTTACAGTCATCAAACTACTCGAATAACTCTTAAAAACTTTTATGACCGTCATCAAAATGACCAAAAGTCATCAAAGTACGCGAATAACTCTTAGAAAAGTCATTAAACTACTCGATTGTCTTACATGGTAGCATGTCTAAATATCATAGTCAAAATATCACACGACAAAATATCACGGACAAAATATAACATGACAAAAAAACACACGAACAAAATATCACCGCGACAAAATATCACACAACAAAAAATCACCTCTACAAAATATCACATGACAAAAAATCACTGCAACAAAATATCACGTCGACAGTATATCACAGCCAGGCATGAATTTGTTGATGCTCAATGTTGTGTGTGTATGCTGTGAGTGTTGTACATGGCAGAATGGATAACGGTTCGCAGTTACGCCACAGCGGGGGTGATTCCTGATATATACAGACTGTTGTATGTAGATAATCGTAATGATAATTTAGTATCAATTCGCCTTGAGTCTTGATTAATTGTATTGAATTTGAGATTGGTGATGTTGCCGGATATGAAACAATGATAGAAAGCGAATATTTTAATAAACATCCCGAGGTATTGAAGAACTAAGTTGTGTATTTTGAAGAAAATTATATCGGTAATGCATTGACTCAAACCCACCCTACTATTTTCACATGTCCAACTATTCAAACAACAACCCAAAGATGACCCGAACCCACCCTCGTATTCCCACATGTCCAACTATTCAAACAATAACCCAAATATGACCCGAACCCACCCTACTATTTCCACATGCCCAACTATTCAAACAACAACCCAAAGATGACCTAAACCCGCCCTACTATTTCCACATGTCCAACTATTCAAACAAGCCAAAGATGATCCGAACCCACCCTACTATTTCCACATGTCCAACTATTCAAACAACAACCCAAAAATGACCCGTACCCACCATACCATTTCCACATGTCCAACTATTCAAACAACAACCCAAAGATGACCTGAACCCACCCTACTATTTCCACATGTCCAACTATTCAAACAACAACCCAAAGATGACCCGAACCCACCCGACTATTTCCACATGTCCAACTATTCAAACGACAACCCAAAGATGACCTGAACCCACCCTACTATTTCCACATGTTCAACTATTCAAACAATAACCCAAAGATGACCCGAACCCACCCTACTATTTCCACATGTTCAACTATTCAAACAATAACCCAAAGATGACCCGAACCCACCCTACTATTTCCACACGTCCAAGTATTCAAACAACAATCCAAATATGACCCGAACCCACCCTACTATTTCCACATGTCCAACTATTCAAACAACAACCCAAAGATGACCCGAACCCACCCTACTATTTCCACAATGCATTACGCAAATTCGGGCAGGTCGATAATGCGTGCTGATTTTTAGTTTAGCGTTTCCTTGCGTGTTTCAAATAAAATAATTTCATTGTGATATATTGTCGGGGTAGTTTTTCGTCGTGTGATATTTTGTACGTGTGATATTTTGTCCGAGTGATATTTTGTCCGTGTGATATTTTGTCCGTGATATATTGTCAGTGTTATTTTGTCACTGACAAACTATCACGGACAAAACTATAACGGACAGTGTTTGTCACTGGCAAACACTGACAAAATATCACGGACAAAATAACACACGACAAAATATCACAGGACAAAATATCACGCGGACAAAACATCACACGTACAAAATATCACACGACAAAAAACGACCCCGACAATATATCACAATGAAATTATTTTATTAGAAACACGCAAGCAAACGCTAAACTAAAAATCAGCACGCATTATCGACCTGCCCGAATTTGCGTAATGCATTGTGGAAATAATAGGGTGGGTGGGTCATGGTGGGTTGGTTGTTTGAATACTCGGACGTGTGAAAATAGAAGGGTGGGTTCGGGTTATCTTTGGGTTGTTGTTTGAATAGTTGGACATGTGGAAATAGTAGGGTGGATTCGGGTCATCATTGGGTTGTTGTTTAAATAGTTGGACATGTGAAAATGTGTGAGTTCAGGTCAACTTAGGTTGTTGTTTGAATAGTTGGACATGTGGAAATAGTAGGGTGGGTTCGGATCATCTTTGAGTTTTTGTTTATATAGTTGAACATATGAAAATAGCAGGATGGGTTCGGGTCATCTTTGGGTTGTTGTTTGAATAGTTGGGAATGTGGAAATAGTAGAGTGGGTTCGGGTCATCTTTGGGTTGTTGTTTGAATAGTTGGACATGTGGAAATAGTAAGGTGGATTCGGGTCATCTTGGGGTTGTTGTTTGTATAGTTGGACATGTGGAAATAGTAGGGTGGGTTCGGGTCATTTTTGGGTTCTTGTTTGAATAGTTGGACATGTGAAAATAGTAGGGTGGGTTCGGGTCATATTTATATTGTTGTTTGAATAGTTGGGCATGTGAAAATAGTAGGGTGGGTTCAGGTCATCTTTAGGTTGTTGTTTGAATACTTAGACGTGTGGAAATAGTAGGATGGATTCGGGTCATCTTTGGGTTGTTGTTTGAATAGTTGGATATGTGGAAATAGTAGGGTGAGTTCGGGTCGTCTTTGGGTTGTTGTTTGAATAGTTGGACATGTGAAAATAGTGGGGTGGGTTTGAGTCAATGCATTACCGATATAATTTTCTTCAAAATACACAACTTATGTTAGTTCTTCAATACCTCGGCGTGTTTATTAAAATATTCGCTTTCAATCAACGTTTCATATCCGGCAACATCATCAATCTCAAATTCAATACAATTAATCAAGACTCAAGGCGAATTTATACTAAATTATCATTATGATTATCTACATACAATAGTCCGCGTACATCAGGAATCACCACCACTCTGGCGTAACTGCGAGCCGTTATCCATTCTGCTATGTACAACACTCACAGCATACACACACAACATTGAGCATCAATAAATTCCTGCATGGCTGTGATATACTGTCGACGTGATATTTTGTCGTGTGAATTTTGACTGTGATATTTAGACGTGCTACCATGTAAGACAATCGAGTAGTTTAATGACTTTGCTAAGAGTTATTCGTGTACTTTGAAGACTTTTGGTCATTTTGATGACGGTCATCAAAGTTTTTAAGAGTTATTCGAGTAGTTTGATGACTGTACAAATAGTAGAGTAGGTTTGGGTCATCTTGCGGTTGTTTTTTGAATAGTTGGTCATGTAAAAATACTATTTCCACATGTCCAACTATTCAAAGAACAACCGCAAGATGACCCAAACCCACCCTACTATTTTTAGTTATCAAATTACTCGATTCCCTTACATATAATATATATATATACATTTCTTACATACACACACACACGCGCGCGCACACGAACACACACACACACACACACACACACACACACATACACACACATACATAACTATAATTAATTATAATTAATGATAAATAATGATTAGGTAAGGTTGAAAGAAAGCAGCTTCGTCGATCAGATTAAACATTACGTGTTCTATTTCGTTATCGACTTTTACGTTACCGGTATACGTTTCCACTGTACGTTTTCCACTCATCCATACTTATTTTTCAAGAGGTTGAATAACACATGATGACGTTTTCGCACCAATTTGATATTGTTCATTGTTGATATGGTTGATATAACTGCAATTATTAATTGACGAGTTATAGCCACAGCACACTTCTACACGCACTCAGCAGCGATATCCAATGAGAGATGAGAGACGGGGTATACCAGAAATAAATCCCTAGGAAAGCGGCGGATTTCTCTTGGAATAATTGATTGACTTAGGTTTTGCGTTATCGTGATAAAATAATTACTTCGCAAATTATTGTAGCATTACTAATATGTTTCCCAAATGATTTCTAGTTGATTGTTAAAAAAAAAAGAACTTTGCATTACGTTCTGCTAACTATACGCCCAATACATTTTTATTTATTATCAATAAACTATTATTTCGAAAATTATGACATTAATGTCAATAAATGGCATAAATAATTCCCAAAATACAGCAATAATAAAAAATTAATATTATGAAATTCGTCTGCTAACTATATAGAACTCTTTCTTAGTTAACGATATCGTTAGACCTCTGTGAATTTGGCCGACTGATTTTGGATTTCTGAGTTTTTGTTTATGTCAATCGTTTGTCGGGTTATTGTCGGTGATTGTCGGATCAAAATCGACGTTTGTCGGAAATTAGTTCAATAGAAAAATTAAAAACAAAAATCCATGTGAAGCTAGCCGATTTTTTTCAATTTTGAGATATCATAAATTTTCAAACGCCTAATCAAAGCGCAATCGTTTGTCGGATACGAGTTTCATAATTAAAAAGTTTGTCGGATGTTTGTTCATTAGAAAAATATAAAAAAAACATTTTATGTGAAGTCAGCCGATTTTTCTCAAATTGTAAGATATTACACATTTTCTAAAGCCTAATCGAAGCGTGATCGTTTATCGGATACTAATTTTATAATTAAAAAGTTTGTCGGATGTTTGTTCATTATAAAAATATTAAAAAAACATTTTATGTGAAGTCAGCCGATTTTTTTCAAATTATTTTTTGCTTAAATTTTAGTTTCACGGAGACTTTGGCATAGATATATTTATAGATATATCTATATATTTGCATATATAAATATTTTATATATATTATATAATAAACCGGATATATTATATATATTATATAATAAACCGGATTTTGGTTTAGAGTGAAAAACTATTTTTTTTTTGAAAATACAAGATTAAAGAAGATAAATGCCGCTCCATTCGTGTCTTTAAGGAAGCTTTCCAGTGTGACAGCCCGAAAAATCGCTGTTTTTCGCGATTTTTTTTTTTAAAGAAAAAATAATCTAATCGGTCTGGTTTTTTTTTGTATATTAATTGGGTATTGAAGAATACAAAACAATTTTTTAAAGATCGATTTATTTATTAATTAATATCTATAAAAATGATGAAACAATTGTTGCAGAAAATGCACTTGGATGTGGTGTCCACGTTGGGGGTCACAATTTTGATCTGAAACAAAAAACACAAAAAGATTATTGATCGGTATATAATTGGCTTTCGTGCTATGGAGGCTTTTTTTTTTTTTTTGCAAAAATGGCGCCGGTTTGAACAAAAAGTATCGATTTTAGCATTTTTTTTTGGCAGTTTTTTTTACAAAAAAAATAGGAAGATGTCAAAAAAAAAAAGCTTCCATAGCACGATAAACAATGACGTTAAGAATATTGTGTAAAAAATTCAACTCGATAGCTTTAAAACTCTGCCCTCCAAGTTGGACACCGTTTTGAAAAATGCTGTTTCGAGAAAAACGCGTTCAAAGTCGACGCGGCAGCTGTAGCGCTCCGTTGCCTTCTTCCAAGAAATGCTGTACAGTAACCGAAATAATCTGAATTTCGGCATGAAAATTTCAGGGAATATTCGGAAGAGTGTATACTATTCGATAAAGCAAAAAAAAAAAATCGATTTTTTGAAAATTTCACACTGGAAAGCTTCCTTAAGCTTCGCAGAGCTTCAGATAAAAAATCACTTTTTAAAAATTTCTACAGCTATCAAATTTCTTTATATTGAGTTCAAATTTGTAGGTTCGTCTTTTTTATATTTTTATATTTTTTTCAGATAAAAAATCACTTTTTAAAAATTTCAAATATTTCTACAGCCATCAAATTTTTTTATATTGAGTTCAAATTTGGAGGATCGTTTTTTTTTAGAACCTACTTTCTTGAAAAAAATCGGCAGCCAAATCGCTGACCCAAGCGCGCAGGCTGCGGTCGAAATGTAATAGATCTGCCCATATATATAAGCTCTACGAAGCTTAAAGACTCGAATGGAGCGGCATTTCTCTTCTTTAATCTTGTATTTTCAAGGAAAAAATAGTTTTTCACTCTAAACCAAAATCCGGTTTATTATATAATATATATAATATATATCCGGTTTGTTATATAATATATATAATATATCCGGTTTATTATATAATATATATAATATATATATTGTAACGACTTTTTCCCGGAAAGTCGAACAAAGTACCTCATTCTCGATAACTCTGGGCGCCAGTTTAAGATATTTCTTAAACAAATTTTATTCGAATTTATCGAGAACAAGATTTTTAGATTCTCCCGGTCGTAGCTGTAAGTTTGAATCTAGGTGGTAGAGGGGCGAGGTCAGACACTTGCACAAAATAAGTTCACATTACTAAGTCGATATCCGGAATTACAATAGAAATTTTATTTTAAAACAATCCATGAAAAATGAGATTATAAATGGAGTTTTTGTATTATTTTCCGGAAAAATATTTAGTATAAAGTTAATTCTCTCTACATAAATTATACCATAATCCATCTATTCTTGTCGGTAATTAAATTATATAATATTTTTCATTTCTTTCCATTTTCATTTATTAACCGTCAATAAAATAAAAAATCGCAACGAATAAATAATATTATCAAGAATTAATCGACAAATTATACAATAGAAATTCGGAGAGCCACGCTCTACGAATTTCTTTTCCTTCAAAAAGATTAACTCTTGATAAATTTAATACGTAATTTTCTTATAATTAAGGACTCTCGTTGAACGAATAAATATCAAGTTTGAATTCCTCTCGGCAATTCTAAAATTCTACAACGGAACGTACGGCAGATTTTATACCGCGATTAAACGTATCATACAACAAATTCATATCAAGCGCGAACGTACCCCGAAACAATATCGCTCTTTTTAAATTCAATAATTCGTCACAATATTCACGTCAATTTTAGAGCTCTTTCAATACAACAAAATTACACAAAACGATATTAAAAGCGAGACGACGGCTCACCGCTACAGTTTCAGTAGTAAGAAATCCGGAAAAAGACCGCGGATATTTCTTCTCGATAATTCCGGCTACGTCGGTTTCTTGTACAGGGTTGGCGACGGCTCGATAGAAAATGTCAGGCTCCGTTGAAGTTCAATACGAAAAAGTCCCCGATAAATTACGGAAACGCGATTTTATAGTTTTGGGTCCTAGCCCCCCACCTTCGCCTATTCGCGGAAATCTAGAATCTTCTCGATTTTTCGCCTCTTTTCCAACTCGCAAATTCGAATTTCGATTTAGCGCTACGCTGGCGAACGTTGACCCTTGCCAGCCGAGATTTTCCGAAGACTTCCGATGCTGTTAGACGCACCTCTTGAGATTAGACAGCTCCGGGTGATGGCTTCGAGCTAGCGACCACTCTCGATATGATTCTCGCGTTCCATCGATGACAACTTCGACTGACCTTGACGACCTATGCTTTCCCTCACAGACGATACGACGATACCGACGACCAGAATATTCTCGATGTTTTTCCTCGCTCTTTCTTTCGATGTCTCGTGACTGTCGCTCGCTCGTATAAAATAAAATAATCAAAAATAAAATTAATATCAGGAAATATGCTCGCATTTGACTCTTTTATTATTTTCTCGAGAGGAATTCGTCTTCGAAACCTCACGTTTCCTCCCGTGCCGAGCCAATTATTATCTTTTCGTGACGTGAACAAAATTACCACGTCACAATATATACCAATATATAGATATATCTATAGATATATCTATGCCAAAGCCGTTGTGAAACCAAAATTTAAGGTAAGCAAACAATAATTTGAGAAAAATCGGCTGGCTTCACATAATGAACAAACATCTGACAAACTTTTAAATTATAAAATTAGTATCCGACAAGCGATCACGCTTCGATTAGGCTTTGAAAAATGTGTAATATCTTACAATTTGAAAAAAATGCGCTGACTTCACATAAAATGTTTTTTTAAATATTTCTCTAATGAACAAACATCCAACAAACTTTTTAATTATAAAATTAGTAACCGACAAACGATCGCGCTTCGATTAGGCTTTGGAAAATGTGTAATATCTTACAATTTGAGAAAAATCGGCTGACTTCACATAAAATGTTTTTTTTAATATTTTTCTAATGAACAAACATCCGACAAACTTTTTAATTATGAAACTCATATCCGACAAACGATTGCACTTTGATTAGGCGTTTGAAAATTTATGATATCTCTGATTTTTGTTTTTAATTTTTCTATTTAACTAATTTCCGACAAACGTCGATTTTGATCCGACAATCACCGACAAGAACTCGACAAACGATTGTCATAAACAAAAATTCAGAAATCCAAAATCAGTCGGCCAAATTCACAGAGGTTATCGTTAGCCGTATTTAACGACAGTGTCGCTACGAGCGATTCTGTAACGCTAAGTTATCGATGATTGTCGCTAGAGAGCGCCGTTACGTAGCGAAAAGTGTCGTAAACTTATTGACGAGTTTAGACCCCTCGTTAACCATAGCGACGCATTCGGTACCAAAAATACGAAACACGGCATGCTGAAAAATTTGGAAAAAAAGTGTATGGAAAGTGTAAAATGTGTGTTATATGGATTTTTAAGTGAGTGCAATACATTGTTTAATTGCTTTACTCATCATATAGTCATATTAGCCTCAAAGTGTTGTCAAAGTATATGTGTATTATAGGTTATGCATTTCCTGATCCATGAGTATATATTGGAGTAATTTATTTAGCATATTATACTGTAGAAAGTATTGGATGGTTTTTCGATTCCTTATTTGATTAATCGTAGCTTGGCAGAAATATGGCTGAGGGATATCCCGCATGGGATTTACATAATTTAGAGCGTCGTGTTAGGGTTATCGAAATAAGAGCCGATCGCATCGCATTGCGTGAAATAGAAAACCCATTTGAACTCCCTGACAATGCCTTCATGGAACTGTATCTTTAACTCCAGCACTTATGTTGGACTTAGTGAATCGGTTATATCCTTTACTACAGAGGGATCGGCGGGCAGGACTGTCTGTAGAGAAACAAGTTAGTCACTGTGAAATCAATAATTTATTTCTTAATTTAACAAGCTTGAATAATTCCATTTCATTTATTTAATAGGTTTTGGCAGCAATTAGATTCTACGCAACAGGATGTTACCAGCGACCTGTTGATGAGCAATGGGGCATTTCAATGAGCCAGTCATCCATCAGTCGCTCCATACGAAGTGTGACAGATGCTATCAATGAAATACTTCTACGTCCCTGGGTACGGTTTCCAATACCGGAAATGAAGAAAGACGTGTCACGTCAAGAATTTTCAACTGCAACTCAACCATTTGAGGGTGCAATTGGTGCAATCGACTGCACGCATATTGCTATAATTGCTCCACGAGAACACGAAGTCATTTGTTAATCACCATGGTTATCATTCGTTGAACGTGCAAATGGTGATGAAACTTTTTTATTGCAAATGCAATCTTAAGATTTTATAATATATGAGTTACTTCCTTCAAACGCAAATTTAATAACAAACAATTGTTATTAAAGATCGAAACATTATTTTTACATTTTGTATCTTCATGTTCCTGGTTAATGTCTGCGATATTACTTCTACTGCTCAATACTTATAAATATTATTTTTCATAAATATTAAAACAATAAGTACTTCACTGAAGATAAAAGAATGACTAAGTATAAATTCGAATTAATTTTTTTTTTTTAATTGTAATGATTTTTAGATTTGCGACCCAAACCTCAAAATACTTAATGTCAGTCCACGGTACCCTGGAGCGCGAAATGATTCGTACATTTGGAGTGCATCTGCAGTACGCCGCCTAATGGAGCAGTCCTATAATCGCGGCGACCGTTCAACATTTCTCATTGGTTCGTTACTATAGATTGCAACATTATCAAAAGTTTTACATGGCTCATAACTATTATAAAACGTCATTTTTTTTCAAGGCGATCAAGGATATCCACTCGAATCGCGGCTGATGACGCCTCTGCCGAACGAAGATATTGGAACGCCGAGATTTCTGTACAACCAAGATTTATATAGTGCACGAAATTGTGTAGAACGTCTTTTTGGGGTAATGAAATCGACGTGGAGATGTTTATCAAAACACAGAGTTTTGCAATACGAACCTGGAATGGCAGGGAAAATCGTCAATGCGTGTGCTGTTCTCCATAACATGCGTATTCAAAATGGAATATGAATGGAGATAATTGACGATGCAGACATACTAGATAACAATCGGCTGATTGTGCATGAAGATGAGGAGGATGATCGACGGCCACTAGCTTTAGCACGACGCATTCAAGATCGCTTTATAAGACAGCAGTATGGTGTTTGACCACAAATAATTTGCGCTTGATAAATATCATATTATTTCATGACAAATGAAAATGTTTGAATGAAACATTTAAAACGTATTTTTACTTATTTATTTTATATATTATATCTACATTAGTCCAAAAATATTGCGATATTTATCAATGGATCTTTTTTTTATTTTCAAATGAAATAATTGATAAATATATGTTCTAATATAATCTCTTAACTGCCCATTTAAGTAATTTTTGACAGTTTTTGATGGACAAAAATAGGATTTTTATACCTGATCATATAAAAATAAACGATTTATAAATAAAATTTAAGAAAAATTCTCGAATTTAGCAAGACATCCCTTACAATTATATGAACAGTTCATACTCTTTGGCTATCATCATTGTTTTCCTTTTTTTGTGATATTCACATGTTTAAGATAAAAAGGAAGCTATTTTTTTATTACATGAATAGTAAAACTCCGTTAATTGAAAAGAAAAAAATAAAAACAATGTTTTTTTGAATAATGACAATGAGATACTAATAAATTGTTTGCCACACATATGCAACGCAAAAAAGTGGAATAAAAATAAAATTTGAAAAATAATAAAAAATGAAAAGAAATAAAAAATAAATTCTTTTTCGTTTCATGTATTCAAGATTTAAATCTAAGAGAATAAGATTTTGTGTTCAATAAAAATAAAATCTTTAAAATAATAAAAACACAAGAATAATGATTTTTCTTCGTTTCATGTATTTAAAGGATATTAAATCAAAATAAAATTTAAAAAATAATAAAAACATAACATAATAAAAAGAAAATTTAAAAAAAGAAATGAAGTATAATTTTTGTAAAGCCTCCCCTTCATAAGTATGTGAACAAAAATATTTTGAAATCCACAAAATATTTCAGAACAAAATGGACTTTCTCAGTTTGCATAATACGGCAGAAGGCGTGAAAGTACATTTGTCAATTCCCTAATAACTCCGATTCGTGCAGCATCGTTTTTAGCCTGTTGTATGGCTGCTTCTGCTTGCTGTTTCGTTGCATTGACAGAAATAAGCGATGCGTCCGCCTGCATTTTCGTTGCATTTGCGAGATTCTGTAAACAATCATATTTTACAGGTTAAAATGTTAAATGATTACATTCAATGTTGACAAAGCTATAAATAATTGATTAATTAACATACCTCTATTACATTTGCTTGTTTGCGAGCAATTTCTGCAAACTCCTGCTTCGAATCTCTGAGTTGCGAACTCAGACTCTCCCGATTACCTATAATAGTGTAGTTGAGTTGATTATGTATTTACAAATGAAGCTAAGTCTGAGCGCGCATTAAATTTTTTTTCCAGTGATACTTGAAGCGAACAATGAATATACGTACAAGGCCGCTTCGCTACCGGTCTCTGTCTTTGGCGTTTCTTACCAGGCGGGGTCGTGGACATACAAGATGCCTCGTTCTGCATTGGAGTTATTTCTTTGCTAACACTACAGCTTGGCCCTGTACGTGTAAGGATATAAACATTATTCAAATTAAATCTTTTAAATTATTCAAACAATTTGTATCTACCTGGGTCATTTATTCCAACTCAATACTATTGCTTTTCTCATGAAACTGTCTGATGGTGGGGGGTGGTTCTAATAGAGCATTTTCATCACCGGCAACAAGACGATCAATTAATTCCTGTAAAAAATGATGCATGTGGTTGAACCATCATTTAAATCGTATTCTTCATCTACAAAGGGTTTCGAATAATTTGACAAGATGTTAATAATTACACAAGTTGTCAGCATAAGCGACAGCTCACCTGAGCTGTTGCTTATACTTCGATCTTATATAATTATTGATATAGCTTACATTAAAGAATTGAAATGTTGTTACGCTACTTTCTTGTTCTTCTGGCGTACTGTCGGGGCAGTCTTCACTTCCCTCAATGTACGTGGGCCCAATCAATCCCAAAATCCTCTCATCTACGAGAGATATATCGGTGCAGTCGATCGTGTTATTGCCCGTCGCAGCCTTTGCTGTACGCACGTTGCAGATTTTTATGGACGTTTTGCTTTTTAAATCCCTCCATATCTATAAAAATATTAATTAGCGAGTTTTATTTGCGAATTCTAGTGAACTCACAAGTACTGCGTTGAAATTGTTTTTTTCAATTCAATTTTTTTAATTGAATGATTTTTTACTTTATTTATCTGTTTAAAACTTGTATGTTCGTTTTTTTTTAATGTGATTGTAATTTTTCACTGTCAACCATCTTTTCAACAATTTCCGAGTTATTAATAACTTGAAAAATTGTCAAATACATCGAACTTGTAATAGGTTCGATGCATTTGGCAACGTTTTTTGTTAAACTATTTTTGTGTGAATAATACATACTTATAACTTTAGACAAGTTTTTTTAGTGTAAAGTAATATACAAACCAAATGAATTAAAACGCATTAAATAAAGCTCATATAAGCTCATCAAAGTTTTTTTTTTAGAAATTAATAGTTATTCAAGTAATTGTTTCTTTTTTTAAATAATTTTCGACCTAAAAAAATCATTTTTGATCAGCTATGGCATAAATCAAATGGTATTCAGGATCTGATTTTTTTTTTTGAAATACCTATTACCATGGGGGAGACACTGCCCAAATATAAATTTTTTCAAAATAATTTTGCGACGAACAAAAAAAAATAATATTTACCACTTGTCACTGAGCACTATTTTTTTGCACGTCTTTTAATTTGTTTAATTCCTCGGTCAGTTGCTCCCATTTCGTCCGCAATCCGTCCTTACCATTAATGCCGCTAAATTTTCGGGTAGCAAGACTTATTTTTTTCGATAAAATCTACCATAGCCTTGATTTGCGTTTCGGACACCCGACCTCCTCTCGATTTCTTTGTAGCTAAAACATTCAAATTTTGTTAAAAATAGGAGATTTCATTATAAAAATTTGAATTTATCATATAAATTACTTACTTCGGGCAAGCTTCATTATGTTTCTTCACAAAAAAACACTGGATTTTTATTTCTTTTTAACACAAAAAATAAAGCCAGCAAAAATTAAAAGACCGGTGTTCGGAAAGATCGGTACACAAAGGATCCTTGGTCGATATTGGCAACAAAACACGAAATGGCAATTCGAACCCCACAAACTATGAACTTGGCAATGTAGATATACATGTGAGGTTTTGAAATATTACTTATAGCAGTTTCCCCTAGAAAATAACTAGTATTATAGTGGAAGTGATCTGTGGCGTTGCCACTTTCATCTGAATTTTAACGAACGTCGGTACACGATCGTGCACCGATATTGTCGTTAAGTTGCGCGTTACAGAATCGCACATATCGATAGTGCAAGCGACAACTGTCGGTACTTAGCGACATCGTTAGCTAACAATTATTTAATATACAATTATATAATATACAATTATATAATATACAATTATATAATATACAATTATATAATATACAATTATGTAATATACAATTATATAATATACAAGGCTTTACAAAAATTATACTTCATTTCTTTTTTTAAATTTTCTTTTTATTATGTTATGTTTTTATTATTTTTTAAATTTTATTTTGATTTAATATCCTTTAAATACATGAAACGAAGAAAAATCATTATTCTTGTGTTTTTATTATTTTAAAGATTTTATTTTTATTGAACACATAAAATCTTATTCTCATAGATTTAAATCTTGAATACATGAAACGAAAAAGAATTTATTTTTTATTTCTTTTCATTTTTTATTATTTTTCAAATTTTATTTTTATTCCACTTTTTTGCGTTGCATATGTGTGGCAAACAATTTATTAGTATCTCATTGTCATTATTCAAAAAAACATTGTTTTTATTTTTTTCTTTTCAATTAACGGAGTTTTACTATTCATGTAATAAAAAAATAGCTTCCTTTTTATCTTAAACATGTGAATATCACAAAAAAAGGAAAACAATGATGATAGCCAAAGAGTATGAACTGTTCATATAATTGTAAGGGATGTCTTGCTAAATTCGAGAATTTTTCTTAAATTTTATTTATAAATCGTTTATTTTTATATGATCAGGTATAAAAATCCTATTTTTGTCCATCAAAAACTGTCAAAAATTACTTAAATGGGCAGTTAAGAGATTATATTAGAACATATATTTATCAATTATTTCATTTGAAAATAAAAAAAAGATCCATTGATAAATATCGCAATATTTTTGGACTAATGTAGATATAATATATAAAATAAATAAGTAAAAATACGTTTTAAATGTTTCATTCAAACATTTTCATTTGTCATGAAATAATATGATATTTATCAAGCGCAAATTATTTGTGATTAAACACCATACTGCTGTCTTATAAAGCGATCTTGAATGCGTCGTGCTAAAGCTAGTGGCCGTCGATCATCCTCCTCATCTTCATGCACAATCAGCCGATTGTTATCTAGTATGTCTGCATCGTCAATTATCTCCATTCATATTTCATTTTGAATACGCATGTTATGGAGAACAGCACACGCATTGACGATTTTCCCTGCCATTCCAGGTTCGTATTGCAAAACTCTGTGTTTTGATAAACATCTCCACGTCGATTTCATTACCCCAAAAAGACGTTCTACACAATTTCGTGCACTACATAAATCTTGGTTGTACAGAAATCTCGGCGTTCCAATATCTTCGTTCGGCAGAGGCGTCATCAGTCACGATTCGAGTGGATATCCTTGATCGCCTTGAAAAAAAATGACGTTTTATAATAGTTATGAGCCATGTAAAACTTTTGATAATGTTGCAATCTATAGTAACGAACCAATGAGAAATGTTGAACGGTCGCCGCGATTATAGGACTGCTCCATTAGGCGGCGTACTGAAGATGCACTCCAAATGTACGAATCATTTCGCGCTCCAGGGTACCGTGCACTGACATTAAGTATTTTGAGGTTTGGGTCGCAAATCTAAAAATCATTACAATTAAAAAAAAAAAAATTAATTCGAATTTATACTTAGTCATTCTTTTATCTTCAGTGAAGTACTTATTGTTTTAATATTTATGAAAAATAATATTTATAAGTATTGAGCAGTAGAAGTAATATCGCAGACATTAACCAGGAACATGAAGATACAAAATGTAAAAATAATGTTTCGATCTTTAATAACAATTGTTTGTTATTAAATTTGCGTTTGAAGGAAGTAACTCATATATTATAAAATCTTAAGATTGCATTTGCAATAAAAAAGTTTCATCACCATTTGCACGTTCAACGAATGATAACCATGGTGATTAACAAATGACTTCGTGTTCTCGTGGAGCAATTATAGCAATATGCGTGCAGTCGATTGCACCAATTGCACCCTCAAATGGTTGAGTTGCAGTTGAAAATTCTTGACGTGACACGTCTTTCTTCATTTCCGGTATTGGAAACCGTACCCAGGGACGTAGAAGTATTTCATTGATAGCATCTGTCACACTTCGTATGGAGCGACTGATGGATGACTGGCTCATTGAAATGCCCCATTGCTCACCAACAGGTCGCTGGTAACATCCTGTTGCGTAGAATCTAATTGCTGCCAAAACCTATCAAATAAATGAAATGGAATTATTCAAGCTTGTTAAATTAAGAAGTAAATTATTGATTTCACAGTGACTAACTTGTTTTTCTACAGACAGTCCTGTCCGTCGATCCCTCTGTAGTAAAGGATATAACCGATTCATTAAATCCAACATAAATGCTGGAGTTAAACGATACAGTTCCATGAAGGCATTGTCAGGGAGTTCAAATGGGTTTTCTACTTCACGCAATGCGATGCGGTCGGCTCTTCTTTCGATAACCCTAACACGACGCTCCAAATTATGTAAATCCCATGCGAGATATGCCTCGGCCATATTTCTGCCAATAAGCTACGATTAAGGTAGATCGGTGACGGCTACGCGATCTTTACAGTACCTATTATAGACCAAAGTTTGCAAATGCAAAATTGTCTTTGAAATTATAATTTTATTATTTTCGAAATATAAACAGCGGAGAATGGATATTTTTATATGATTTTATTGTTCAAAAAATGTTTACTAGTTGAAATTTGACGAGCGTAGTGGATTGTAAAACGTGTCACGGCCGTTACTGTCATCTGCCGAAACTATCAGATTTGTTTATAACCTATATAGAGTATTTACACAAAGGAATTACACAACGACAGAGATTTTGGCAGTTTACCTATTACCATTAATTCTATCGATATTCATCAAATACGGTAAAAACATTCAAGAACAGAAAAGAAAAACACAGTCAAATTGGCGAACTGTCACGTCTGAAGGCATGTTTTAGCAGACGCTGAATACAGAGTTGCTAAGCGCTCTCGCGCTCTTTCCCGTGTTATTCCTGTGGAAATCTCAATCATTTTACAACGAATAATTTTTTATTTTGCAGTCGATTTTTACCGGTAACGTCCAAAAACCCAAGTACTTTTATATTCAGGGATATTCGCGGAATACAATGATCAATTTTTTATTACGAAATCTTGGAAGAACCAAATGTAAAAATTCAATAAGTCTTGACGTGCATACGATTTTTCTGTGCTCGTAGGGATAAATGTCTGGAAACAGTCGATTTTTACGAATTAATTACTACCAAACTAGATGGTAAATAGCATTTAAGTTGCAAATATCAATTCATCTCGTATTTATGTGTAACTATAAAAATTGTCAGTCCTTTATCTTGGATGGATCAAATTCACCAATCTACCTTAATCAAATAAGGAATCGAAAAACCATCCAATACTTTCTGCATTACAATATACTAAATAAATTACTCCAATATATACTCATGGATCAGGAAATACATAACCTATGATACATATATACTTTGACAACACTTTGAGGCCAATATGACTATATGGTGAGTAAAATAATTAAACAATGTATTGTACTCACGTAAAAATCCATATAACACATATTTTACACTTTCCATACACTTTTTTCCAAATTTTTCAGCATGCCGTGTTTCGTATTTTTGGTACCGAATGCGTCGCTATGGTTAACGAGGGGTCTAAATTCGTCCGGATATTTGTCCAAAATGAGGTTATTTTTTTTTCAATTAATTTTTTTATAGTATGATGGTATATTGAAACTACCTCCGAAAATACACCTGGCAGCTATAAATGTCCGGACGAATAATCGCACGTAATTCGTCCGGATATACAATTTATAATGATTTTCGTATATCCGAACGAATAATCATACAGAATTCATCCGGGTATATAATGAATTACGTATCGACGAACGATTTCCACGGGTTCTAATATGTATCCGGACGACTAATCGTACGTATTTCATACGGATACATAAGAAATAAAGGTATTTGCATGTATCCGGACGAGTAATCGCATGTGATTCGTCCGGAAATACAATTTATAATGGTTTCCGTATAGTATATCCGGACGAATACTCACAGGTAATTCATTCGAATATACAATTTCTGATAGTTGTTATATGTATCCGGATAACTAATCGTACGTAATTCATCCGGATATATGATGAATAAAGGTATTTGCATGTATCCGAATGAATAATCGCACGTGATTCGTCCGGATATACAATTTATGATAGTTGTTATAATAGTTGGACATGAGAAAATAGTAGGGTGGGTTGAGGTCATCTTGCGGTTGTTTTTTGAATAGTTGGGCATGTGGAAATAGTAGGGTGGGTTTGGGTCATCTTGCGGTTGTTTTTTGAATAGTTGGACATGTGGAAATAATAGGGTGCGTTTGGATCATCTTGCGGTTGTTTTTTGAATAGTTGGACATGAGGAAATAGTAGGGTGGGTTTGGGTCATCTTGCGGTTATTTTTTGGATAGTTGGACATGAGGAAATAGTAGGGTGGGTTTGGGTCATCTTGCGGTTGTTTCTTGAATAGTTGGACACGTGGAAATAGTAGGGTGGGTATGAGTCATCTTGCGGTTGTTTTTTGAATAGTTGGACATGAGGAAATAGTAGGGTGGGTTTGGGTCATCTTGCCGTTGTTTTTTGAATAGTTGGACATGAGAAAATAGTAGGGTGGGTTTGGGTCATCTTGCGGTTGTTTTTTGAATAGTTGGACATGAGGAAATAGTAGGGTGGGTTTGGGTCATCTTGCGATTTTTTGAATAGGTGGACATGAGGAAATAGTAGGGTGGGTTTGGGTCATCTTGCGGTTGTTTTTTAAATAGTTGGACATGTGGAAATAATAGGGTGGGTTTGAGTCATCTTGCGGTTGTTTTTTGAATAGTTGGACATGTATTTGAATAGTTGGATAAAAATACTATTTCCACATGTCCAACTATTCAAAAAACAACCGCAAAATGACCCAAACCCACCCTACTATTTCCACATGCCCAACTATTCAAAAAACAACCGTAAGATGACCCAAACCCACCCTACTATTTCATCATGTCCAACTATTCAAAAAACAGCCGCAAGATGACCCAAACCCTCCCTACTATTTTCTCATGTCCAACTGTTCAAAAAACAACCGCAAGATGACCCAAACCCACCCTACTATTTTCTCATGTCCAACTATTCAAAAAACAACGGCAAGATGACCCAAACCCACCCTACTATTTCCACATGCCCAACTATTCAAAAAACAACCGCAAGATGACCCAAACCCACCCTACTATTTCCACATGTCCAACTATTCAAAAAACAACCGCAAGATGACCCAAACCCACCCTACTATTTTCTCATGTCCAACTATTCAAAAAACAACGGCAAGATGACCCAAGCCCACCCTACTATTTCCACATGCCCAACTATTCAAAAAACAACCGCAAGATGACCCAAACCCACCCTACTATTTCCACATGTCCAACTATTCAAAAAACAACCGCAAGATGACCCAAACCCACCCTACTATTTCCACATGTCCAACTATTCAAAAAACAACCGCAAGATGACTCAAACCCACCCTATTATTTCCACATGTCCAACTATTTAAAAAACAACCGCAAGATGACCCAAACCCACCCTACTATTTCCTCATGTCCAACTATTCAAAAAATCGCAAGATGACCCAAACCCACCCTACTATTTCCTCATGTCCAACTATTCAAAAAACAACCGCAAGATGACCCAAACCCACCCTACTATTTTCTCATGTCCAACTATTCAAAAAACAACGGCAAGATGACCCAAACCCACCCTACTATTTCCAGATGTCCAACTATTCAAAAAGAACCGCAAGATGACCCAAACCCACCCTACTATTTCTTCATGTCCAACTATTCAAAAAACGACCGCAAGATAACCCAAACCCACCCTACTATTTCCTCATGTCCAACTCTTATAACAACTGTCATAAATTGTATATCCGGAAGACTTACGTGCGATTATTCGTTCGGATACATGCAAATACCTTTATTCATCATATATCCGGATGAATTACGTACGATTAGTCGTCCGGATACATATTAGAACCCTTGGAAATCGTTTGTCGATACGTAATTCATTATATACCCGAATGAATTCTGTATGATTATTCGTTCGGATATACGAAAATCATTATAAATTGTATATCCGGACGAATTACGTGCGATTATTCGTCCGGACATTTATAGCTGCCAGGTGTATTTTCGGAGGGAGTTTCAATATACCTTCATACTATAAAAAAATTAATTGAAAAAAAAAATAACCTCATTTTGGACAAATATCCGGACGAATAATACCGGACGCATATTTGTCCGGGTGTCCGGACGATTAGACACAGCCTAATTTTAATGCCAGCCTGGTAATATAAATAATTCAATGTTTTTAAATCGAATAGATATACACATTTTTTATACACAATCGAGATCATGATTGCTCTGAAAAGTAAACTCAACTGCTTCGGCCAATGCTCGAGGTTATATTAGAATCTAGTGTAAAAGCTACAACGATCCAATATTTTATTTATTCATTTTTTGGAAAAACATCAATCAAACAAACCTTCAAATAATATTATTTCTTTCAAACAAACGTTTGCGAATTGATTGGCGTTTGAAAAAATCAAATTAGACAAAATTTCAAAAATTTGCGGCTAACTTAACGCCCTTTTTTGTTTCGTTTGTTTGATAAAAAATATGATCAAACAAACGTTTTAATTAATCAAACAATCACAAACTATCGACAAACAATCATAATAAATTTAAAAAAAATGCAAAAGTGAAAATCGAGCGGCTAATTTTATATAGCTGTATAAGTAGAGTTCAATGAGTATGACAGACGCGCGTCTGTTCGGATTAAAATTAGCAACGCACAAGGGTGTGAATTTGGCGATAGTTGAATAAGGGTCTCCTTTCGATATGGCAAAATGCGTTTGAATGTGAATATTAATAATTCTTAATTATTTCGAAGAGTTTGCAATAGAATTGAACAAACTATGTCTAAGAACACTGTCTGTCACACATAGAAAGTACATGCGAAAATTGGTCAAGACAGTTGTCACCGTTTCGGAGAAAAATGGTGACAAAGAAATAGCCCCAATCAACTGATCGCAGTGAAACCCATAACTCCCGTCTTTTTGCCCTGCGGGCAGTCGGGAGTTAATAATAGGTTTGTTCGTGCTAGCTGCACTTTCTGCACTTTCTACACTTTTTTTGGAATTTATATTACTATATATTACAAAAGTGTAGAAAGTGCAGCTAGCACGAACAAACCTAATAATAACTCCCGTCTTTTTGCCCTGATTTCAACCGTATAAACCCTACTCGGTCGATATTGCAGTTTGTTAAAATTCTCATTTCTTTCCCAGTTTTTTTGTTCTTTTGACGGATTGTTTTTATTTTTAGGTATTTATTAAATTATCCAGTTTTGAGCTCATTTTTTCGAAAAAAAGTTTGGCGTAATAACATTTTCGGTAGGGTGAAGATTGTCAGAATAATCAACTTCAGACCGTACGAAAGTGACTAGGGCTGAAGAGCCCAGCCTAACGTGAGAGAATGCTTATAGATGCGGAGCACAGATGTCGCAACGGTTACTTTCGTCGATAATTCGCCGTTTACAGATTTGGTGACAGTGGTTCTCAACTAAATAGAGATATCCGAATACGAGACTTGTTTTTAATGTAAGCGACGTTATTCCTTTGCAAATGATCACTTTGGAGGGCTTGTTCTTAATATTTATTATTAAAAGGGTTATACATAGCAATAATCTGGAGTGATTAGCTTACTTTGAAAATAATTAATCTATATTAATAAGTAAATGAACAGAATAAGAAAAAATGGAGGTATAATTAAGAATAATAATAATAATTATAATAATAATAATAATAATTTTTCTATTATTCAATATCAATAATTACAATAATTGTTGTTATAAATGTTTTATTTCTTTATTTATTATATTTGATACTATATTTTTGTTCGTGCGTATGACGGAACAAATGAGGTGAGGGGGAAGGATGCACGGAATACTCAAGTATTATATATATGTATATATTTGTGAGATTCTTAGATCAATTTTTCAATGAATAAATAATAACAAATTGTAATGACATCTGGATTTTACTATTTTGTTTCAACATACTTTATCAGAACAATGACTGCTGGGTTTCAGCTTTCAATATCTAATAATAAAAAGATAATTTTATTTATTTAAAATAAAGCTGGATAGTTGAAAAACAAATATTAATATATAGATAGGGTAGTACACCCAGTCGCCAGCCATGTACCAGTAGTCGGCCTTGTATGAGTGGGAAGAGCGTGGAAGATGTCTTCGGCACTCTTCCCACTCATACAAAGTATGGACAGAGACCGACTACTGGTACATGGCAGGCGACTGAGTATTTTACCCTACACAAAGTTGCTTACCCGAAGCGGGACATTATATAAATTTCGTGGATGACTATTTTAATTTTGATAGCAACGAGGCTATTGTTGTTAAATATTATGAAAAATTTTAAACTACAGTTTTCTACTCCGCAAAACTCCTAATAAAATATCAAGCGGCCCTGATACGCATGTACCATTTTCCACCAATAATTTTCAAATACATCCGCAACAGGATGGGTAAGAGCTAGACTCATATCCCGAAGGTGGTGAGATCGATTCCACCCTCGGGCAACTTTTTTTTTTATAATGTAACGAATGTGAACAAATAGTAATGTGCGAATAATTATTTTTCTTTAATAATTAAATAACTTAATTATTATTTCTTACTATTATTTTCTGGTGTTTCTTTCATATAGTTAGATATGCGAATAATTGATTCTATTCAATTATTCGAATTAAACGATTATATTGTTGTTAAATTTTAAGAAAAATTTCACTATTAAACTAATAGACCAATAGACTAAAGTAGATTAATAGAAACTAATAAACGTATTAGATTTATAAAATATGTACCGACGTATTAAACACCTTAAAATGTTCTTGATTGTACTAAATCTATGAGTCTAGCCTAGTCTACTATTCTATTAGTCTACAATTAGTCTAGTAGTCTACTAGTTAAATTTTTCTGAATATTCAACAACAATATAAGTATTTATTTAAATACGTAATAGATTGTACTTAATCTAATACGGTTTTAAAGTATTTAGTACGTTAGTACGCTTTTTATAAATTTAGTACGTTTTTCAATTTTTTTTGGTCTGGTCTCGTCTGTATATTAATCTAACTAAAATTAATTTAGTAGTCTAGAAGTGGAATTTTTCTGAATATTTAATAACAATATAATCATTTATTAGTACAATGTAAAATAGGCACATATTCATTTTCGCTCTGCGTTATATTGTATTTCATATCAAGAGACGCGGTAGCGGCTCGACGCCAAGTATTAAGGCATCTTCTCACTTTAAACGCCTCAAAAATAGGCTGTTTTTGCGATTTTTTTTCGAGGATTTTTGCTTAAAATTATGGGATAAAACGGATCCTATGTAATAAACACATCTTTCAAGTACATGAAAAAATTTTTATTTTATTTTTTTAAACAATTATTATAATACATCAGTAGCATTGAAAAACCCGTGTAAAAATGTTATGGTCGTGGCTTGTTGATGGTATCTCCGAGACGGGTCGTCTGAAACAAAAAAATAAAACTGTTTTAGATTCAGTATGTCAGTGGCTATAGCGCATATCATCAGATTTTTGATATTCGCGAAAATAACAAAATGGCGCACGTTTTTCGAAAAAGTAAAAAAAAACCACGATTTTTTTGCAGTTTTTTGTAAAAAAAAAATTCTTAAAATCAAAATTTAAAAAATCTGATGATATGCGCTATAGCCATAACTATGAAGCATATGTCATTCAAATTTCATGACAATCGGCCGGATAGTTTCCGAAATTTCATCAACAAAGCACCGAAAAACCTTGTTTTGAGATAACTGCGTTTAAAGTTTTGGTTGCAGAAAAATCATGAAAAAACCTTACCTCGGGTTAATCAGCGATGCCTGCTCCATACAATGGACCTTCCGATTCTTCGTAGAAGGTGTGTTCGTCCAAAGTAGCTTCCCTTCGTCTCGACCTAGTCTCTTTTGAAGCGTTAGAGCTGCGGCGGTTCCCTACGCGTACGCGATCACTGTCGCGTTTCTCGGCGTATTGAACGGCGATAGGGCCTAGTTTGACACCCATCACCTCCAAAATTTTTAAAACAGGTTGTAGCCCTTCGTTATAAATGCATGCCGCTGTTTGGCAAGCAATTTCCACGGTTTTTCTTCCCGTAAAAACGTGTTTCGGCGCCATTGCCCAGACACAGCTGTTGAAACACTCGTTGTTATTTTGGGTATTTCCTCCGAGGCATCGTTCCAGTAACTCGTCCTTCGTCAGTTCTTCATAGATCGGTTTCAAAACCTCTTGAACATCATCAGCTAGAGCAGGAGGATGTTTAAAAGTTTCTATCTGATTGTTTTTCACTGCTTTCTTGTACTTGCACCATGAGTCTGAACAATACGTATGCTGTGGGTTGCTGTCGGTTGAAATTTTATGATAGTATCCATTATAACAATCCTGAGCGCAGAGATGTTGCCGTTACGAAGTTTCAAATTAGACTGATGAAATAACAGTTTAGCATCGTTGCCGAGTGATTTTCTTTTGAAAAATGCACGTGTTAAGGTCTTATTACATGAGTATAGACCCGAAAACAGAATATACCTAAGCAAGGGGTACTACATTAACAAAAGAACACGGCTATTCAATTGTATAGAGTCAGATATACAGGGACCGTCCGAGCGGCGTGAAAGGGATCGCCGGGTACTCTCAGGTAGTCACCTAACGGTCGCCAAAAAATGTAGTTAGACTCGTCCGATCTTTATGAAATTTCGAGATGACATTTTTGAAGATATGTACTTTCAAAATTTAAAAAAAAAAAAAAATCGATTTTTTTAAATTTCCAAAGTGAGAAGACGCCTTAAAAGAAAAAGCCAGCGCGAGGCCTACCGCACTCTTATATACGCGAATATTCCGGTTTTATGACGTCACGGCGTTTTCAAACCGTTCTGACGTACGAACCGTTTGATCAAAACATCTGAATATTGGTGACGATTTTTTTTCGATTTTTCTCTTTCTATTGCTCTTTGTTGCAAGTAAATCCGTCCAGCCAATCTTGGGATATGATGATTTAGCGACATAAAATCGAACATTTCGGGATACTGTGCTTTTCTTAGGATTCTTAGGATCAGACAGGTATAAGTCGCGCTCGAATGGGCGGGACATACGCCCTTTTAACTATAATCTACATTTCTCTACTGTCCGTCACGCTGCCCACTGAACGAGGCTACCCTCTCTCCTTGCGCGCCGCTGAGTGAGAGAGACAGCGCGCTAAACCTCGTCCCCTCTCTTTCGCTTGTATAGCGTGCTTTCTC
Organism: Rhimphoctona megacephalus; assembly: GCA_963989365.1. Taxonomy (NCBI): domain Eukaryota; kingdom Metazoa; phylum Arthropoda; class Insecta; order Hymenoptera; family Ichneumonidae; genus Rhimphoctona; species Rhimphoctona megacephalus. The sequence goes on along the minus strand of OZ022421.1, from coordinate 12,441,180 downwards.
TTTCCCGCTGTTTCGCGCGCTCTATATGTATATGATATATATATATGCCGGCCGAAATCGTAAAATTTGGAGCCGCACTAAAAGTTCGATTGCTCTGCCAAAAAAGTAGATATTCCAATTTTGCAAACGAGATTTTGAAGAGGGCATATACAGCTTCATTCTGGATTATTTAAATACTTTTACGATTTTTTTCGGACCTTGTATACATTTTTGAACATGGTCGTTTTTCACTTTTTTTCAGTTGTTTAAAATTGGTTTAAATTACATGAATTAAATAATACGCGTAGCATTTCTTCCTGTACTTCCTGTATGCACTAACTATCGAGTCGCTACCGCGTCTCTTGATATGTATACACATGAGAAATAAACCACATGTAATAATATAACCACATGTAATAATTAAAATATTAATATATAATATATGATATCGCGTGTCATTGACAATGAGTAAGAGTAAAAAAAAAAAATAGAGCGCAAAGCCGAGCGCGTTTTATCTCTTTCTCATTTGTTTTCAATAAATAATGAATGAAAATATCGTATGTTTTCTGTATCGCGCGCTCTAACACTGTGTTATTCTTTATTTTTTACTAAAAAAAAAATGAAGTTTTTGTATAAATTTTTCTACAAATATAAGGATGACATTTATAAGTCGATCAGTATAATTTTGGACACGTTTTGTCACCGCTGTGTAATCTCGCTGAATGCCAGTCAATCATCTTCGTAGATACTTGAGATGGCTGCTCCCCTGCGAGACCGTCAGCGCGCGTATTTTGTAGTAATATGCGATAAAATGTGAGGGAAACATAATTTTTTAAATTTTCGTCTTGAATTTAAATTTTATTATTAACTCTGTTTAAGTTATATTAATTTGAATATGAGTGAAGTTTCAGTGCAAGTATAGTGATTCCGAAAAAAATGTGTCCTGTCTTCAGATTTTCCATCAGCTGTCGCTTTTAGTTTTTGACACATCCTTATTGTTTTGTCCTCCCTTTCTGTACCCTGAATTATCATTTTTTTATTCAAATCAAGAGTCGCGGTAGCGGCTCAACGTCAAGTATTAAAAGAAAAAGTCAGTGCGAGCCCTGCCGCACTTTTATATACACGAATATGCCGGTTTTATGACGTCATAGCGTTTTTCAATCGCTCTCACGGACGAACCGTTTGAGTAAAAAATCTGAATATTTGTGACGAATTTTTTTCGATTTTTCTCTTTCTATTGGTGTTTGTTGTAAGTAGATCCGTTTAGCCAATCTTGAGATATGATAATTTAATGAATTAAAATCGAATGTTTCGGGATAATCTGTCTTCCTAGAGACAAACGGGCGTAAGCCACACTTGAATAGGTGAGACACATGTCCTTTTGATAAGAATCTTCTACATTTCTCTGCTTTCCGTCACCCAGTCCCGCTGAACGAGGCTTATACCCCCTTTTATCGCGCGCCGCTGAGTGAGAGAGACAGCGCGCGAATCTTCGTCCCCTCTCTCTCGCTCGTAGCGCGCTCGCTCTCTTTCTCATTATTGTTATTTCTGTTATTTTAGTTAGTTTAGTATTTTGGTTTCTGTTACTTTTTTTATAAAAAAAACTATTATTTTTTTGAGAAATTTTAAGCATATTTTAAGTGTGATCGTAGGGAAATCATTCGTTGTATATTATTATTATAATTAAAATATCGATTTTTTTTACAATCTATTATCTATAGCTCCTTGAAAACTCGAACAAAGCGAATCGTCTAGGAGGTTAACATTTTTGTTCTGAAATGTACTTTGTTTAAAACTATGTGAAAAATTATTCGAAGTTTACATCACCTATCTTTTTTTATCCTAAGATAAAATAACCTTTTTTCATAGCGCTTATACTAATTAATTTGTTTCTTCAATGTTTGTACGGAAGCATAATTCAATTAATAAATTTTAAGCGAAGTACAAACATGAGAAAATAGCTAGTTCTATTTTTCGAATTGTTAATTTTAATAAACATTTTTGTGGTTGATTAGACTAATATTTCCCCACGATTATACTAGTCTTGAAATGCATTGAATGAATAATAGTTTCCTATGAAAATTTAACAGCAAAATTATAAGGGACTATCGCTGCGGGAAAAAAACATTTTTTGCTTATAATTTAAAAATTGATTTACGTAATCTTTAAACAATTGTTGACATATTTTTCAATGAAAGCATCTGTCAAAACGAAAAATTTGACCCACTTATCCATTCGGTTTGTATGATTTTTCAGAGATTAGTGCATGATTAATAGTAAAAAAAATCCACAGTTCAATTATAAAAAATACAACGAACGATTTCCCCATCATCAAAGTTTTTGATGAAAATGGAAGTAGTTTTTGATAAAAATTTAAGAGTAATATCGAAGGGGGTTGACACTGTGGAGAAAAACATTTTACGCTTAGAATTTGAAAAATTGTTGTATGCAATACTTTGGAAAGGTATTAAAAATGTACGCCAAATATTAAAAAATTGTAACCTTAGTTGTCAAATGACCACCTTACATCCGGATATTACTTTGCAAAAAAATTGATTTTCTTTATAACTATCATTTTCTTTCCATTTCATTGTTAAAACTTGTTTTCCTCGTATAATACTCATTTAGCAGTGTTTGTGCGTCAGTGATGGAAGAAATTACTGTTTAGCTCTGCGATTGTTTTTTGTCATATGAAGGAAGTTACTCAACTTATGTCAAAAAAAATCTGATTAATCATTGTTTCCGAATGAGAATTTTTTTTACCTCTATAGGACAGTTGGTGAGTATGGCCGTTTTTCAAAAAGAAGTGAAATCAATCGCAAAAAACTTTAAAAAAGTAAAAAAAGAACGCCAAGTATTAAAAGACGCGACCTTAGTTATAAAATAACCATTCAATATTTTTTCTGTTATAATATTACAATTTTTACACCTCGAAAAAACCAAACAAAAAATGTTTATACTTAATTTCCAAAAAAATAAGTAAATATCAACATCCATTTCTCTTTCGTAATACTGAAAAGGGTACTTCACCCCAAAAACAATGAACAAACATACTAGAAAAATTTTGGCATTCATTATCGAATAAAAACCTATTTACATGTTTTATTTTGTTTTTGTCTTGATATGTGATGAGTACATAGAAAAAAGATCTAGTTGTAAATTGTTGCCGATGATTGAAAAAAAAATGAAATCATTTCAACGTAGCCAAGAATGGTGAATGAATTACGAGTTTCGGAATGGAATCATGTACATCTTGAAGATTGACTTGCTAGAGGTTTTTGTCACCTCAAGGGCTTGAAAAAAAATTCTGTGGATATAAAGAAAATGTTATTCTGCTTTTATGCTCGCTAAGCACTAAGAATGTACAACACAATTCCACAGAGAATAACACAAAAAACAATTACATATAAATGCGCAAATACGTGTACAAATGCACGCGTTGTATTTACACGTATGTACCGCACTAATTCACTGCAAATACTACACACAAACTTGGCGTGCATGGTTTTCAAATTACAGCTCAGTGAAGGAACGCTCCATCCATCTGTATATTGAGCGAATTCAAATCACTGTAAAAACCAAGTGTGTTATTCAAACACACATTGAGTGTCTTCTGTGCTTAACGCCATAAGCAAACTATAGATTCGTTGTAGCCGATTTCTACATGTTTTAAAGTGTGTTGAAAATTCTACAGTTTGCTTATGGCATAAAGTCCACCCATGAATTCATTTACTCGCCTATTTATTTCTTCGTTCATCCCAACCATCTATTCATGTAGCCTATCTAATCGTCTGTCCGTACGTTCAAAAAATGAGTATACGGTAGAACGGATAGATGGGTTCAGAATTAAGACGTATAAGCGGTTCAAGTTCCGTGCGTACATCTTTTTCCGTCATCCCATCCATTCATTTTTTTCTATCCGTCTGACGATTCGATCTATTATTTTATTCACTGAACTCAATCAATCATCAATCAATGAATCAATTCTATTTAGCCGGTGGGCCAGTCCATTCATAAATGCATCCCGTTCATCGATCCATTTATCTTATTTTGCCATTTCTTTTATTTGTACAATCCAACTCTCCATTCATCACATCCATTCATCATTTCATCGATTCAATTATTCGATTCGTTCATCGATATATACTATTCAACTATGTACTGTTCACCCATTTCGTTCATCCATCTTTACAGTTCATCTCATTTTATTATCCATTCGTCCTTTTCATCCATTTTCATTCCTAATCTGTACAACCTAGTCATGTATTTCGTTGATCAAATCATTAATCGGTACTCTCCCGTTCTATCCACGGATCGGACTTCTTTCACTATTGATAGAAGAACTGGTTGAATATTGATTTGGATAGCATATTTAATCAACTGTGTCTTCTCGAGCTGTAATTTGAAAACCATGCACGCCAAGTTTGTGTGTAGTATTTGCAGTGAATTAGTGCGGTACATACGTGTAAATACAACACGTGCATTTGTACACGTATTTGCGCATTTATATGTAATTGTTTTTTGTATTATTCTCTGTGGAATTGTGTTGTATATTCTTAGTGCTTAGCGAGCTTAAAAGCAGAATAACATTTTCTTTATATCCGCAGAATTTTTTTTGAAGCCCTTGAGGTGACAAAAACCTCTAGCAGGTCAATCTTCAAGATGTACATGATTCCATTCCGAAACTCGTAATTCATTCACCATTCTTGGCTACGTTGAAATGATTTCATTTTTTTTTCAATCATCGGCAACAATTTATAACTAGATCTTTTTTCTATGTACTCATCACATATCAAGACAAAAACAAAATAAAACATGTAAATAGGTTTTTATTCGATAATGAATGCCAAAATTTTTCTAGTATGTTTGTTCATTGTTTTTGGGGTGAAGTACCCTTTTCAGTATTACGAAAGAGAAATGGATGTTGATATTTACTTATTTTTTTGGAAATTAAGTATAAACATTTTTTGTTTGGTTTTTTCGAGGTGTAAAAATTGTAATATAATAACAGAAAAAATATTGAATGGTTATTTTATAACTAAGGTTGCGTCTTTTAATACTTGGCGTTCTTTTTTTACTTTTTTAAAGTTTTTTTGGTTATACGAATAATTAGATTTGTCACAAAATTGAATACAGAATCAATTATTCGCATATCTAACTACATGAAAGGAGCATAAAAAAATCAATAATTAATAATAATCAGTTAATAATAATTAATTTCTTTAATAATTTAATGAAAAATAATTATTCGCATATTACTATTTATTCGAATTCGTTACATTATAAAAAAAAAGTTGCCCGAGGGCGGAATCGATCTCACCACCTTCGGGATGTGAGTCTAGCTCTCACTCATTCTGCTACGGATGTATTTGAAAATTAATGGCGGAAAATGGTACATGCTTATCAGGGCCGCTTGACATTTTATTTGAAGTTTTACGGAGTAGAAAACTGTAGTTGAAATTTTTTCTTAACATTTAACAACCATAGCCGCATTGCTATCAAAATTAAAACAGTCATCCACGAAATTTCTATAATGTTCCGCTTTGGGCAAGCAGCTGTGTATATCTATATATTAATATGTGTTTTCAACTTTCCAGCTTTATTTTAAATAAATAATTATATTTTTATTATTAGATATTGAGAGCTGAAACCCAGCTGTCATTGTTCTGATAAAGTATGTTGAAACAAAATAGCAAAAGCCAGATGTCAGTACAATTTGTTGTTATTTATTCATTGAAAAATTTATCTAAGAATATAACATAATACATAGAACATAATACTTGAGTATTCCCTGCATCCTTTCCCCTCACCTCATTTGTTCCGTCATACGGATGAACAAAAATATAGTATCAAATATAATAAATAAAGAAATAAAACATTTATAACAACAATTATTATAATTATTGATATTGAATAATAGAAAAATGATTATTATTATTATTCTTAATTATAGCTCCATATTTTCTTCTTCTGTTCATTTACTTATTAATATATATTAATTATTGTCAAAGTAAGCTAATCGCACCAGATTATTGCTATGTATAACCCTTTTAATAATAAATATTAAGAACAAGCCCTCCAAAATGATCATTTGCGAAAGAATAACGTCGCTTACATTAAAAACAAGTCTCGTATTCGGATATCTCTATTTAGTTGAGAACCACTGTCACCAAATCTGTAAACGGCGAATTATCTACGAAAGTAACAGTTGCGACATCTGTGCTCCGCATCTATAAGCAGTCTCTCACGTTAGGCTGGGCTCTTCAGCCCTAGTCACTTTCGTACGGTCTGAAGTTGATTATTCTGACAATCTCCACCCTACCACATTTTCAAATTAAAGCAAAAATTACTATGAAATTGAAAAGAGAGTTCGGGCTAAAAAATTAATTAAAATTTTCGAAATTTCATAACTTTTGTTATATAATATCCGGTTTGTAAATCGAATTTCTAATTCTTTAAATCAAATAAAAATTTAATATTCTTATTCATTGCTATTCAATAGTAGTAATAATAATAAAAAAAATAATAACAATGATAAAAATAATCCAAAATTTTACGACCATAAAAGGTATGCGAGATTTGACTGTATTTGTTTATAGAGGACGCTGTGAACTTTTCGTAGTACTTATATGTACATATTACATTATTTGGGGCAAAAAAATTCAATCGGCCAAAGGTTCCTTCGTAGGAATCTTGTAATTAGTTATTTTTGTTATAATTAAATCCAAAATATCATTAAAGTATAAAGAAACATCTATTTTGGGGTTGTGAAAAAATTGTTCGTTGATTTACGGTCAGCGAACTGTCATCTGACGTCATTGTCATTCATTGTGCAGTGAGAGGAACGTCAACTGACGTCCAGGTTTATTGAAGCATCCCGTACGTGTCTTACAACTTAAGAATCCTCAATTTTCCAAAAAGTTCGAATATTTGTATAAATACTCGAAACTCCCTCTAATCTTTTTGTCAAACTATCCGTAGGTGTGTCAATATTTCGGTATTGATTTTTAGTCACGATGGAAGATATGCAAGAAGAGGTTAGAAATTTCTGACATTAACTTTCTTCAATGTTTTATAAAAAAAAAAAAAATCAAAATCATTCCCAAATTTGGTTTCATCAATATTTCGTCGATTTTTAGACACAATTCGTCGTCGACGATGTGAGCAAAATTATTAAAGAGGCCATCGAAGTCTCCATCGGCGGCGATGCTTATCAACACAACAAAGTCAACCAATGGACTTCGCACGTCGTCGAAGGGTGTTTAGGAAATTTGACCAAATTACAAAAACCCTACAAATACATAGGTAAAAAAAACAAAACGAAATATTATATATAAAAGAAAAACAAATGTTCCTACGATTAATAATTCTTGGAATTATTTATTGACTTATTTATTATTGGTATATATTGACTTATTTATTGTTGATATTATATTATTGGTGGCAAATATAAAAAATTATTGCTTCCGAATATTGATATTAATATTCAATTGTCGTAACATTTTCTTTTTTTCAGTAACGTGCACTATAATGCAAAAAAATGGTGCCGGTTTACACACGGCTAGTTCATGCTTTTGGGACAATGCAACAGACGGTAGTTGCACAGTTCGTTGGGAGAACAAAACAATGTATTGTATCGTATCTGTATTTGGTCTTGCAATTTGATTTCTCTGTGCTGCACGTATCTAGTCCATCGTCAATCAAATTTATTTCTCGTTCTAAGAGCGCTCAATGGTGCGAAGATGCAAAAAAAAAAATTGCGCAACAACAAAAGACAGCGGAAATTGCAAATCCGACTTGAGCAGTTGCTTTGTGTAACTGTATTTCCATATATTTTTATATTTAATGTGTGTGTGTTTTTGTTTTTCTATTAAATTGAAAATACAATCTAATAGAGCGCAATGAAACAATGCAATTTTTTTCCCAAGATCCAATGGACTTTACAAATTTATCAGGATTGGTAGAAAAATGAAGTTCGCATAGTTGGAATGCAACAAAAAACGTATTTTATCAATCTCGTAAATTTTTTTACTTAAATAAAAGTTTTGATTAATTATCATAGTTTAAACGAACAAAAAACATTTGACAAATGCTAAGTAGAGAACTTTCGTTTCATTCCAATTGGAATTATTCTTTTCTACGAATTGAAAGTGCAATTGACAAATATCTCAAAATCAGAAATGATACATCGAAGAAAATAAAGTTAAAAATTAAATTCAGTTCTTCAAGACTGTCGATTGATTAACAGTTGAATTATTGATGGGAATGTTTATTTAATACGAAGAAATATCATTACAATGTCTTTTAAAGCTTAATTATGGAAGAGGGCACATTTTCTTCCATATACATTACGTTGAAACATTTATGCCTTAAATCAGAATAGATAAAGTATAAGTAGACAATTATTACGATTAAAAATCAAAGTACAGCTTGTGGTTGGTGCTGTTATTGTAAACTCAGACCTTTGAATCAGTATCCTTTGAAATAATATATTTTAGGAACATAAATCAAATCTTTTCTACACTCAAACGCTACGTATTATTGTCCTCGTTTTTTTTTTTATATCACATGTATTTTTTATTATTAAAACGAGCAATCGATGAAGTTGCTTTTAATCATTAATACTGTTCCTCGAAATTAAAGTTTTAATAGTCAACGATAAGGATCGTAATATAAAAATATTTAAGCAGTCTCAAATATGCATTTAAACTTTTTTCTTTTCATTTTGAAGCCACTACACTGTTCCCGTGTATCGGAGTTCGACCAAATTTTTTACTAAGCTTCGGTTTTTTTTTTCGTAGTCAATAATAATAAAAAATGGAAATAAATAATGATAATTTTTTGATTGTTCGCCTTAAAAGGGCGCTCTAGAGGTAATCTGGCGTATCTGAAAGTTCTAAATGGGGAAGAAAATCTTCGTCATCCGTTGTTACATCGCCATCCAACAGTACCATGTTCACGTTCAAACTGTCACCAAATTCATCGTCTATGTAAATGTCCTCGACCGTATTATCCGTTACACCCTGAAGAAACACAAAAAATGATCAATTTTTAATCGATTATTATTTTACGAACTTGCCTAACGGTTTAAACAAATTATTGCAACATTAAAAATTCTGAAGCTACGAAAAAACTATGAAAAGACAAATTATTTTCGACTCACCGCTTTTCTAATCGGTAATTTTCCGAGAGACATGTTACTCAAATTCCTCAATTGGCCAAGAGCAGCTGGTAGCGATCTTCTTCTGGGCAAGTTACTTTTAGGATTACAGGAGTGACATTCGCGATTTTTGTCACTGAATATCATCAGAGCGAAATTAGTCTCAGAATCGTCGTTTTGATCGTTCACCATTGGGTCATCGGGTAGTTCGATTGTGGTGGATTTTTGGAGCACAGCGATTTCGGGATGTATGGGAGATCGTGAGAGAATAACCGTTCTGTCGTCCGGTTTTGAATCCGAGCTGGAATGATCATTTTCGTTGAGACTTTCTGCTATCGATTCGCAAATAACGCCGGATAATCTGGCAGGGTCGAAAGAGCTTCTTTTTACATCGTCGCGAATTGGATTTCTCATTCGAACTTTAATTTCCGTGCTTTCAGGATTTTCTTCATTGATAACAATTGGATTTTCCTCATTGATATGAGTTTTAGCTTCCTCCCTGACTTTTTCTTTTTTAGACCGTTTTTCCGAAGAGAAAAAAACTGTTTCTTCCTCGTTGCTACGTTCGATACTTTTTATTTCACCGTCCGAGCCATCGTGCTTCAATTCGTAAAGGTCCTCGAATACGGACTCATGTTGGCTGCTGGTGTTTGGATCAAAAGTCTCCGAACTTTTGGGGGGTGATGAAGCGACGGTTGTTGAGTCCTCTTGCGTAGTAGCACGAGACAATACAATTTCTGTAGCACGTTCCAAAGAGTCTCTCAAAGCTTGCAACGAATTTTTACGTTCGATCGTGTCATTGTTCGATTCAATCGAATCAGGGTTAATAATCGATTGAACATTGTTGCTCGAATTTGCTTTAACATCGATGGTATAAGTTTCGTCACTTTGAGGAGATTCAACTTTTGGAATTGAAGCTTCGGTGAACCTGGGGGCGTCACGTGGAAGACAAAATGTTGAATCGTCGATATAATTCTTCCGCATTTTCGAAATACAAATCATTTTTTCTTTTCGCCAAAGCGACGATTCGAAGAAACTCTGTGAATCGGAATTCAAGACTTTTGGATGTGACACCGCGTCCCTGACAGCAGTTGGGACATAAGAGTATGCGAATTTCGGACTCTTTTGATTCGTGATTCGAGGCGGTGTAGAATTGAATTGGTTTGTTGATTTCGCATGTTTTGGCTGTAAGCTCGTTTTGTGGCTGGCTGGTTTGTGCGGCTCGTAATCTTTGCTTCTCACTTGTGTCAAAATCCGTGATTTTATATTTTCATTCTTGATATCCTCGGTTTGTAAAGACCGTGAACAATCGCTACCGTAAAAGAAATCTTTTCTTTTATTCGCCAACGCTTGTCGCAGTTTTTTAGTATTTTCGCGCGTATCGTTTAAAGACGATGACTCGTCGTCAGAGGAATCCAACGGCTGGGTCGAGTTTTGATCGACCGCTACTTTCGGAATGATCTTTTTTTGACATTCACCGATTTTCGAGTGTCTTTGTTTGCTCGCTATTGATATTTTCTCGTTTGGACTCGCCTTGTTCACGTTTCGAGCGTTTACTCTTTGAACACTCGTCGTTGGTTTGAGAACTTGTTCAAATATGTCCGCTGGAGCCGTCTCATTTCGACTGAACGACAACAAATCCGTTGACTCTGTTTTTTCGTTATTTTCGCTGATATTCAGGTTCAAAGATCGAGGAATGTTCTTCGATTTAACGACTTTTCTCTCGCTGTGACGCTTCGGCGTCGGAATCGCTGTGTATCTTTGAACCGGTGGAGAATCATTCGTCGGATGATACTCTGGAATTACGTTCGATACCAACTTTGGAGAATTGTTGTTGTTTGTTAATGTCTCTACGTAAATCGGATCTGCATTCTCGTATTGTATCTGAAATAATTTCAAAAAATAATCATCAATCACGTAATAAAAATTCGTTCATTTTTTACCAATTATTTATTTGCTTTTTAGTTTTGTTATTATTTGTTGAAAATCTGGATAGTAAAATAAAGCCAGATATTGAATCAAATAATTCTACCGATTATTTTTCCACAATTCCATTAATTTTTTCTATGAATTTTCTAAATGAGTACTAAAATTGAACAGAACTAAAAAAAAAACTTTCCTTTCGTCCCAATTATGTAAATTTAATCATCGAATTTTATGTGATTCAATTAAAAGTGAGAAGCAATCAATAACTTAATATTTTCGTATCAAATTATGATATTTAATGTTAATATTAATGATATTATGATATTTAATGTTAATGTTAATATTAGTAATGTTAGTAATTTTTTTTTCTCTGCGTGTGAACGTTTTAACGGTAATTGCCGGTAGGAAAAGGTCGGAATTCAAACGAACCTCGAGAGTCTGCAAAAAGCGTCGCATTCTACTCATGTCTAAAGTTCTCTTGGAAACGTCCAACTGTAGTCCAGCGTCCAGAAGTTTGTTCAGTAATGGTGGGAAATTGTAAAGATCCGTAACGACTCCTCGTTCCCACTGTACGTATTGTGCTTCTACCTCTGACTTGCTCAGCCCATTCCACGGGACATTCACTGCATAATTAGTAATAATTCAAGTTAAACTACGACACCACATTTTACTTTTGCTGCCTCATGGCGGAAGCTCGCTTTTTGCTCCTATTCATTTTTCTGATGAACTCAATATTCTTCGAGCACTCACAAGATGAAATGAACGTAATTCGCTACTCGGAAGCAACGTTGCACGTAAGAAAAGACAATTATTCAAATTTGACATCATTTTTTTACAAAAATTTAATTCTTGTTTTTTTTTTTCAATCTTTCAACGGTTTGAACTTTCTTCACATTAATAAATTAACACACAAATAACGATCAAGTTCCGATTATTCAGTTTGATAACAAATTTCACACATTATCAGAAATTTCCATACATTTTCTCATGATTTTCTTCAGCTTATAATCGAACGCAACGATCAGATTATCTTGAAGGAGAAACTTTGTGAAAAGAGGAAAATTACGAGAAATCATTTACGTATTACCAATTTGCACGATTTTTCTTCTGCAATGAGTTTATTTTGCTTATTTCATTTATTTCATTGTACTTACTGGTACACATTTCCCACATGAGAAGCGCTAAGCCGTAGACGTCGGTAGCTTTCGACGGTTCTTGTCCTCGGAAGATCTCTGGTGCTTGCCATCTGAATATTTCATATCTGAGTCGTTGCTCGAATTCCCGACTTGTCTTTGGCTGAAATGCACATTGAAAAAATTGCATTGCTTTATGTAAATATTTCGAGTCTGACATAAAAATATTTACTAATCATTTTTAACGATTGAAATAATTCATTAAAAAATAATCATTCATTATTTTCAATAATTATAAATAATTAAACATAA
>OZ022421.1:12393860-12428470 GCA_963989365.1 Rhimphoctona megacephalus | reverse complement strand
AAATGATTATTATACTCTGACCCTGAGGAATTATTTATAGGACTGATACAAATATTTGTAATTTGCATTCTGGTTAGTGATTTTGCAATACAGTAATTAATAGCAAATTTCACTTTCAATAAATATTAACGATAACAATAATAATAATATGCAATTAAAAATGAGAATTTTTTAGATCGACTTTCAAAATATTTGGCAAATTGCCTCAAAAGTTACTTTTGCTTACCAAATATGAAAATTCATTTTACAAGTAAAGCGACGTGATGAAAAAAAAAGAACAGAATATCCGATACACGAATTTGACAAGAAACAACTAAGTAATCGCGACTGTAATTCAGTGCGATCAGGCAGCGCTTTATCTAATGACGTATCGACGATATAGATAAGAAGTCAAAGGGGACTGTCGTTTGTAAAACACTTGTGTATACGTGGCTATTTTTATTCGCGAAGAAATTTTTTTTTTCGATAAAAAAAAAAGAAACGTGCAATTAAAAGTTACGTAACTATGATTTAATATTTAAAACGGAGGACTTTTTTTAGCATCGCTTATAATTTGTTTCCATCACACCAGAATTTTTCAAAAATTTTTTTTTGCTCTTGGCGATTGAAATAAAGAAATTTGGAAAAACGACAAAAATATCGATTCAAATAAACGCAGAAATTGAGAAATAAATAATCGGCTTTCTTTGTGACAATGCGAATTCGGAATTACCTAATTACGTGAGAGGATTTGAGTTGGACATTCGATCCGATCACGGTATTCGATAGATTTCGTATTTTTTCTATATTTAGAAACGGCATCTCGTCGCTCGTAGAATTGAAAAGAAAAGAAAAATGATAAATCGCTGCTCCAAAATTGCTGACAGGGCGATAAGAATAAGAAAAAAAAGACGAACACTGCAACGAAAATAATTTAGGGGACACTGGTGATTCGGAGCGCGGCGTCACCGATACGATAACTTTGAAATTATTTACCGGAGGCTACACAGACTATCGTGATAGAGCTGTATTTTTATTTTTATTTTTTTTTCGTACTGTTTAGCTTCACGATGTTTTGGGAAGCTCTAGAAACACGAGAATTCGCTCGACCAACGAATAACATGGTGAAAAATAAACACGACCTTTCTCGATTTGTTTTCGATACTGTTTCGATCACGACGTCTCGTGTTTGACTACTCCATATTTCTTTTTCTTATTATTATTCTCTAGTGATATTTATATTTTGATTGACTTACTTTCTCAGCCACTTGAACACCCCCATTACCCCCATTATACATGTAGCACAACGTCCAATGACACTTATATAAATTTTTAACACGTATATTAATAAAGCTGGTAATGTAAAAATACGAAATCGCGGGCGAGGAACTTGCTTCACTATTTCCTGAGTGGTAATGATACCGGCACGTTTCCTCGTGGTCTCACAAGCCACTGTACGTTTCAATGCTCGGCACGACATTGGTGCGCCCCCACTTCTCACCAGCTTACAATCGCCGTTGCGATTCTCTTCCAACATTTTCTCATCCGGTAAATCCGTTCACTCGTTCCTGATTAACTTTCTTTACTCTCTTCACTGATCCTCTTGTTTTTCTCCTTCCTTTTTTCTATTTTTTATTAACGATACGTGCTTGTTTCTCTCTCTCTCTCTCTCTCTCTCTCTCTCTCTCTCTCTCTCTCTCTCTCTCTCTCTCTCTCTCTCTCTCTCTTTCTTTCTCTATCTCTCCGGTTCTCGATATAATTATTGTAATCAGCTATTTAAAACATCGAGAGAGAAATTACGTTTCAAAAGGTGCCACTACACTGCCGCGATATCAACGAGAATCTCTTACACTTTGTTCCCTCTTTGTTTACGTTTTGACTTCGCGGCTCACGATCAATCTTCATTGATATTGTCTCGGAATTTGTCCAATTGCGAGCTTGTGTTTTGGCGCAAAATTCGAAATATTCGTGGTTTTATTTTCAGTTAACGAAGAGCTTCTTAGGATTTTTAGGTATTTTATTTTTCAAGTACAGGCGAAAATTCTTTATCGAGTAATCATCCAAGTTTTTGGTGCTCTGTGAAACGAATTTACGAATTATTCGTTAAAACAAATTAAAAATGACAGTAAATGTTTTTTTATCTTTCGCTACAAATTTTTTCGTAATCGTTTACACTTTTTTTTCATCGTGTGAGACAAATTTATTAATTTGGCTGATTATACAAGAATTTTTATCGAACTTTCTCGCATCCACGAATCGTTAGTTTTATTTCTTCCAAATAATTTATTATTCGTTCTTTATTGACATTGCTTTTATTAAAAAAAAACAATTATTTGCGTTTTATTATTGTTCATTGATAAAACTTAATTTTTATTCATTCTAAATTAATTAAACTTCATTATTCATTTAGCTCGTGTTTTTTGTTTCCAAAAATTAGCGAAGAAAGTTTGAAAAGATAATGCTAATACTGGGCTGAAATAGCCTCGATCGTGGAATGTAATCGCAAAATTCTTGATCCCGATGAAACAAACGTAAGTCCCGGGTTGAGAATGAGTTTGTCGGGGCGGTGGGTTTAATCGTGGTGGCGAGAGCAGACGTGAATCAGCGCAATGAGTGCGATAACAAACAGTAATTACCGCAATTGAAAACCACGGTAATACATGAAAGAGAAAACACGAATATCTCGGTAAACGCGCGTCAACTGCTCGTTGCAATCGTGTACATTTATTCCGTGGAACGTGGTTCAGGGCCAGAGTCTGTACGAGACTCGAGTGAAATACGAGCGATATACATTTTATCGTGACTTTTGAGTTTTATTATTCCTTCTGTACACTCGTTGAGTATTTTTTAAAATTATTATTATTTATTTATTTAACAGGAACTTTGAACACAGAGTAAAATATAAATCATCGAGTTTAACACAGACTTAAAAATTTGCTATTATCAACACTGGTAACATTTTATAAAACACAATCTTTGGAAAATAAATAGAAAAAAAAAATAATAAAAATAAAGTATTTTAATGCATATTCTATTGAAAAAATAAGGAACGATTGTTAAAGTTGCCTCTGAGAATCAGAATCATACGTGCGTCGATGAGAAAAAAAATGCATTTTTCTTTCTGATTCGATTATTCTTCGATCGTTGGGTATTTATGGTGCCTTCATCTCTTGCTTGACGCAAAACTTGAAAGCTTCCCAGCCTTCGCTCCTTGGTTGGGACTGAAATAGTGAATTAACGAAATGTGAAGGTTCATCGTTTCGTTGAAAAGATCTATGAGAAAGTGAGTCCGGAAACTGCGCCTGCCGTTAGGCAACCGGGCGTACGCCGCTGTCGGGCAGGCAGAACTCGAGGCAAAAATACTCGAGTACAAAAATGCATAGAATCATAGCTGGCGTCATTGAAATGCAGCGAAGAATATTTCTTTTTTTTTGTTGTTGCAAATATTGTTTAACATCAATTTATTCATCGTCACCTTGAATCCTCGATGAAGTCTGTCTTTCATAATGGCGATGAACTCTTTGTAGGATAATTGTCCGTCGCCGTCGACATCGAAAAGAGCAAAGACAGTATCGATGATGTGCGTCGACAAAGAAGTTCCGGTGCAGATTTTAACCGCTCGTGAAAATTCGTCTACAATTTGTCAGCCGATTGAATTATAAAATGCGAGAAAATCTGTTAGTACGACGGAAATTGTGATGTCAACTTTTTTTTTTTGTTTTTTATATCATGAAAATTTGATGAGGAAAATTTTTCTACCTTTGGATATCGGATGATCGGCAAGCGTGTACATTCTCATAGCTATCGAGAAGTCATCGAGATTGTTTAAAAATTGATAAAACACTCGGAACTCATCGAAGCCGATATCTACTTGGCGATCCGAGCGATCCAGCATCCTCTCCAAGTACTTGTCGTACCTGCGACGAGTTCCAAATGAGGTGCGATTCTAACAAAAACAAATATCGGCTTTACCGACCAATAAATAATAATAACAACAACAACAACAACAACAACAATAATAATAATAGTAATAATAGTAATAGTAATAGTAACAGTAACCGTAACAGTAACAGTAACAGTAACAGTAACAGTAACAGTAACAGTAACAGTAGTAGATAATAATAATGATAATGATAATGATAATAATAATAATAATAATGATGATGATGATGATGATGATGATGATGATGATGATGATGATGATGATGATGATGACGATGATGACGACGATGACGACGATGACGACGATGACGACGATGACGACGATGACGACGATGACGACGATGACGACGATGACGACGATGACGACGATGACGACGATGACGACGATGACGACGATGACGACGATGACGGCGATGACGGCGATGACGGCGATGACGGCGATGATGACGATGACGACGATGACGGCGATGACGGCGATGGCGATGATGACGGCGATGGCGATGGCGATGGCGATGGCCATGGCCATGGCCATGGCAATGGCAATGGCAATGGCAATGGCAATGGCAATGGCAATGGCAATGGCAATGGCAATGGCAATGGCAATGGCAATGGCAATGGCAATGGCAATGGTAATGGTAATGATAATGATAATGATAATAATGATTTTAAATGCATTCGTTGTAACTCACTCATCCATATCGAGGTACGTGTATCTTAGCAATATCTTCGCGAAATCTAGCTCCGATATTGTTTCATGACCTTTGCTGAACTCGTGAAATTCAAGCTCCAATACTTCCTGTTGAAGATTTTCCATAAATTGACGAAATCCTTCGTACTTTAGCTCTTTCGTACCGTCTCGCCCGAAAAAGTGAATCATCAACGACGTGTCAACCGAGTGTCTTCGTTGAAGACCCTTTTTATTGTTAAAATTGACTCGTTTACAAATGTTTCCAAACATTTGGAGTATTTTTTTTAAATTATGGTACTTCATTTTCACCTGATCGTCGCCAAATTCTTGATGTCCATTGTCCGAAGGCCTCGTTGTATTGGACAAACTCTGCAAATCCGTTCTCGTGTCCATACCGTGACGTCCTCTCCACGCGTGACTAAAAATGTTCTCCATCTGGAGGACAAATAGATCTCTTGATATTTTGGGAGAATTATGTTTCGAAAATGACTGTAAATATCTTAACCCTCGACCCCTACGATCTATTTTTACGAATGTAAACCCTTCAACGGGGTCAAAAACGAGCCCGATTTTCTCTTTAGCACAAAATGTTTCTCGTATGTGATAAAAATATTTAATTATACATCGTTCTCTTTGTTTTTTTATAACGAAGAGAATGGTGTATGATTAAGTCGCATTTAGTCAACATTTAATGAGGAAAACTCTATAAAAGGAAAAAAAAGTTTCGAAAAAAATGCAAAAAAGAAGTTTTTTAAATTGGGGTTGCTTTCGACCCCGTTGCAGGCGTCGAGAGGTATGAAAGGACAACATTGATAATTAGACGAAAATACAATTTTTTTCATTCGTTTCTATGTTTCGCTGTAATTTTTATCGTGATATTTTATTTATAACTCTTTACAAGTATATACGATTTTTACATTATCGAAAAATCGTTCGCATAATCCTGACAAAATATTAGTATTTTCTAATTGAATAAATGCAGAAAAACTGTGGAAGCAAAGTGACTTGGCAATCATGGAAAATCAAGGAGATTTAGTGTTAAAAAATCACAAGGATTTGGGAATTTGGTTTCGTTAATTCTGCGGAATTTCGATGACATTAGTTCCCAAACACGACAGATTTTTGTGGAGTCTTTTTTGTGTGTTTCGTTCTTCGGTTCACGACAAAACTTACGTAGGAATTGGAGATGATTGTATTCTTCTTGACTAAATTGGCTTCTCGAAGCTTTGCTTTCATCGTCAGAGCATCTTCGCTTGGGGCGACTAGGGAACGTAGCTAAGTGGTCGTGAAAAAAACGTTTCGTAAAAAAATAAACAAAATTATATCCCGATATGAAAAACTTTCAAACAAAAATTCGTCCATTGAACAAAAAAAAACTCAAAATCAATTTACTCAACGATGAAATATGCAAATCCGTGCAATGGAAAATCGTGTCGAATAAACTCATGAAATTTTTGGTAGAAGCATTGGGTGCTATTATTTTGCCACTCGAGGAAAATTATCGAAATGAATGTTAAGCGATTTGGTGTATAAATCGATCGAAAATTATCTGAAGAAATTTCGGTTTCATAATTAACATACCGTTGTTGGAATTTTGTATTAACATAACAAGTCCTCATGAAAATTGAAATATTTGCCTAAATATTTAATTGTTCGATATCAGCTCCAACAATTTTATAATCAATAAGTAAAATAATTTGAAAAAAATGGAATTATTCGTGCCCTGGGTTAGAACGATGCAAATTTTGAGAGTTCAAATTGCAGTACCGTGCGTTATTATTATTTTTTTTTCTGAAATTGTTAACAGCAACAGCTTGGCAGCAATGCACTTTTATGAAAGCCTTGTTTTTTTCTCTCCACGTTCTCTTTGAGAAACTCACAACTCGCTTGGTCCATTCATCCAATTCCCTTTCTTTCAGGCTCCCCCCAAAGAGTCTACGAATCTGTGAAAATTTGTTCATGCACAGAAATATATACACGTGTGTTTGTTTTACTCTTTATTTTTCTCAAGGCTCCCAATTGAAAATCCCGATGAATATCCCTTCGTGTTTCTGCCATCCGATTTCACACATAGTTCTTGCTTACGAGACAATTCCAATTTAATACGATTATCCCAAGTTTGTACAAAAAAATATCAAGTATCCTTTATTTATGACTCTTTTTTTCTTAATCTTACCACGAGAAACTCGTTTTTATCCACTCTCTCATTTCCATCGGTGTCAAACATGTTGAAGGCGATCCGGAAGCCTGTTTGCGGTTCTACAATAAGAATAAAGTCCGTTAGATAAGAGTTTTTATTTCGAATGATTCAATGCTGATAAAAATATGTTGTGGAAATATAAATTCCTCAGTTTTTCAGGAATCTCGTAGGGACTACTAACTCCTTAATTCCAGTACGATAAAAATAAAATTTCGATTGAAAAATTAGAAAATTCGTACTTGCTCTTTTACTGAAAAGTACAGAAAATTTATATATACGTTTCATCAAAATGTAAATTTAGTTCAATCTCAAGATCATTTATCAAGCACAATTCTTTCACTTTACAAAGCAAAAAAAGTACGATCGATCGAAGAGATAATCTTTGCGTTAGATTCGAAGAAAGATAGAAAAAGATGCTGAAATAACGAAGAAAAAAGAAACCGATCAGCGCGTTTTTTTTTTCTCAAATAAAATTTTGTTCTACGAGAGAAGAGTCTCGTTGAATTTACAAAGCCGGTAATATAATAACTCTCGTTGGTATCCAGTATCGGTGGTTTGTGCGAGAGTTAGTTCGATGTTTCTTCATGAATTTGCATACTAAATTGGCGAGCAAGATTGTCGTGAAGAACTCACTCGTGAGAATGGACAGTAGAAACAGGTACTCCGTGTAGGAAAGTATGCCTGTAATAAAGAAAAAGAAACAGATGAAAAAAAAAACATATAAACACGAGTTAGAAAGAGAAGAAGATCAAGTTTTCATGAAAGTTTTGTTTGAGCGGACGAAATTTTGAATATCGTTTGAAGTTTAGCCGAATGTAGGTGTTTCTGGTGGTGGCTACTTCGAAGTGTGGGCCGTCGAGTAAATATCAATCGATTAATATTACGAGAATTGTTAAAACGGATGAGAAGTTTAATAGAATTTATTGAACGTTAAAGAAAAAAAAAGTAAATAAACGAGCTCCACGTGGCGACTCCGATGGGTACGATAAAATTTGTCACGCTTCATAAACATCGCATCCATGAAAGAATCGTGCCTTCCACACCTCGAAGATCGAAATAATGATCCAACTATTTTCTTTAATGCTACGAAAATATGTTTGTAATAATAGGACTCTAGTGTCGAAAGGCAAATGTCCGTGTGTGGCCGTTCGAAAAAAAAAAAAACAAAAATACGTTCAAAATAAAATAACATCTTTCCTAAATAGTCACCTTTGTCCCGGAGGTTCCGGAACATGTGTGAACTCCCGTGTCGAAGCGAGGGCGTCGCGTTTCTCATCACCTCCAATTCCTTGTCCGAAAGTACTCGCCTCTTATGCCTCGCTGAAAGTGAGAAGGATCATCACTCCAACAAACGTGCCTTCTCCGCTCTCACTTGCAACTCTCAACATTAGCTTGTTTACTGAGACAACGTTTGCCTTCTTCAATATGTCGACGATTACCGCGCGTCAAAGAGGGGGTGAGAAATTCAATTCGATGACGTGAACGACGTGCAAATTCCGGATATTGGAATTCCCATTTTTATACAAATATTTTTTATAGTCGTGTGAAGTTTTGCATATTTTGGATGCACCAAAAGCTGTTTTTCGTTTTTTTTTTTTTCAATTTATTTTGGTACGATGACAATTAGTCCCTTTTTTAATCTTTATTTTTCGAACTTTAGGAATTTTAACATCGTCATTTTGGTTCCAAAGTGGCCCAAAAATGAAATTGATGGAAAATTTGAATATTTAAAAAAAATTATCGCTTTTTAAGACACTCACGTCTAGGCTCAGATTCGATGACACTATCCAAAAAATCCTGAGGCGTCATGTAAAGTTGACCATCGTACTCGACCGAGGCAAATTTAACGAATCTTCTTTCTCGCATCGTTAATCTTACGGCTTTTTGAAGCTCGTCCTCACGTTGCTGCAAAACATACAATTACACGTCCCACTTTATTATAATAATTCATACGTTCGGTTTTCCCAGCTAGTAAAAGTTTTCGCGATAATTGCACCTTTCCTCGCATTCTTCATAACTCGATCATAGAGAGGGAACCACTTGAATTTTATGGCTGTACAGTCAATTCTCTTGAAGCTTAAAGCCTTTTTTTAGCTTGAAAATGATTCGAAGTTCATTTCCAATACCGCATAATCGAATCGTTGAAAATAGACCATTTTTCCCACGTGTTCAATACTCGATAATCGTTAAGTGGTTACGTTTTGTTCATATAATTTATAATTTAAGATTAGCATCATTTTAGGTCGGACTTTAAAGAAGTAATTACATTACAGTGACAATAATTCTTCTAATAATAAATTAATAAAACATATAATTTTAATAGTACCGATAATTATTTTAATTTCAATTTAAAATTGAATATAATGAACTTTTTCACACCAATTTAAGTGGAATTAGCGTACCCAGTTAATTTGTGAGAGTTTAGACTGTATCTGCATGAGAATAATTGTGTTGGTATGCGAGAGAGCGCATCTTCGTAATTGCGTCCTGATCGTTATCGGTATCAGACCGTCAAAGGTCGATACGGTGGAGAGCATCAATCATATGACAGTTATATAAAAATCTTGTTATCTGTATTTATGTGCGTGTGGTGTGCGCGGTCATGAAAAAGGATGAATATACAGTCAAAGGTCCGAACAAGAGAGCTCATGATTGTTACATCAGTAGAGCGAATGCGTATAGCGGAAGAACTTGCTTGGGGAGAGAGAGAGAGAAGCATCCTTCAGCAAGTAATTGACTCCTTGGTTAGAAGTACGAGCGATTATGGTGGACTAACGATCGGTGTGTATCCCATCGTAGGCTGGCTCTTTGCCAGACGCGATGAAATGTTGGAATTTATCAGACGTCTCGGTACTCTTTGTGGTACTCATGACTTCCGTTTTTCATTGTTTTTTCATTTTAAATGGTTATAACGATTATTTGATTATTGAGAAAAGGGACCAAAAATCCTCAATCGAAAAGCTCGTTTTCTCGACATGAATGAGAACCTATTTCGTCGACATTTTTCTTCTCATATCCTTCATTAAAATATTTATATTTGACAGCAGGAAGCGTTGCCGGATTCTTTTTGACAATTTATTTACATCATGAGAATAAAAAAATATCGTTGTTTATAGTTTTTCGCGAAATATGAGGGCTCTATAAATTTTCCTTGCCAAAGATTCTATCGTTACTTGGATGAAACACCGGAAAGAAATCTCGATTTATTCGCAGGGTTATACCTGTTGACCTGCATGGGCAGCAGACTTCACCAGGGGATATTCCCTGGGCAGCAATTACCCCAGCGCATACACACGAATCTCCACATCCCTTCTGTGTGTTTATACATGAATCTCCCTTATATAGGAGCAGACTCTGTAGCGATATGAAATAATTGAAAAGTACATCACGATAAAAGCTGAAAAAAAAAACGTATTCAAACTCGCGGAGAGAAGAAATACTTATATCCACGTAGTCGTAAAGGAAGAATTGCGCCCACTCAACTACGACGTAACTCGAATATCTTCGACGCCACTGCCACCACGCGCGTTTTACGAGCTCATGAAATGAAGACAAAACAAACGCGGGTGAATAAAGAGGGTACGAGCTAAAGTCATTTCTGCAAGACTCGCGTTTGCATGTACTACAAGTCCCGAGACCTGGTCACTCCAACAACCTCTTTTCTTGTTTCCCGAACATACACACTCGGACAACGCTCCATTTTATTGTTTTACTTTACCACGATTTTTAGAACAATCTGCTCGACGACCGGAAAAGATGAACGATCAGTGGTTCTCAATTGTATTGATTCGTTTGAGGGAATCTTTAAGGCGTCTTCTCACTTTACAATTTTCAAAAAATCGATTTTTTTTATTACATTTTTCGAAAGCATACATATCCAAAAGTTTCGTACTAAAATTTTGTAAAGATCGGAGGAGTCTAACTGTATTTTTGTGTGACCTTTACTTTACTACCTGAGCACGTTCATCTCCTCCGCTCGGACTTTAAACGCGTTTTTCTTGAAACAACGTTTTTCGACGGCTTGTTGATAAAATCTTCGAAACTACTGAACCGATCCTTATGAAATTTGAATCACGTATTCTTTACAACTATAGCTATAGCGCGTATCAAGGATTTTTTTAAATTTTGATAATTACTATTTTTTAACTCCCGACTGCCCGCAGGGCAAAAAGATGGGAGTTATGCGTTTCACTGCGATCAGCTGATTGGGGCTATTTCTTTGTCACCACTTTTTTCCGAAACGGTGACAACTGTCTTAACCAATTTTCGCATGTATTTTCCATGTGTGACAGACAGTGTTCTTAGACATAGTTTGTTCAATTCTATTGCAAACTCGCTGAAACAATTAAGAATTATTAATATTCACTTTCAAACGCATTTTGCCATATCGAAAGAGGACCCTTATTCGACTATCGCCAAATTCACACCCTTGTGCGTTGCTAATTTCAATCCGAACCGGCGCGCCTCTGTCTATACAGTTCGTCTATATACATGTATATATTGTTTTTTTGTGTTATAATTGCATGTATTTTCTGTGTGTGGCAGACAGTGTTCTTCGACATAGTTTGTTAAAATCTATTGCAAACTCGCTGAAATTATTAATATTCACATTCAAACTCATTTTGCCATATTGAAAGATAAGGTAGTCCTCGACTTTTTTTTTAGGTTATGCGTTTCGCTGCGATCATTATTTTTATTTAATATAATAAAGTTTTGTGTTATAGTGATTTTCTTACTCTTATTTTTTTTTTTATTTATTATTTTTTATTACTGCGTGACACACAAAGTGAATTTAAAAATAAGAGTAATAAAAAGCCGTGTAAAGTGCTACGAACTCAAAGCAACAATAATGAACGAAATCGACAACGGAAGTATATAAACATGAAATTTTATTGCGTTATTGAAAGTTACAGTGATTTTTTTTATTTTTTCAAGTAGACTGATCAATATATAGATTTTAATAGTAAATTTGACAAACGAACAAATTGGGAAGAACAAAACTTTAAATTTTTTAATTTAGCAAATGTACAAGTGAACAAAATTATATTTTTAATAAAAAGATTCCAATAACATTTTTTGTGAAATTTTATTAGTAATTTTATTTTTTAGTGCGTACACAGAATGAGCTTATAAATAAAACCGTGTTTAATTTTTTCATCACGCAAAGTGAATTTTAACAAAACTTTATAGCATTATAGAAAATTACATCATTTTTTTTAATGAGCGAACTTGTCAATATTTTATTAGTACAAATTTGAAAGAAAACAAGTTATTTGAGTGTCAGTTTGACAAAAAACAAGTTATTATTACTCCGCACACAAACTGAATTAAAAAAGAAATACATAAACGTGAAGTTTGAAAAATTATAGGTTACAATTTTTCAACTAATCGAACTTAGCAACAGTATTTCTTTTAAGTATGAATCCAACAAAAAAATGAATAAAGTTGGGAAAAACAAAACTTTAAATTTATAAATTCAACAAACGTAGAATGGAGAAAATGTGTAAAAAAAGATAACTTTTTATGGAAGTACATATAAATCTGACAAAAAATCACAATAAAATCGGGAAAAACAAAACTTTGGATTTATATATTCGACGAGCGTTTACTGAAGAAAAGCTGTATTTATAAAAATGAACATTTATAATAAAAAATATATTTTTTTAATTTAATTTTTTAAAAAATGTTTCAAAAAAAGAATGAAGTAAATATCAAAAAAATGAATTAACTTAACACCCACCACCAAAAGTAGATACTAGTGAATTTTAAAAAGTGTGAAATAAAAATTGTTTTAAAAAACAAAAAACTCCCGACTGCTATAATATATATAACTTCATAAAAATATATTTTTATAAAATATTTATAAAAAAGAATGAAAGAAATTTCAAAAAAAGCCAAAAGTAGATACTAGTGAATTTTAAAAAGTGTGAAATAAAAATTGTTTTAAAAAACAAAAAACTCCCGACTGCTATAATATATATAACTTCATAAAAATATATTTTTATAAAATATTTATAAAAAAGAATGAAAGAAATTTCCAAAAAAAGATTTATTTTGAAACCCCCCCGCCAAAAGTAGATAGTAGTAAACTTGAAAAAGTATGAAATAAAAATTGATCGGAAATAATACATATAGATAAAAAATCATTCAATTGGTTAGTGTAACTCCCTCGACATTCAATTTTTATGATTAATGTTAATTGACGGTAGGATAAGTTATTTACATGCGAAAAATAAAAATCAAAAAGTATCAAAGTTAAATAATTGTACGAAAAATGTAGATGATTAAAAAAATGTACAATTTACATAAAATTAACAAATGTTATAATTATAATCCAATTTAATTGTGATCGGGAGACGTCTCCATTTCTCATTTAATGACTTAGAGACTTCTCCCGACCACAATTAAATTCGATTATAATTATAACATTTGGTAATTTTATGTAAATTGTACATTTTTTTAATCATCTACATTTTTCGTACAATGATTTAACTTTGATAATTACTTTTTGATTTTTATTTTTCGCATGTAAATAACTTATCCTACCGTCAATTAACATTAACCATAAAAATTGAATTTCGATGGAGTTACACTAACCAATTGAATGATTTTTTATCTGTATGTATTATTTCCAATCAATTTTTATTTCACACTTTTTCAAGTTCACTACTATCTACTTTTGGCGGGGGGGTTCCAAAATAAATCTTTTTTTGGAAATTTCTTTCATTCTTTTTTATAAATATTTTATAGAAATATATTTTTATGAAGTTATATATATTATAGCAGTCAGGAGTTTTTTGTTTTTTAAAAAAAATTTTTTTTGCCAAAAATGGTGAAAAAACACGTTTTTTTGTTTTTTCGAAAAATATCCGCCATTTTGTTATTTTTTCATATATCAAAAATCGTATGAAATGCGCTATAGCTATTAACATTCTGAATCTAAAACCGTTTGCTTTTTTTGTTTCAGATGATCCATCTCCGAGATTTCATTTCAGGACATTTTTTTAACTACCATTTTCGTGTATAAATAGTCACTTAAATAAATAAAAATTTTTTCTTTATGTATTTCGAAAGTGTATTTATTAAGTGTAAAAATTTTTATATCAATATCTATAGTATAAACCTATGAAAAAAATTCATGAAAATAGCCTTTTTTTAGCGTCTAAAGTGAGAAGACGCCTTAAGTTTTCGAGAGCTGATAATGAAAAACAAGGAAATAATTTTTATCCGGGATTTAAAGTTCTGCACTTTCTTTTAAAATTGAGATATCGGGAATATCGAAAAAGCATTTTCTTCGTTTTGTGATCCCCGTTCGAGAAATTTTGTCAAAATATTTCAATTTCTAATCGATCATTGAAATAATTTCAAAAAAGTGCCTATGAAGCGGTTTTTTTAGTTTTTTTTCTCTGCAACGATATTCCAACTGACGAAACCAAGTTCTCTGAGACTTTTCAATGACCCTATCGTTTCTCGAACATAGAATGGCGGTTAGAGGAGATGACGATGCGTGATAAAATTTCTCATACTCCCCGGGGTGTTTATGCGACAGTTTTTATTTCTTGTGAGCGAGAAAAGCCGGTAGCAGCTTGTAGTTATAATGTATATTGTTAAAATCTGACGGGTACTTTTTATTTGCTTAAACTCGTTTTCGTGAATTCAGAGTTGTCAGAGATTCGGGAGATTATCTGCATTGGAATGTTCGCAAAGTGCGTTGTTTCATCGCGTGCAACTTTACTCTTGGCCTCCTATTACGCATCATAATTTTGCTTCTGTAATTCCATTTCGAATGGTCAAAAATCGTTTAATAATTTTACGAATACCTGAGCGTTTAGTTTAACAATATTTTATTCATTATTCATAAATAATTTGAAACACGCGTGAAAAAAAGTTTTTCGAAATTCATCTCATTTGGGATCATCCACTCAGTATTATCATCAAAAATTATAAAATTCTCACCAATTGATCGAAGATTTTGGAATAATTAATTCCGACTGTCAAACTCTTGGGAACTTCCCTTATTTGGATAAAGTTGAGTGTTCAAAAGTTAAAGCAAAATTTGCTCTGAGAATCGGGAGAAGAATAAGGGATGGAGGGAAAAAGAAAGATGAGAAAAGTTTAAGGTAGGCAATTATCGCGAGTGGCCGCGTTATTCAAGATATAGTTTGGCGCAACGATAGCGAGGGTCTAATTTATGCGTGTTCGTAGAGAGAACTGCCACTCGAGGCGAATGGTCCGAACAGTGTGTCCGGATTCAGGAACGTTTGAATCTTCGGCTCAAGTCAAAAAGACAAGGCGATTTTTTTTTTTTAATATAAAAGAAAGAACTAAAAATAGTTCAACGAGAACATCTCGAAGGGTTTGGACGGGCGAATTGGACGAGCATACTTTACGTAGGCGATAAAACACGGTTGTATTAATTCACGGAACATCCACGTGTATCTTTCAGTGTGGCAAATACGTTTCTAGAAAATAAATCAAATTTTTCGCAAAAAGAATAAAATAAAAGGAAGGCAAAACACGTTTGTTGTGTCTTGGCTAATTGGCACACGATCAATTTATCGGCTGCGAGACAATTTCGCTGAGACATTGACTTCGATTCAATTCGGTCAAGGTGTCTGTCCTGTTCATATTTTTCTCTTTTTTTTTTTAATCGTATTTTGATCAATTTTAGTCTCCGTACTGAATTCCGCAAAAAACTTTAGGCTGGAAAAATACCGAGGTTACATCCAAATGCATCATTCAAGACGAGGAAAAAAAAGAAACGAGTCAATGGCATTTCACTGCGGGATCGAGAGAAATCTCGCGTGGCGCCACTATACGCGTGTATTTCCCTCTGTTCCTCACGTTTGCGAGTCCTCGAGCTCGATATGCGACGTCGTAAATATTGTCTATATACGTGATATGTTGCTCTTGTGTAGGCGTCTCGCCGAGATTTTGTAATTCTAACAAAAAATAATAACATTGCTCGTATAGCTACATCGCAGTCTACATCTTTGTTTTATTTATAATTATTCGTATGATTTAATTCCACAGTAATATAATAGGAATACTTTTAGTGAGCATCAAACATCCTTCCGGCAAAATGGACTAATTTTTCATGATATTTATGTTTTCATCATTAAAATTCCACAAAAATTGTGTCTCGACAACACAATTTGTATTTAGCCCTCCAAGGAATTCAAATTCGTCGAATTTCCAGTCTATTATTTTTTCCGTGCTTTATGGTGGCTTCGTAAATTTTTTTTTTTAATATCCCCGAATGGATATTGACAAGGAAACCTTCCCAGGTGTACCCCGCCGATTTTGTTCCGCTTGGAGTATGTTATTCTACATTGAAATCTAAGAGACACATATTTTTTCTTTTTTGCGGAAACTCATATTTAAGGGGTGAAGCACACCCCTAAAGTTGAGGTCTCCTAGAGGAGGTTGTTCAGTTCCATATATATGCAGACAAGGGGGCAAAATCAAACCAATTGCATTCAATGCTTCATAAAAAGTTATGACTACTCGATTTCTCTCAGCCCTGAGGGGCTGAATAAGCCGAAGTTATAGGGGTTGGAAATTAAAAAAACGTTATAACAAATAGAATATGCTCGATATGGAAGTGAAAAAAATTGCTTAATTAACAGTTTCAAAAGTTAAGAGATACATGTTTTTGCATTTTTTGAAAAAATGCATCCTTAAGGGTGTACTACCCTTACATCCGAATACCTTTAATTTCTGTAGATACGTATTTTTTTAAGTATCTATCTGCTAGAAAATATTCTTTTAGATATAGAATATATCGTGAAATTGTTTAAAAAGGTTGTTATCAACATAAAAAAAATCCCTTGAAAATAATCGATAGAACATATGATTCAGGCATTCCAGATAATGAAAATTCTTTTCTTGAGAGATCGAAAAGTAGCTTTTTTCGCGATTTTGTTTCAACCGAGTTTTTGATGTTTCATTAAATCGCTCTTAAAGAATAGAGGATGAATTCTTAACGTTATTTTCATTTTTTACACCGTTTTTTTTATCATTGAAAATGTCCTATAAAAAACGATGTGCACAATTCTAGCCGTAATTATTGTCTGAAACAAAATTTTAAAAAGATTATTAATTTACATGTGTGTCACCATTTTGCTATGGAGGGTTTATTTTTATTTTTATTTCTTTATTTTTTATTATCAAAAAACTGTTGAAAAAATCGGCTAAATTTGTTCTCGTTTTGTTAGAGAAAAAGAAATTTGTTATACACGTGATGTTTGTTTTTACAATCACGTAGCAGTCAATGAACTGATATGTTTTATCATTTCGAACCTTACTTTGTATATGTTCGTTAGCCCTGCTTATTAGCTGTCTAATTCTTCGAGTTGATATTCTACTTCACCTATCATTGAAAGAAGTTTCAAAATATGTTGACAAGAAATATATAACTGTTATCTGCCTCTGCCTCTCTTATTTGACATATGATGGCCTGTGCTACGCTTATAAGTCGCGTTCTTCAGAAATTGCTTCAATTCGAAAAGTGTGAGTTAGAAGGAATTCGTCTCGTGTTAAATAATATCAACAATCAAAGGCGTGTATAACTCTGTGTTTTGTTTGCAATCAAAAGTTGTTAAAAGTTCCATAAGTTAAGAAATCAAGTGCATTTATCATCAAAAATGAAAGTGAATCCGCTGAATGTGATACGATTAGTTTTGGCACATTTTCAAGCCCTAAATATACCTGAAAGCCCTATAAATAATGATAAAATACAATTAAAAGAAAGCATTGAAAATATATTAACGCATGCTATGCAAGATTACATGGGCGTCGAAACAATCGTAGAAGATTCATTATATTTCCAAGAACCTTACAAAGATTGGGATATGAAAATAGTAGAAGACGAAGAATGGGGATCGGCAATCAATGATCCGGTACTACCCCCGGATGTTTGTACTATTGATGATGAATCTGTTTCGTACGAGTATAAATCGAGGGCAGTCAACTATTGGAGAAGTGGCAAAACTAAAAATTTGAGCCTATCAAGCGTTAAACAAAAATTTAGAAAAGTACAATCAGTGGCTCAATTAAAAAGATGGGCTAAATATTTAAATAAAGGTGGAACTTATAAAGAAAAAATAGTTAGAATTTGCGAGTACACTTTAGCCAATTTTAAAGCTGCCGTTGATGCTGGTCTTATGGTACATGACATCGACTTGAAAAAATGGGCAATGCAAGCACAAAAAGAAATCGGTCATGAAGATGTCCGTTCTAAGGCGTCAGACAAGTGGGTACACTCATTTAAGAAAGCTCATAGGATTGTTTCCAGAGAAATTAGTAAATTTATCACAAAAAAAAGTATTGAAAATGCAGACAATCTGCGAAAGCTTGCTGAACAATTTGTTTCTGAAGTGAAGAACGATATAGAAGAATATGGGTTATCGAACGTCTACAATTCGGATCAAAGTGGTTTCCAATTAGAAATGCATTCTGGAAGAACATTAGCGGTTGAAGGAGAGAAACAATTTGAATGCCTTGTACAATCAATTGCTTCTACAACACATAGTTATTCGATTCAGCCCACTATAGCAGGTGATGGAAGGCTTCTTTCTCCGCTATTCCTGGTTTTGAAAGAACCAAGTACATAGAAGTATCGAAATCTGGAAAACTCACTTCAGGCAATAATAAAAATTATTTTTTTAGAGAATTCCTTATATTGACACATAAGATACTGTTTATTTCTTACAACGAAGCAAATTGAAAAATGAATTCATACTTTCAGAACATTTTAAAACCTGGCTACAAAATATCTTCTTCCCCCAAGTTGGTTCAAACAGTATTTTATTAATTGACTCCTGGACTGGACATTGCCCTCGAGCTGTTGACGAAGCGAAACCTCGGGATAAAAATATAAAATTGAGAAAAATACCGCAGGGTACAACGGGAAAGATTCAACCTTTGGATGTTTTTGGCTTCAGGATATGGAAGAATTATGTGAAACATTTTTCTGACAATGCCATATTAATGGATTATGATTTAAATTTACGTTTACGAAATAATATAATTAAGCTTCAGTCACTTGTTCACAACCAGTTATCATCTCCACGATATGTACACTTATTTAGGTATTCATGGTTCAAAATCGGTTATAATGAATGGCGACCGGAGAATTTTGAAAATCCTGTAGATTTTAGTTTTAAAACTTGCAAAGCGCATTGTGATGTACCCGGATGTCAAAATATTGCTGTTGTTAGGAGACAGCACGTTAAATACAAAAGGTGTGCTTAATGTTGTTAGGTGTTCATGGTGTAAAAAATCATTATGTTTCCAATACTTTTTAGACGATTTCCACTATTGTAAAGAATATAATGAATAATTTCATTTGTTAATCAAAAATACATCTGTACAAAATACAGCATATAAAATATAATAAAAACGATGATACAATAATTAGAATTATTAATATGGTAACAATGTGATTGAAAAGAATTTTCATTATCTGCGATGCCTAAATCATATGTTGTAACGATTATTATATATAACGAAGACGAAATCGCAATTTTTTTATTAAAACAATTTTTTGCAAGGGATTTTTTTTTTATGTTGCTAACAATCTTACATCCATTAATATATTCAAAATATATTAATATATCCAAAAGAATATTTTCTAGCAGATAGATACTTAAAAAAATACGTATCTACAGAAATTAAAGGTATTCGGATGTAAGGATAGTACACCCTTAAGGATGCATTTTTTCGAAAAATGCAAAAACATGTATCTCTTAACTTTTGAAACTGTTAATTAAGCAATTTTTTTCACTTCCATATCGAGCATATTCTATTTGTTATAACGTTTTTTTAATTTTCAACCCCTATAACTTCGGCTCATTCACCCCCTCAAGGCTGAAAAAAATCGAGTGGTCATAACTTTTTATGAAGCATTGAATGCAATTGGTTTGATTTTGCCCCCTTGTCTGCATATATATGGAACTGAACAACCTCCTCTAGGAGACCTCAACTTTAGGGGTGTGTTTCACCCCTTAAATATGAGTTTCCGCAAAAAAGAAAAAATATGTGTCTCTTAGATTTCAATGTAGAATAACATACTCCAAGCGGAACAAAATCGGCGGGGTACACCTGGGAAGGTTTCCTTGTGAGAAAAAATTGTTTTCATAGAAATAAGTTGCCTGCATACGAAAAAGAAACATATATCGGCAATTAGTTATTGATAAATAGGCCGAGGGTTCTTTTTTTGTCACGAGATGATCTCTAACGTTGCGAAGCCCAGATGCACCAAAAGTCACTTCATTCTTTGACGGGAAAAAGAGTATGCACATGTAAAAAAACGTAAATTTATACGATTTATGAACTGCGTATGCGTTCACATAAATTCATCGCATTCGTGATGTTCAAACTTCACGCGGGGTTCTTCCGGAGGATTTATGGGGTACGAAAGGTCGCTCGCACTAATCTTCTCATCCGTGGAATTCTTTTAAACGTAGAGAGGAAAACGGTGCAGCCGGTTCGAGTTTGTTTGACAAAAATCGTTCGAGCAACCGGTAGAAGCTTTAGTGTGAGAAAAAATGGTTTTCCCTGC
Organism: Rhimphoctona megacephalus; assembly: GCA_963989365.1. Lineage (NCBI taxonomy): Eukaryota > Metazoa > Arthropoda > Insecta > Hymenoptera > Ichneumonidae > Rhimphoctona > Rhimphoctona megacephalus. The sequence continues at coordinate 12,408,097 of OZ022421.1, read as the reverse complement.
GCTCCAAAGATACAATTTTTTGTGAAACAGTAGTTTTTACATCTTATGGAAATTTCATTCATTATTGAATATTCCGTTGATGAACTCGATAGTGCAAGCAACTCGCGTACGCTCTGATTTATATGTATATGTCGGCACCTTTTCGCAAACGCGGTAGCTCGCGTGTCAGAATGATCACATCGGGCAGCATTCATTCCAAGACTCGGGATGAACACTTCGCATAGAGAAACTCCGCGTGATAATGACAGGCGTAAAAAAACATTATGCTAACAACGAGTCCCTCCCATTATCGTAACTTTTATCCTCTTTCTTGTTTTGGTTTTTTTTTTTTCAATCTCAACGTATGCCTTTCATCAACAACGAACCAACAGTTGTGCACCTTGGAAAAATTTTCTTAACGCCTCCGGCTCCCTTTGATAATCTTGGATAAATTTCCGTGAAACGATGCACTTTTGCTAATCAGCTTGGTGATTTAAATATTTGCATAAATTAGCCTTTGGCTATGTTGTTGGTAAATGGCATATTGATCCTGTTGATATTTTCTGTCAACGTGTCCGTTAAATGTGGGGGAAAAACATCCTATTTTTATTACTTCGAGTCGATTATTTTTTGTCATTTTTTTGTTCAATGATTGATTTTGTTTGTTATACGCGATAAATTCAATGGTGCATCGTACTGTCAATGTGTATTAGACGAGCAGGTTCTTACTTTTCGCGATCCCCGTCTTCTTTTTATTCTCCGTAACACCGAAGTGATTGAAAAAGCAATTATTCGTTAAAGTCGACAATGAGATTTTTGACCTCGCGCGGTGAAATTATCTCCAGATGTTGTTTCTGTTATAAAGCAACGAGATTGAAAAATTTAATCGAAAAATATCGCGCTTTTTTCTTTTCTTGTTTCCTTTTTTTATGGCTTTTGTTGGAATAATTGACAAAGATGTACATCGCATATTCGGATCAAGATTTGTTTATGTTACGAGGTAATTTCGTTCACGAGTCGATGAGAAGCTCACACTCTATCAATTCAAGCCGTTTAATAAACGCGTTCTCTCGTACGACAAAATTTCACCGAACTCGCAAATCACTCCGTTCTTTTTCTCTTTTTTGGCTTTTGCTTTTTGTATATACATATTTATTTATTAATTCAGCGAGAGGCATGCAATCCGCCATAACTGGCCAATTATCGTCTCGCGTATGGGCAATCTCTCGATACTTGGTCCTTTTTTGTCCATCATTTTTAATCTCTTTTTGGCTTCGTACTTCCACCAATCTCGGTGACTCTCTTCGGACGTTGTCACGTTTCTAACGAGCTTGTACAAACGTGTGAATTCCAATTTGAATAATGAGATACACCAAGTGTTAATATTGGTGCATCAAAGATAATCTCGATGCGGCCTGCGTCGGCGTTTCACTGAAGCCAACCAGCCAGCACATCTCGTTGCAACCACTTGGCATAATTTGACTTGTTCCCCTGTCTCTGCATCCTCGTACTATGTTTATATACCTGTATGTATGGAAATTACCACTACTCTGTATGTATCTTCTTCGTGAGGCAAAGTACGTCGAGACGAGACCATACACTATGAATCAAAAGTATTTTTTTTTGTACTTTTGCAAATCAGGATGTTTTGGGAAAAGGTAGGAAGAGAACTAAGACTTCATTTTTGCTGAATCTCAATCAAAACTTCGGTAGTTATTGTTAATTAGTTGATATAATTAAAAAGTGTACAAGTTTGTTTCTCTCGATTTGTAATCAACGTAAACGATTGTATATGAATTTGGATCCATTGAAAAAATCCTTCGATTCATATCAACATCGAAACTCATGTATTCCACTTCAATTTGTTTTCAATAAACGATTGGTAATAGCGTGCAATCACGACAAATGATAGATAATTTCATTGAGCGAGTGAGCTTATAATAATTCGTAACCGAGGAGGTAGAAAATGATGCGAATCTGGAATGATTCTTGACAATTTGAAGTAAGTCAAAAGTGCCGCTGTGCTCTTGTGAATATTATGATTACGTAAAATGAACGAAAAATGATTATTACCATGGGAGAGTATGTATTTGGAATTTTTTAAGTGTATGAAATACTTTTGGTCGGTAGTATATATTCTTCTGCTGTATGAGCGACTGGGCGAGGGGGACCCCCGTGATATTCTTCACTCACTCCGGTATATACTTACGGGAAAACCGTGCAAGTTCCTGGAGAGATATTGTGCATATCTACCGTCATCTTTTCCCCCTGCATCGTATTTTGCTTCTGCAGCAGCCGATTACACGGCGCGAGAAATTGAAATCAGATAACAGTGCTTCGAGCACACCCAACCCGGCAATTGCGCTCTCGTGCATTTGCATTGGAATTACTCAAAGTTCCCCCTTCCCTCTCGGCCTCTCTTCCATACACTTTCGCTCTTTCTTTCTTCTTCAATTACTCCTGGACCGTCTTTATCAATCCCTCTCTTTTTCAAACGCCTTCTCTCTTTCTATTTATTCATCAATGAATTACATCTACAAAATCAGGTCATACTTCGAGCAAAGATATCAACTGGAAACTTACATCGTTCCACAAAATCCTCAGTATAGAAGTCACATCCTCCTTAATGTCATTTCTATCAACATATCGTAAGAAAACGTCGTTACGGTTGTACAATATGCTCACGGCTATTCTCTCTCGTGAGGGCCTATCAATTCGTATCAATGACAATGATGACGTTGCGTTGAGATTATGGGCATGCTTCGCTGATTCCAAGAGGGGTGAACCGTCTGCGAATCAAGCTGCTGGAGCTTACAGAGACGATCATTATTTCAACAGATTTATTGAAATGTAATACTATAAAATTGATTCACGATGTTTGATTGTTGTAATATAATCGAATTTTTGAATTTTAATATTTTTGACCGTTTTTTTGCTCTTATTTGCTACAAAAATGAGCAAACTTCGAAGAAAACCATCATTATTTTTTTTTTCCTGTCCACAAATCTGGAGCATCCTTATTACAAAAAATGAGTATCATTCCGTGACAGCATTCGGCTTTTCGCTACAATTCCCGTAGAATTCGGCTCGAGACTACGCCTTTAACATACTGAAGCAAATTGTACACGGGGCGCATAATTAGAGAAGATTTTGAGAAGTGTCGTGAAACGTGTCTCCCATCCGTATGATAAATTACGCGACACGACATTGACGTGTGTAGGATTAAACTTTTAGACGAAATGTTTATTTCCACGTTACTGATTAGCTAATATTAAATCTTCAAACTGAATTGAAGCTCTTTTAAGAATGAAGAAATTTATGGATGAAAATAGAAATTTTCTTTGCTGGTTAATGACGCAATCCTCGATACCATTTATTTATAGGGGTTGAAGAATATAGTAAAATGGTGATTGCTTGAAGGCGTGAAGTATAACAGAAGTTGGGAACGCTCGTAACTCATCCGAAGATATAAGCTCTCTGGTCTGCATGATGTTTCGCATCAGCATCTTTCTCCTTCTCCCTCTCCCTCTCTCTCTCTCTCTTTCCCCTTTCTTTTCTCTCTTCCTCTTCATAGTGTCACTATCTGTAGCACGACTTCTGTACACATGCACTCGCAAAGTGTGTCACAGAGACAGGCTTCTATTAATAGCTCTCCCTGATGGGGAGGTGCTGGTGTATAAGAGAGAGAGAGAGAGAAAGAGAGAAAAAGAGCGAAAGAGAGAAAGAGAACGTCCGTCGATTCCGGATTGAGAGTCTCGACGCTCGGTGTCGACGAACCTGCAGAATCGAGGGGCATCAGGCCGCCAGAACACACTTTCATTCATCGTACTATCGACACAACGAGCCATCACGATCACTCCCTCCCTTTACAAAACTCATCTCCATACGAGAATATTTAATAAAATACATACGCCAGACAACTATCTTTTAAACGTCAAAGGTATATATTTCTCTTTGCCATATTTAATTTATAACAACTCGAAAAATCTGAGAATTTCTATCAAATTGCTCATTAGAGATTCGATAAAAGTGATCGATAAACCGAGATATGAAATGAGGAAAAATAAATGGTGATTAAATTGATTTATGATTCACTCTAATCTTGTAAACTTGGAGCATTCGTTTCCGGTGATTTTTCACATCGATTTACATGTTTGGAAATAAACTTTTTACAATTAGGAATAATTTAAATAGTATAATTGTAATAAGGTACAAATTTGACAAACTCCCAACACAAATCGTTATCGTTTCTCTTCCATTTACTACAAATTACGAATCATATTACATTTGCATATTTAAAACTTGTCTCTTAACGTACTAAGAGTCAAGGAACTCTATCAACGTTATGTCCTTTGTTAGAAAAACAATTTCAAAGGATTTCTTTGTAATTCGAATGACATTAGGTGGAACATTTTCTTGGCTGTTCTATTAGATCGCATTTGGGTGGTCTTTGTATGGCATAGTTTGATTGCTAGGTGATCATTTGACTCGTTCCCCGAATGTGAAGGGGGATGCCAGAATTCGTTGATCAGGATACCCGATAAAATCAACCCTCTCTCCCTTTCTCGTGATCTTTGGTCGTTGTACAAACGTATTTTGTTACCATTTCGAGGTTTCGTCGATCTTTTCGATGAAGATCAGCCTCAATATAATAAGCCTCGAACAATCCCAGCCGACCGAAACATCTCGTGTTTGCCTTCTCGATCAGTCCGATCTTATTAGTTTATATACCAATGAAAAGAGGCTGGGGAAGGTTTAAGAAAATAAAAATACTGATTCTCATGACCTAGGATACTTCCAGAAGATTCCTCGAGAAGATCGTTCACCAGGGTGATAAATAATTATTTTTATAGCTGTACAAAAATGTGTTTTACTTGTTTTTTTTGTCGGCTATTCTGACAATTGTTCCAAAAAATACAAACAAAGCAAAGGCTTTTTTTTTGGATATTATCGCAGGAATTGAAAATGCAGTTTTGTCTTCACACTAAATTATATTCAAATCAAAGTTTTGGACTCGGTAGCTAAAATTAAAATTTATATTTGGAGAATTATGCATGCTTGATAAATTTTTTAATTTTCGCCGAACGATCATACAACCGAGAATCTTTTGAATAAGTCGCATCGAAGAGCTACCTCCTAAATGAATCCAGACGTTGAGAGTTATGCTGATTGGCAAATTAATTAAACAACGTAGAAAATAAGCTCAATAGTGATTAATAATATTGGTGTATGGAGCCCTAAGGAAGCGTGAAATTAGCGAATTGTAGTGGCTGGATAAGCGTGGGACGAAATGAATAATACGTGTGCGCGCGTGTGTAAGCTCGGGCCAAATGGGCGGCGGCGGTGGCGACTGTGTTCGAAGGAACGAGAAGCCCGATCGCGTGTTACCGGGCTATGAATCAGGCCCGAAACAATGCGAGTAATTGAATATTTTGAGGGATCATGATTTAAGAATCGCTCTGGGCGATATTCCTTGTGAAGAGTCGTCTTTTGTAACAGCCAGTGCAGATTTGCTGTTGTTTTATTGGTCGTACTCGACCCGCTCCTATAACGCGATAAATAATCATTTTCAACGTGTCCATGCAATATGTACGTATTTTTATATTTATAGACACTACCATTCAAAAGTTTCGATGCGTTTGAATCTTTTTTAATTTATAATTCATACAAAAATTCCATTCATCTGTACAGAATTCGAATTAAAAATCATTGAATCTCTCAAATGAACATTAAATTTGATAAAATATGTTGAAAAGCTCAAGTTATTTATTTTATTTAAACAGTTTCACTTTTAATTGCGTGAATAACTGATTAATAACTAAATAACTTAATGGTTTATCTACAAAATTGAATAATTTTGTTAATATTAACTGTTTACTTTGAATTCTAAGTCATTCGATTAAATTTCATACAAAAAATGTTTTATGTTTTGTTTAATTGTTCAAATTGTGAGCTATCTTTTTGGAGGTTTAAAGCAAACCTATTGCTGAGCATAACAAAGGAATTTGGAGAAATCGTATTAACAATAAAAATAATTGATCGAATAACGATGCTCCAAAACTTTTGAGGGGAAGTGTATATCGTACGTAAACATTGTACTGTGCCGAAAATCTTAAATCAAAACTAACTCTCACTTTATATGCAACCCCAACGTGTGCAGTACGTATATATAAAATAAATACGCAAAAGATGGCTGCTCAGCAGTTTGGTTGTGAGTAACCGGAATCGGGATTCCGAACACGCATCCAGACAGAAAAGTACGTGCACTCAACACCTTCGACAAGGGTTGAGGCAACGAAAAAAAAAGATAAAATGATTGAGAATATATAATAACAATAATAATTATAATAATGAAAATAAAAAGTGTTTTTGCAAACGAGAACGTGTGTACAGAGTAGATCGATAATACGGGGCATGGCGAACGTGAGGATGACGATAATTCTTTATAATCCGCATGAGGATCGTCCTCTCTCTTCCTCTTTCGTTGAGCTCGACGACCAAGTCGATCGAGATTTATCGATGATCCTTGGTGGAGCAGCGCGTGGTCGATCCATCATCCACGTGAGACTCTTTACTCTTTCTTTCCCTCTCTCTCTCTCTCTCTCTCTCTCTCCCCCCCCCCTCTCTCTCTCTCCCTCTCCCCCCCCCCCCCCCTCGTTCTCTTCTTCGCTCTTTTATGAATCTTTTATCGAGCGTTTGTACCTGGTCTCTATCTCTCTTTCTCTCTCTGATTATTTCTCGTTCTCGCGGCAAACTCTCATGTGGGAGAAACTTTTGACGCGAGACCCATTAGTCACTGCAGGTATATACGAGACCTCGTCAAACGAGACGAACACGACGACATGTTCAATGTTCACTGATAACGAATTCTTTTTCACTTTTTTCTACTTTTTTATTGTGCTCTCTCTCCCTCCCTCCCTCCCCCCCTCACTCTCTCTCTCTCCCTCCCTTTCTCGAATAACGTGCTGTAGTTTTTGCTTTATGTTAAATTGAAGACTACTGCACCGCGTCTTACCAGCCTCATCTCTCTTGCTCTCGCCTTCCTTCATTCGCGTTTGTTAATCTTCATTCTGTTTGACGTTATATCCTCGATTCACAACGTTAACCGGTCTCGCGATTGATTATAATCTATGCGTAATACCGATAGCTCTGGATTAATGGAAAGTCTGATGTTCGGAAATTATTCTCGACTGCTCTTCAGATTGAATCTCTCTTCGCTTCCGGTTGTGGATTCCCGAGCCTCGCGTTTTCTTCGTGTTTCAAAGTTCAAAATTCCTTACAATTGGAAAAATTTCATCGTTTTGTTTCATTTTATATTTCAACCCCGTTTTTTAAGTATATTTCAAAAATAAGAGAATTGAAAAAGAATTAAAAAAATTTCGTCACATTTCAACGTTATAAACTTTAATAATATCAAAAAACTTGGTGAGGAAACTAAAATGAGCAATGAATAGTTTAATTGAAGAAACGAGACGGAGCACTCTCGAGTTTACGAGGTTATAAAACGAGAAACGTCAGCCGAAATCTCTCGTCACTTGTCTGCCAAGAATTCGACAAGAATAGAGAGAAAGAGAGAGATATGGACTCGGTGTACTTGGAGGCAAAGATCTCAGGCGATGAGTGCACAATTCGTCTGCAAGAATTTTTAGAAGATTTCGCATCATTCATCGATTTGTTTATGTATTTGGGAAGTGAAGCTTTTTCGGTTGAAATAAAAATATATATATCAACAGTAGCGACGATTTTACGAGGCTTCTATTTACCAGCAACACGGTTGAAAGAAAAATATATACTCGCGAAGGATCTGACAGCTTGGCGAAGATGAAGATTCGCAAGTCTTTTGAGAGCTCCCGCCTGCGATGTACACAAGAGAGAGTGAAAGAGGGAGCGAGAGCTCCTGAGCGAACTCGAGACTTTGAACGAAAAATAAAGAAGTTTCGAGAGGATTTGCGCATCGAGATGTACCGGCTCGGCTTTTGCGAGAGAAAATCTTTGCTCGTCTCTCCTCCGTCTGACGCGAATAACGCCCGTTATCGCGCTCGCCCTCTCCCAGTAACGAAACAAGACTTGAATCATTGACTAAGGTGTAGAATGAGCAAGAGCGAGAAAGAGAGAAAAATCGGTTGGTCCCTCCAGGCGACGAAAACTGGTAAGGGTCTGAGAAGCTGAATCACCGATCCGAAGAGACGTGCGAGGGCGCGAGAAAAAAGTGCAAAAAAACTAGTACCGAGAAGTTCAAGAGTGCCGAATACTTTAAGAGGAAAGGCTAAAGATTCGTGGCGTCTCCTCATCGTCTGGCTCTCTGATGTATACCTGACAAATTCTCTCTCCCTTATACCGATAAACTCGTACTCGAACATGCAACACTCGTTTTTACCAATCGATAGTTGTCCAACAGCGAAGTGAAATCGAAAGCCATACGGTTCAAGCAAATTATTCGGTACCGTCCCATTCAAGTATCAAACGATCGCTTTCAGTAACGCTGATTTTTGGAAAAACTCAATTTATTTTTATTGTTATATATTTTCTCGCGTACAAAAAACCTCCGTGGCGATAAACGTTGACATCGTTGACAATGTAACGATTTTCTATCGGATTATTTGAAATGTAATCGAATAATGACATAATTGATGGCAGATTAATGGGACTGTACTCAAGTAAAAAGTTAGTGAAAAGAACCTGCGAGTTCGATTGCAATCCCTTTACTATCAGATCCACGTTGTCGATTATCCTTTTCTCCGGTTGTATGCGCGAAAGATAGCAGCGAGATATACAGTTATCTTCCGTGTCTTTCAGGATCGAGCCGCTCTCATCTACTCCTTTCCGTTTCTCATTGCTCTTTTTTTATCTCACATTCTCTACAAAGTGAATCGGTGTTGGGTACAACATGTAGCAAGGATCTTGAGGTCGTTATCCTTTCCCTTGAGCACAGCACGCGGGGCTGACGGGAGAAGAGTAAGATCACTCGTACCCAGACTCCTTGTTAAGACGTTTCATCCCGTCAGTGAGTGGAGAACAGAAAATTTCTTCAAAGCTTCGAATAACACTTAAAGTCTGTCGGTACATGAATGTCTGTACTCAATCAGTCAAGATCACGTATATCTTCTGTCTTTTTTCCTCTCTCTCTCTCTCTTTCTTTATCTCTCTCTCTTTTGATCTTTGAGAAAAAAACGACGTATTGGAAAAGACCGACATGGATGAAGAAGCTCAAGCCCTTATCATCGAGATTCGATCGATGGGCCGTGATCGATCTAAGCGATCTCTAAATATCTTCTCTTCCTTTTATCTCGCTTCTGCACTATCCGGTTCTTCGACCCGTTCACCCGTAATCCGGTTGGTTCCGTGGCTCGCCGTTCTCGCGAATCAATATGTTTACCATCCGGAGTAAACTCTTCTCTCTTTCTTTTACTCTCTCTCTCTCTCTGTCTTCTAGCGAAACCTTCGGGTAAACATTCTGGTTGAATAACTTTTCTTTTTTTATCGAAAAGGACCGCAAGAATGAAGAAATAAAAAAAAATAAGCTTCGAGAACGCTCTTTTCTCTTTTGGAGTCGACAGAATTGTCTCGAGGCGTTCGTAACGCCCCTCCTAAAGTTTGGCTATGAAGAATAGATAGATGCGTCGATAGCTTCGCGAACAACGCCCTCGACGATTAACTTTATTTTATATTGCACAAAACCCCCCTCCTTCTTGTGCACCTTGCCCATCTTGGTTTTGGTATCTCTATTAGAGTCTCGGATCCTTCGAAATTGCCCTAGGCCTGCTGCACTTTTAATGCACACTTCTTTTTCCTCTCGCTACTCCTCTCTCTCTCTCTCTCTCTCTCTCTCTCTCTCTCTTGGACTTGTAATTATCACATCTTCTTTCATAATTCTTCGTTCGTACGATAATTCAGGCCACCCGCTTGCTTCGCGAAACAAAAAAAGAGGAAGGAATGAAAAAATAAGCCATCGACGTTGTTCTCTTCTCGAATATAGGTATCGATCGATAATACGCCTTAAGCTCTTTCAGTTTTGTATAATTTATGAATATATTCGTATATAATACGCGCGAATGCCGAACGAGTGACTATAATCTCTTGATTAATGAATAAGTCGAGGATATCATAGCCGGTAAATTTCTCGCTCGGAAAGAATCAACGAAACGATATTCGTAGTGGGCGAAAAATAAAGAGAGAAAGAGAAATATATATTTTATACAAGATGAGTGCGTGTAATTCGTTCTCGCAATATTTATCGGGCTATTTATTTTCGCAACTATAATAGGTGCGCGGGCGAAAGAGTTCTTCTGCATCAGCGTAGCCCCGAGAAATGGCTTTTGCGTATCTCTTTTCTCTCTCTTTATTTTCCTCTTTCTCTCATTTCGGTGCGGCTCATTCACTTTTTGAACTCTTTGCACCTGCCTCTCCTCTATTTCGCGAGTTGCTCGAGAAAGTATCTCGTGATGGCTTTTACGAGAGAGAAACGACTGAAGAAAGGAAAAGAGCGAGAGAACACATTATGTGTAAGAGTTTCTGGATCGCGCGTGTTTGAGAGCTTTATTCTCTTCTCTTTTTGGCCTCTCTTGACTCAAGTTTAAAATTGGCATTGCCACATTTCAGCCAACAAAGTTTCATGAGTCCCTGACTCTCACTCGCATAACCACCTGCCCAGTAAATTTGCAATATCTCATTCGCCGCACTCGGTTATTTTTGGTCCTGTGGCAATTGAACTCGAATTTTTTTAGAATCAAAATTCCTCGAGCTGTTAAAAACCTGATTACATTTGCCTCCATCTAACCTTTTCTTTCGTATTATACATTTTTATTTCGATGCTCCAACTGTTCGAGTATAAAAATATAAAGCATCAATCATCTGTCCATCATCTTCACAGAAACTAAAACCACCATCAACATTAAAATTCTTTCCCATTGTCCAAGGGCTGCATTAATTCGAGGGGAAAATTCAATAGGCTTTTTGAAGAATTTACGAAAAACTCTGTTTCTTCTTATATTACAAGCCATTTCGATTTTGTGGCATGTTATTGAGTGTGCTATCGTTATATATCGTTATATAAGTTTTTCGAAACATCGCAGTATGCGTTAACATGACACAAGCTTTAATTACCGATGGGTTGGTCGCAGTCGTAAAGTACGACCACTTACAAGTTGTCTCTTTCTCGCTCGTACGAAAGATTCTTCTCTTATATACGTTGCAACCACGTATAAATGTCTTGCAAGGACAAGAGTTCGAAGGAGCGGAGACCATAAACCAGGATAGACCCGAAGAGATCCGTTCGAGAGACGTAAGCACACCGACAGAAAGAGAAAACGGCTGTGAAAGAGTAGAAAAGTAAAAAAGGAAGAATAAGAAGCAACCAAGAGAGTTTCGAGGATCAACCACCCACCGCGTAGTCCACGTACGTGACTTCGTACTTTATGGGTTTCTCGATCTTGAAACCTTTCAGCTTGGTCAATACGCATCCAACATGTATTTCTCACTAACATCTAACTAAAAAAACGTACACGCTATATTTAAACTTGAAAATCATTGGACGTAATCCTATTCGCTTTATATATTATTCTCAGTCCTTTTAAACATACGTCAAGTTTCTATAATTGAGTCAGAAAAGGAGTTTCGTCTGTCTGGAGCCTCGGGCGACCCCATGGGGTGAAATTATCGATTCGATTATTTAAATATGGCAATTAAGACATTTACCGAAATACCCACACAGGGGGAGGCTGGATGACAATTAATCCCTAAATGGCACATTAGATCAACCTGCCAGTCCACCAGGACGCAGAAGTTTGCATCGTTGGAATGCAACGATTGATTTTTTTTAATTACTAGACGTTTTTATGCAGATTCAATAAATAACGATCAATTTCCTTTTGGGTTTCTCTCAGAAACTCATCAATAAAATAGGTAAAAATAGCAACAGTCTGGAAACGTTTGAAATTACAAAAGAACAAAAAAATCTTTCGCCATTTATTGCCTTTTTTTCGAAGGGATTCGAGAGTTAGTAGCTCTTTCTCGACTGGAATTATTGATAATATCAAATTACTCTATTTCCGACGATAACTTCTCTCTTGCTCCCTTTTTCCCTTCTTTTTCTCATGACACACACGGTGGATATCTCTAATTCGTCCAAATTATCCTGTCGCGTTACCAATTCTAACCAATTGCCAATAAAATGTTGATAATAATGTCGAAAGAGGAACTCTCCGTTCGAGAAGATCCTCAGGGGCAGAACGAAATTTTGGAATCGTGTTAAACGCTCTATACCCAAACTCTTTTACACCTCGGGCTATCACGCAAAGCTCTGCAAAGAACTTTTTATCTCTCTTTCTCTCAACGTTCATTCTTCGTTCCGCTCTTTCAAAACACGAAATAATGTACCTTTCACCTCTTTTTTTTCCTCGATTTCACGCCATTTTTTAAAGCTATTCATTTTCTCTTTCAAGTAATACGTAGAGAAATTCGACTTGGCAAAAAAGAACCTTTTGGAATCGGTAATTTTGTGACGGGGTGAAAAGTAAATTTTGTATTTTTAACATTGTTTAATTTGCAAAGAAATGTGTTGGAATTTTGGACGGTGGAAGCAGGTTCATAGTCTTCGAATTAATTAACTTCTAATCCATGAATTCATTCGAAATTAATAAACAATGGAGGATCTTGCAAACACTCTCGAATGTAACGGTTAATTTCTTCCTTCTCGTAATTACTACGTGCGATTAGTAAATTTATAATTAACCGATCGAGACGTTAGGCGGAGAGGGCAACGTAACTTAGATTTTATGCTCTGCTCACTGACGATTAAGCGCATACGATGAGCTCTTTATCGTCGAGAAGCCTGATCTTCGAACGTGAATATTTTCAGTTTTTTTAATCTAACAAAAGAAAAAGAAATGTGAGACAGAGGGAGAGAGGGATATATTTAAAAAATCGTAGAATCGAGGGAATTCTGAAATATTAGCAGCTGAGGGCATGTGGAAGATACTAAGAAGTAATAGAGCGAAGAGGAAGAGAAAACTGCTCGCATCGTAGCGCAGCCGGAGCTTACCGATAACGAGTACTCATCGTTACTCCAGCAGCTTTGAAACGATAATATGGGCGGTTGAGAGATGCTCGGACTACATCAACGAGCTACAACTGTTATGATTCTATGGGGAATTATACTTCATATCTCGCCCTTCGAGATTACAAAGGTAGTATAGCTACTTGAGGTTCACAATCCACACGTTTAAAGCAATGTGATTTTTAAAATTGCCGCTTGGACGCTCCTAGCGCCGCCGGTCGTTCGTTCTCGTCATTAGTAATTTGTGTGTCACACAGGAAACACGTACGAGCAAGCGTCCGAGCTAAAAATCGTTTTTTACAGGGAAAAGCACAATAGTTTATAACAACAGGATGGGGAAACATAAGAAAAGGACCCACAGTGAGGACAGGGACAAGGAAAACAAAAAATTACGGAGAGAAATGCAGGAACTGAAAGACCTCGTGCTGCGATGCCTGCCCCAACCGCTCCATGACGCAACAAACATGGCGGCCATGGCGCCCGGTGTGGAAAACAACGAAGAAAGAATCAACCCAGGTAAATGGTTTTTTCTCTTACGAATGGGAACAAGCAGAGGAGATCTTGTACGGGAGACAAGGCACATCCTCAAGTACAACGTCAAGTCTGCACGAGAGGCAGAATGGCGTACTGACAAACACGAGACGTTACACGAGAGGTGATACAAAAAAAAAATGACAGCCAACGGCTTTCGTCGCACGACCCACGAGCCCATCTCTCTCACTGATATAAAACCCCATAATAGGGGCGATTGATAAAAAAAAAAAAAAGAAAGAAAACAGACATTAATTGGCCATTATTCACATCGTTTACAGGGAATTCGGTCCGCACCCGATCGGGGCCGGGACATTGGTCGAGAAGACCCCGACCTTAAACAATGAACAGAGTCTGCCTGACTCGGAAACGCATACCGACGAACGCGCGACTGACAACCAAGAGCCACAAGCAAAGGAACAGTCCTCGCGAGGTCAACAAGCTGCGCCTCAGCCAATCGCACAGGAAACCGACAGCCAGAACGAAGCCGTCACTGTCGGGGACCAGCTCTCGTCTTAGACGAGGACATAATAAGAATAATCGGCAAAGAACCAGAGACGACGGAAAATTGCTTGAAAATTCATTCCAGCATCTCAAATCGGTGGAATCACTGGCTGAAAGCGGGCCTGAAAAAGAAGTAAAAGAGGAACTTCTAAGAACACCCCGCGCGCTG